>OZ020573.1:25740664-25783653 GCA_963971525.1 Cephus spinipes
CTCTGATTCACCGATGCTACGCACCACGGTTCAAGGTTAGGGACAAAAAGTTCTGGAAAATTCCTGCAGGATTGCATCAGCGATGCTGCGCAATTCTGCTCGAGGTCAAACGGGCTGAGGGCTGACGTCCGAAACCTGCACGAACGTGTACGGGGCCCGTCGAAGCTTCTGGAAGGCTTTCCGGGGTGGGGGGGGGGGGGGCAAGGGGCTGTCTCAAAACGTCGCCCGAGAGGACCGCCGGCTCTGGAAGCGATCCTTCGCGACTTAGCACGGACACGAACCGTCGAAGCTTCCAGAATGTTCTAGAAGGTTCTAGAATGTTCTAGAAGGTTCTCGATCGTGCGTAATTCCTAGAATCGAGCGCAAAATTCCTGGAATGTGACGTAAAATTCCCGGAATCGAGCCAAAATTCTTGGAATCGAGGGGTTCTGATGACGTCACTTCCGGAAATCGTAGAGCTCACGACGGCAACTTAGCACGGACACCCACCTTCGAAGGCTCTGGAGTGTCGGTATTATGTCGGTGCAGGAATCTGTATCCAGAACCGGCCCTGCTATACTACTGGACTATTCGACGGACAGGAGCCGCCTGTTAGCAGAGAACACGCGGTTAGAACATATCCATGATCCGGTTGCAAAAAGAGCTATTTGGGAACTAATTGATAAGTATCAAGGAGTATTTCAACTAGAAGGAGACCCTCTACCATGTACAAGTCTAACAAAGCACACTATAGATACGACTGACGAGAGACCAATACACATAAAACAATACCGTTACCCGCCGGCGCACCAAGAAGAAATAAATCGGCAAGTTTTGGAAATGCTAGAAAAAGGGATTATAGAGAATTCTCAATCACCATATAATTCCCCTTTATGGGTCGTCCCAAAGAAGGCAGACGCCAGCGGAAAGAAAAAATGGCGTATTGTTGTAGATTTCCGACAGCTAAATAACAAAACGGAGCAGGACGCATATCCTTTGCCCAATATAGGAGAAATATTGGATCAACTTGGTAGAGCTCGCTATTTTAGTGCCTTTGACTTGGCCAGTGGGTTTCATCAGATACCCATGGACCCACTGAGTAAGAAGAAGACTGCGTTCTCAACACCTCAGGGACATTATGAATATACAAGGATGCCATTCGGGCTAAAGAATGCCCCTGCTACCTTCCAACGAATGATGGATCAAGCATTGCGTGGATTAATCGGTAAAGTTTGTTTTGTTTATCTGGATGATATTGTTGTTTACGGCGAAACATTAAGGGAACATAACGAAAAGTTAACTATGTTATTGGAGAGGCTTTCTTCTGTAGGATTGAAGCTACAGCCGGACAAGTGTGAATACGTAAAACCCGAGCTACAATATCTAGGACACATAATAACACAGGATGGGGTAAAACCTAATCCAGACAAATTGAAAGCAGTGCGAGAATTTCCTAAACCAAAGGGTCCAAAAAATATAAAGCAATTCCTAGGGCTAGCGGGTTATTATAGAAAATTTATAAAAAAATTTAGTGAAAAGGCAAAACCGTTGACGCAACTGTTAAAAAAGGACGTCCCTTTCGTATTTGGACCTGAACAAGAACGCGCTTTTTCCATACTTAAAGAAGAATTATGTTCGCAACCATTATTACTATTTCCGGATTTTTCAAAGGAGTTCATCTTAACAACAGACGCCTCAAATGATGCTATTGGAGCAGTATTGTCGCAAGGAAAAATTGGAGAAGACAAACCAATCTCTTATGCGAGTAGAACCTTAGACAAAGCGGAGCGGAACTATAGTGCCACCGATAAGGAACTGCTTGCAATCGTATGGGCAGTTAAACACTACAGGCAACCTTTACGGAAGAAAATTCAAAATCGTCACCGACCATCAACCGTTAAAATGGCTAATGAACCATAAAGATCCCAATTCAAGATTAATGAGATGGAGAATTATTCTCGAAGAATATGATTATGAAATCATATACAAAAAGGGAGCACTCAACACGAACGCTGATGCCCTTTCGAGAAATCCAGTCAGGATTTTAGAAACAGTACCACCACTCAAGTGGCGAAAAAATATCACATTGATAGACGAAATACCTGCAACTGCTTTACCCATATACTTAAATCACATTGAGGGACGGTCAGGTATGCAATTAATCACCCCTCAGGACGAACTTGTGGAAATCGCTATTAGCCTTAACCCTGGGGATACACTGCATGATTATGGGAAGTACCTAGAAGATGCAAGGAACTTTTGTATGGCACATGATGTTAATACGGTGGCCATTGACCTTTGCGACCTGCAGCATGCCATGAAGGGACGCACAGAAGACATAAAGAAAATAATTATCGAACTCTTTGGAAACTCAGACATTCTGGTAT
The DNA here is from genome assembly GCA_963971525.1 of Cephus spinipes. Classification (NCBI taxonomy): domain Eukaryota; kingdom Metazoa; phylum Arthropoda; class Insecta; order Hymenoptera; family Cephidae; genus Cephus; species Cephus spinipes. The sequence goes on from OZ020573.1 coordinate 25,743,031, forward strand.
ACCTGAAGGCCAACCGAGTCCTAATCCCTGAGACCGAAGAGGAAAAAAGCCAGATCCTACAAGAGAATCACGACAGTGCGCAGGGAGGACACGGTGGTTATAAAAGGACCCTTCGCCGTATTCTGAGCAATTATTATTGGCCGAACATCTACAATGAAGTTTCAGATTACGTCAAAAACTGTCAACGATGTCAACAACAGAAAGTTAATAGACGACCAACTAAAATGCCACTTTGCATTACGGGCACGCCAAAGGAATTCAACGAGAAGATTTCAATGGACATTGTGGGACCTTTACCGATTACGGATAAAGGCAACAAGTATATTTTAACTATCCAAGACAATTTGACCAAATTTATAATGGCTAAGCCAATTCCAAATCAACAAGCAGAAACTATTGCCGAACGATTTATCAAAGATTACGTAAGCACCTTCGGAGCCCCCGAAACTGTACTAACAGACAACGGAACCAACTTTACGAGCAACCTCATGAAAGAATTCGAAAGCTTCATTAGAATTAAACATGTCACCACTACCGCTTTCCATCCTGAAAGTAATGGTTCTCTTGAAAGAAGTCATCAAGTGCTGAAAGAGTATCTGAAGACGTTGGGAAAAGATAACCATCGTGATTGGGGCGAACTAATAGAACTTGCAACAATGAGCTATAACTCATCCATTCATGAAGGCACCGGGTACACCCCTTACGAACTTGTATACGGGAGGAAGCCACGAAGCATTTCCAGATTTAAAAGGAAACAAGGGAGAACCTATCAAGAATACGTTGAAATTCTCGGAGAAAGAACAAAACATATACAAGAAGATGCACGAGAGCACCTGCAACGCAGCAAAGCGGCAGTAAAGGAAAAATTTGATCGATTTTCGCGGCCAAACTATTTTAAACCAGGTGACATGGTTTGGATGACACGTGAAACAAGAGATAAATCCGCCGGTCTATATACACCATATGAAGGACCTTACGAAGTAATAGATAAACATAGTGACGTGAACTACAAGATCAGAAAACAAGGGAAAGATTTAACAATACATGCTAACCGACTTAAGTTTGCTAATATTAATCTGTTACAGGACGTGCCTATTTCAGGTCCTACTCGGGATACAAATTAAAAACCTAACACCACTGCCCAATCTATTCTTCGATGATCTGGGTGACACCAGGGTATTCCATAAAGAATGGAAACTAGTCACATACCTCGATATGGAAATGTACCCCCGTTTGGAATCCCAGCTTCAAGAAGGCATCACCTGTTTGAAAAAACTCTGCGGCCAATGCAACGCTCTAAATGTAACAACCAATATGCTAAAGCAAATCAACAGAATTAGTAAGGATAGGAAACGATTATATTCAAGCGTAGGTTATACTTCACCTAGAAATAAGAGGGGAGTATTCGATTTTGTTGGCGATATCTCAAAGATACTTTTTGGCACCATGAGCGCTTCAGATGCATCGTATTATAACAAGGAAATAGATAATATTTATGAGGATAATAGAAGAATTACTATTTTACTCCGAAATCAAACACAAATATTAAAATTAACAATGCAAAATACTGAAGAAATAGCCAAGGACATCAACCGCAAACTAGTAAGTTTAAAGGATATTTTGGCTATCCAGGCTGTTAATAATAATAAGACCATGCTCATATCAATTCAACAACTCAGAATTCGAAGAACCAAACATAGACCTGACCTTGATACCATTGCCCCGAATAGATACGGTCCATGTGGATCCTCGTACTTTCAAAACATTGGGATCTAGATTAGATGATATCAAACTGGAAGCCGAAAACATTGGAAAACACACGCGTTCATTAACGACTATGGAAACAACTTGGTTCTGGCTTAAAACCCTAGGATATTGCCTGCTAGGAACCATTATTGTGTATGTACTGCTAAAAATCCGTTTACTCCAATGGTTAGGGCGAACTCTCCTCGTTAAACCATGTACAAACACTTACAACAATTGTTTTAATTCTGGAGGGACAAACTCATGTAATGAACAGCAAACCATAGAAACCCCCCACGTGCATTTTGCAAACGACGTAGTTCAATTACCTTCTGTAAACACACCGCATCATGTAACCGTAATGCCTCCAAAAAAGAAAACGAAAAACCTTTCAACTAGAAGACACATTATAAGGCGTGAAACCAGCGAAAATTTATAAAACCTCTGGTTTCACTCTAAGACGGGGGATGTTATGCCCCTCTATCATGAAATAACTATTAAGGAACCGTTACCCTGAAAATTCCCTACCTTTTCTATCATAAAACTATCCTTAATCCCAAAAATATACAAACCCTTGTTCCCTGCATTTTTAAAATAGGAATTTCCCAATTACACAAAAAACCTCCCCTCCTATTCCTCTTTCCCGTTAGACTAAGTTTACCTTATTAGAAAACATAACGTCTAAGTTTAGTTTTAGTCGTGAGTTTGTAAGAGAAGGTCCTCGAGAGAAATAAAGCAAAAGATTGTCTGCTCTTCACTGATTCTTTAATTAACAAAATCCGTTCGTGAAGTCATAGCGGCGGAATCTTGTATGTCGTATTGAATCTATGACGATATAGTTCACCATGGCATAACAGTACTCATTGAGTATCGTTGGACGACCGCCCCGAGGCTTGTTTTATATGTTTTGCTTTCAGAAACTCTGTCGATTATAGTTTGCACTGTCGACCGCGATCTATGAACTATTTTCGATATTTCAGATAAAGATTTACACTGATTGTGCAAATTAATTATAATTTTTCTTTCCACTTTCGTCGTTTCTTTACTTTTTCGGCCCATTCTCAATGTGTGTCACTAAATATTAGATTTATTACCTCTTCCATTACTTCTAACCTCATAAATTCAATGGATAGGAGAATTGCGGCCATCCGAAAAAGCAAAGGCTATCCCACAAAGTATTAATTTAATTTAGTATTTACTTTTTCCCGAAAACACCGAAGCTGTACGAATACTTTTTGCGCCTGTTTTTAGCAGTTTCATTTTCTTTTTTCAAATTTCCGTTAACATAACAAATTTTTTATTCTTTTTTTTTTCATAAATATTAATAAATACATCACTAAAGAATACTATGTTGTTGCTTATTTCTTGCCAAATGTATCGTAACAGTCCGAAAAAATGGATTTCTTTGGAAATCGTAGGGTGTACGAATACTTCTTGCGCTCACTGTATATAAGGTACTAAGGCACCTCATCATTAAATTAACGAATGAGGTTTATTCATAAACTAAACATAAGTACCTGAATTCCTCAGGAGCCTCGGGATTTCTCAGTGGTGTCATGAGAAAAGGTAAACACGGATATCCTGAATCTCCGCCGAGCATTCCATCGCATTCTCCTTTCATGCATCGCATATAAAATCGAGATTTCGGAATATTCGACTGTCACATGCACTGCCAGGCCATTCTGGTACAATATCCAAAAATTCCATTCGAGAACCAACGACAGCGTTTTTTTCAAATTTTTACTTTACCAGATATTCAAGATAAAAATGAATTACAATACATACTTGTACATTGAGCAAAAAGTATCCTTTTCTGTTTCGATAAATTTCTTCCATATTTTGGAATTTTGTTGATGTTAATCTTATGTGAGTTGCAGTCAATAGCTTCGTCCACACCTGATAAACCAATAGCTCCATTTCCTTTTCCATGATTATTAAATAACCGCTGATTTTCAATACGTGCCTCTGGATCTCTTGGCATTTTTATGTAGTCATTGATCAAACTGGCAGGCAATAAACTGAAACAAAGAAATACTCGTGATATAGTTGGTTGTGAGACGGTCATTGTATCACCAAGAAGAAGCTGTAAGTATTACAAATAAAATTATATTTTGTCGTTGAAATTATAATAGAAAATATAATGAAATTAGTAAATACAAGTCTCCACAAAAAAAAAATATGGTGAAACAATTTTGCTATATGCACTTGTCTAGAGATGCTACCGTGTACCTTGTTCCTTGATACCATATTCTACTTGCTCGACGTACCTGAAAACTTGCCGTAGCGTAATATCACAAACAGATTAATACTGCATCATAGGTGAAATAGGTAAACCACGATTATTAATTCTTGCAAGTCCTTCTTCTATTTTCGGTAATACTCCATACAAAATGGAATCCTTTCTAAAACGATAGCGTCTCTTGAATTCTTCGTCATTATACAGTTCAAAAGGATTTTGCCCATCACGAATATCAACATCACCGTCATCATCTTCAATATCACTCAAATCAACTAACTCCATCATCACTTGCACGTTCTTAAGCCGTCTATGATGTCGACTTAAAAACGTAACCTCGAATTCCACAAATAACAAGCCGTTTTAGACGAATAAGATCTTATTTGACTATGAATTGATGACGTCTTAATACTTTCTTAAGAAGTAACTGTGAAACTATTTCAATAAGAATTGCTTCATTAAGCAAAAGCTTAAGTCTATGCTTAAGAAAATGCTTCAGTCGCGACTGTAAATGTGAATGCCAACTTTCAGAGAACATAGAAGTAACAGGAACAACAGGGTCCGTGTTAGAATTTGGCATAGAAATAGAGCTGCCGTTTATTGCCGATAGAATGCGCGCCGATATATCAGTGTGACAGATACATAGAAAGACTCAAAGCCGTGCCCCTCACGCTCGCCTCTCTCGCACTCACGCCACAAACCCATAATGTCATACTACTTGCACTAACGTTATAGCATTGCTTGGACGTGTACATGCCCTCTCTCTCTGGGATGCGCTGCAAATGCTACGAGTGAGAGGTGATCGTACGTTCAGTACAGCATTTCTACTATTTTCACATACAGGTTTCTCAAGAGAAGCAATGGTCAAGTGGTTATAGGCGGTTAACCTTTTTCCGCGTAAGAGTAGCTCCCGGATCGAATACTAATATTAAATTTTTTTTTTTTTTTTGATAAAGTTCCGAAAAGCGTATACCTCCGAAAGATATGGGTCTTTGTATTCTGACGTATTTTGACGTGCTGATGACGAATATAATAGTGGAAATACCCGCAAAATTAATTTAAATTAAAAAATTGCTTTTTTTCATGAAAAAAATACTTTATTTATATTTTTTCGATAAATACTGATTTTAGAGAAAAAAGTTTTAAATAATAATTTTAGCTTGTGAAAAATTACATGTTTTATGTCCTATTATTTTTTACTATTAGCATGTCTATTGAAACTATTGCCTCGAAAAAAATTATCGTAAGATATTTTAAGAAATGTATGAGGAATGAAATGCAAATAAAATCTTACGTGCAGACTGTACGTATTACAAAATTTAAGTGCTTTAATAAACAACACCACCTTGACGAATTGTTATAACGTATTGCAAGTTCCGTCTGAACTGCATAGCAGAAGGATTGTCATTATGACCGGGTCAACTGCGCAAAACCGAAAATTAATTCTCGAGTGCATCCTGATTCAATCGAGTCGTTAATAAATACAGAGTATTTTTAATACGAAGTTCACTCCAGAACATCAAAACCGATGTAATCGACAGTCGGAGACCTGCGAAGCACGGTGGAGACGGGCCGTGCGATATTGTTCACTGTTCCAGCCACGGAAGAGCTTTCTCTAGGCAATCTTTAACCTGAGGCGATTTATCAGAAAGCGCGCGTTTCGGTGGATTTGAATCATTCGCGTATCGGCTGTTTAGACAATCAAAAATGTCGTTTAATCGTTTTATAAAATTAGCTGTAGCAATATTGCACGGATGTCGCAGATCTCCCGTCATACGTCCGGCAGTCATTGCAGCGGAGACTGATGCACTAAAAACTTGTGTCGCTAATCTTACATTCATGCGTTGAAAGTTGGTTGGATCTATGTGGCGATCGGTTAATTTCAGAGCAGCCCTGCACGGTTTATTCCGTTCTACGTCGCGCAACTCTTGGATTGCCTCCCATGAAATATGTTCTCCGCCGATTATAAAATCGTGGCGGTACACATTATTGCGGATGCTTTTTATCTCATGGGAGACATCGTAATTAAAAAATACTTTCGATCCCGATAATTCGATAAATGGACGTTCCTCAGTTATTCCCAGGTTAGCGATTGCTCTTCTGTTAGGAGAGCCCTGGTCGCAGACCATAGAGCGCGGAACAAATCCTATTTGCGAAACAGCATCTAATACGAGCATTATTATAGTCGTTAACTTGTTACCGTCAACGTTTCCTTGTGAGATAAAAAACGCAACAGGCTGCTTCCACTTGTACGTCAATCCGCGAATCAAGAATACTAACGCGTAATTTGCAACTCGATTTGAATGGCCAAGACTCCCGAGGGCCTGAAAACCTTCCACGAGATCGTCTTTCGGATTGTACTCAAGCAGCCTCTTGATCGACATTTCGTCCCACATTAAAACGCACTGTAGTTCGTCTTCGGTCATCGCCTGGGCTTTCGTTTCTAATAATTTGAACAATCCGGTGCTGATCCCAGTAGTCAAATGAACATCGTTGATCCACTGTCTGATCAAAATTACGCAAGGAAGAGCTATATTCTTGTTGACTCTTAAATAAGTGTACGCGTTGGGCGACTTGTAGAATAGACCTAAAGCAAAATGCTTCTCGTCTTCGTTCCACTGTGAAACTTTAATATTGTCAATTGCATCGTCAACAGCAACAAGCGGTTTCCGTCGATATACTGCCCGGCGCCCTCGATTATTTCCGGAATAGAAAGTTTCTTCGTGGTTCGCCTCGTAAAGTTACGAATTGTTTGACGTGCTTTCTTTAATTTACATTTCAGTGTTAAAATCTGTTTGAGCAATCGCTGTTCCCGAATAGATACCTGATGTTCTTTTCGTGAAACCAGGACAGTCCCAGAATTGCTGGGCTTTTTGGCGACTGACGTTACCAAAACAGTCTCGCTCGTTTGTTGAGCAGGAACGGGTATTTGCAAAGCTTCGCAGGCCGGATCAACACTAAAATTATTCGCAGCTGGTACGGCTGTCAACAGCAATTTATGCGTACCGTTCGCGCGGTCGTAATTAATAAAATCATTCAATTGAAAATGCTCCGAACAGATTCTCTGATTTTCTAATCTTGGGATGCCGAGCTGCAACCACTCACTCCGTTGAACTCGAACAATCCACTCCTTCCGACTAAAAAACAATAACAAACGGTTCCAAAATCCCATGCAGTAGAGGAAACATGATGCATCAGCAATAAAAGGAAAAGAAACTATGTAATAGCGGTAGTTGGCTGGGCCAAATCTGTTCTTTTTTTAATTGAAATTTATAAATAGCACATTCTTTACTTCAGTCTCGCATATCATAAATATTCAGAATATTTTACGAGTTTACTTACTTAACTTTAATTGAATGCTAAATTGTCGTATGATAACACCCGTGATAAAGGGCATTATTTATCACAAACAGCTGTGGCGACATAGTCCTTTTAATGCTGTGATATTGAAAGCTATTTCTGATTTATATGTATGTTCTGAAAATATCCATACATGTACTGTAACACCTGTTCCCGAATTTCCTAAGAGATATCGAGGTAGCTAGATCCGGGAACAGAGGGGTACCTTCGCTCGCTCGGCTCAACACCTTCGGGCACGCACACGATACACGAAACAAATATATTTGCCGATGGGCGCCAGGTATCCAGTGATACCGCAATGAGAAGGTAAGAAACTGCACCGAGATAGCACGACTAAATGAAATCCGAAAATGCCAGAGCCGATACGTCGCGGAATTCCGACTAACTCAGCCCCGTTAGGTATAGGAGAGGGGCGGGGTAATTATAAAGTAAGAGCCGTAGCCAGAGTTAGGTAACCAAAAACTCAACAATTTATTGCACCTGGCAATCAGAAATTAACAAACAATTAACCCGACAAAGGTACGGGAAGCTACCAGAGGTAGTCGCGATATTATCACTAGGAGACTGAATTTAACTCGGCCGCAAGGCAGCCTATAGCCCTCACAGGTAATTTACGGTCCGCGGGCCAAGGTATAGGCAGCGGAGATTTTCATACGCACCCAAAAGGGAATTTTACCGAGTTGCACTCACGGCCTACGAAACGAGGGATGTAACGTTCGCTAAAATCTCGGACCCTTTACCGACTACTATATTACACTTGAATCGGTCCCCTTTCGCATTCCAGGTACTTGAATTAACAATGTAAGAACAGTGATATCCTCAAAAATGATAAACAATTATAGAACAATTATATTCGATAAGTTGTCTAGTGATAAAATTACCTAGTCATAGATAACGGAGGTACATCGCGTCAAAAATTCTAATACTAATTACGATTCTAGACCGCGTGGTCGACACTCGTATTACTTCCTTTAACAAAGGAAGCCGGATTGTCCCAGGTAGCCTACAACCACGTGCCGACAAGCTCTTATTCTTGCGAATTATGGGAGCCTCGAGGACTCAGGTAGCCGCGGCGGGATTTGCACTATCCCAGGTAGCTGTTCGTATTCACACCCGGACGAGGAAATCTTACACGCGCGATCCGATCAACCAAAAGAGAAAACACGTGTTACTCACGGAAATATCCGATCGAGTAAGCTAACACAAGTTAGTCACGACGTAAACGAAACTATAACGAAATTACAAAAACGGACGAAACAATACAGGCTCTTCGCCGTCGCCGTAATCGGGGAACCACTATTTATCTAAATTGCCCTACACTCGCGAACTAGCATATATCACTTATAATTCCGGCGACGAAGCTCTTCACTGGACGCTTGTTCAAGCCCTTAGGCCAGAGATAGTTAACAGGTAGCATATAATTACAGAGCTACCGTAGATAGCGTGAAGAGATTCGTACCCGGTTACAGGAAAGACTGCTTACCAAAAGATAGCGAAAAAGATGTTCCACACACAGGAAGCTTTCGACGGTAATTCCGGAGCAGTGTAGATAAACGTCCACTTAACGGGAAGGTCCACGACGAAAGAGGACGACTCCGATTCTTGTCGCGACACCCGGGGTGCTCTCCTCCCACCCGACCCCTTAAATTACCGATTACAATTGGGTAATGACTAATCGTAATTACTTCCGCCAATCCTGGATGCGTATTGATAATATATCGCCAGGATCCAGGATCGTTGACCCTATCAGGTAGCTTTACGTTAGCGCGGCTGCGCGCGCATCGTTTGCGCAGCCCGCTGGGCAGTAGTAGTTCGCCCGCGCTCCGAGGTGTGGCGGTACTGGCGTCTTCCTCGTTGCCATGCCACTGTCCGCATGTTATTGTCGCGGTGTTTTGGAGTGCTCCCGTACTCTCCGACTTTTCTCCAGATGTGCTCCGAAATTGTGCCGTGACCACTCCAGGTAGCTGTTGGCCGATGCAGGTGATCCAGGATATTGGCAGCCACAGGTAGCGTATACGACTCCACCGCAGGTAAGTGAGCTTTCCCTTCCACTCCGTCATTTAGACATCGATGTTATTCCGAGTGACAGCTTCCCGCGCCTTACAGGTTGCTGACCGGGGCCTCGCTCCACGTCTTTGGGGAAAGCCTTATCGTGCCCACAGGGCACAAGGATCCCCTAGGACGGGAGACGAGGTGACCCTTCACCCGCCTCTGTAGAGGATTCCTCCGGGGAGTAGTGGATTGGCATGCGGTGACTCCGAATTCGCCTCCCGACGTCAGGTAGCCGGAAAGTCTTGGTGCAGGTAGCAGCAGTCTTGTGGCATGTCCGCAGGTAAGGTAATAATCCGTATGCAGCGAAATCGGGTGTTGGCGGCGGCGACGATATAACCAGGCTGCGTTGAGCCGCTTGAATTCGGCGGGCTCCAAGTCAGGTCGGGCGGTCGGTACAGCAGTCACGCCGGGGTCGGTAACGTCGTCCCTCGGAGATCTCCAGCTTCCAATCCTCCGTGATGGTGAGTGTGCGCTCGTTCATAGATATAAGTTAAAATTAGGTAGCATTATTTTATAGATCTTATGTTTTCTAGGTGGCTCCCCGACCCCCGCCAGTGGACGTTTATTCAAATAGCGGGCTGTAAATCCAGCCCGCACTCCAACTCCCCACGACAACAACCTTGTGACGCGCATTTTGGAAATGCAACGTCACAACTCCCCCCTCCCCTGGGTTTTAGGGTTTTGCAGTTGATTTCCTGCAACCGATGTACTCTGCCCATTAATGTTACTTACAATAAACGTCCATAGCGAAGGCCTGGTGGCCGGAGGTAAGACAATACAAACAACACCATTAGCTATTCGCTTCCGTTATTTTCTTTTCCCCAACCCCTCTTTCAGGGCGGATACGGTTCCTCCGATTGCGATTCGGCTTGAGCCGTAAGGTATCGTTACCGAGTCTCTGCCCGCTTCACTCTGCACTCTTTAAAAGGAACACGTCGATAGGTAAGATGCGATAATCACCCGGAGAGACACTTCGCCTCAGATGTTCTTTTACGCGGGTTACCGGTAGTAGAATTTTCCGCGACGTCTCGCGAAAAGGTTTCACTACGAGGGACACGGACATCCCGGGCCCTGTCCCTTCCGGCTCCGGGATAGTCCGGTGTAACAGTGTCGACGTAGCACTCTATCCTTCCGGAGGACAGGAGTGAGGTACAAGATACGTGAGCTCGTGGAGCTTACGGCGCTAAAGACGTTTTTAGGTAACGCGTTGACGGTAAAAAAAAAACAAAAATATAGACTGGTACTTCAAATGAATCCGAGAATTGAGCGCCTATCCGTCCAGACGGATAAGATGTCACAGGTAGCCAAAGGGAGGTAAGTATCGGGTTATTCTCGAACCCCCGTCAGGGTAACCGCATGAATCTTATGTAGTCTACCCAAGGTAGTCCGGGTGTTGGAACACCCGGGAGGTAGCTGCTGTTTAATTGGTGCTCGCCAGGTGACTGGTAGAACAATCACCGAGGTAGCTGCTGGTTACTGACTTTACGGGAGTTAGCTGGTAAAACAATCCCCGAGGTAGCTGCTCGTTACGTTTCCTCACTGCCGACCCGGCCGATAGGGACCCTCCGCCCGCCACTCGTCCTTGCATCGCGGACAGTTTTTAAGTGTCACCGCCGGCGTCCCGCACCGATAGCAGAAGGTGCCGCGAGGCGGGTGCGGGCACCTTGAGTAGCGATGGGCCGTGCTGAGGCAGTTGAAACAGTGCCCCCTTCGATGCCTAATCGGCGACGGCCCCCGGTTTGAAGGATGTGGGGCACTTGGCGATGTTGTGGCGGGACCGCTATCGGGCTTGTCCCTAGTCCCCGCTGGTGTATCCGGCCGCACTGACGGCCCTGTGGTAGCGTCTGTTGCGGCTGGTCGCCCCGGTCGACTCGGCATCGGGGTCGCTGTGGACCCTTGTTCCGCCGTTCGCCCAAGATCCAGGGGTGGCGCGGTTCCGGGCTGAGCGCCGCGGAATGTCTCACGCGCGGACGCTCGTGACCCTGGCTCCGGAACTGTTCCCTGCTCCGCGCGAGGCGGTTCCTGCGGCCGGGGGTTCCAGGCGAGCCCAAAGTCCTCTGGCGTCGGGACAGATGGTGGAGCTCCTCCTGATCGAGGGTTCCAGTCCCCTCGGCTATTCCGGGGCGTCGGCGGTGGGTCACGCGTCACCTTAGGCACCCAATAGCGCTCCCGGGGCAGGATGTCTTCCAGCGTGGTTTGGGTCCAGTTCTCGCGGGCGGGGTGGCCATACGCTATTTCCCCCGGTGGACCCGTCTGGATTCCCATGGTCCTTGCTTTGGACCTGATGTCCACCTGGATTTTGGCGTCCCGTTGGAAGGGCCGCTCGGGGTAGGGCGCCGTGGTCTGGGACCCCAAGGTCCGGACAGAGGCGGAACCGAAGGGAGCCCCGGGCGCTTGCCCCTCAGCTTGCGTCCCGCGATCGCATGTATCCGGCCAATCACGCACCACGGCGTTACTGGCACCGCAAGGTGGCGCGGGATCCGGCCGCATGAGACACGGACCCGCGCCCTCGTGGGTCAGATCCACCACCGCGAGGCACAGGGCCTCGAACAGTTGGGGCATGTCGGCCGCCAGGTCACGCAGGCGGTCCTCAAACGGCTGCAGCCGACTCCGAGCCCGCCGGTACCGAGCCATTTCGGCCTGCGATAGCCCTTTGGGCCCCCTTGGAGCTCGATCCGCCATGATTTTACCGATCCCCTGGCACGGTCAGCTAATTGCTGTCTGATAGGCCACCGGGAACTCTTCTGGACTGCCTGGGCCCAAGGTAGCTGCGAGTCGGCTCGGTTGGTGCGATTAGGTAGCCGCTGATAAATCTAATGAGGTAGCTTAGAGTAGTTCTATTGAGGTAGCTGCAGAAAACCAGAAATCAGGTACTAGGATGATATGCTTTCAGATCGTTAATATGCCATTTCCCTACTGCATGACCGGACATATCACTCAATTCATATACAACCGGAGACAAAACCTTGGAAATGCGAAAGGGTCCATGGAACTTCGAGGCCAGTTTAGCCGCGATGTGCTGTGCGGCCGAAGATAGCACATGTTGACGTTTCAACACTAAGTCGCCAATCGCAAAAGTCTGATTTCGGTGACTTCGATTATAATATTTGGCTTGGCGCTCGTGGGCCTCCTCGAGTCGGCGCGTTACATCCTCTCGCAGACTATTAAGGTGCTTCATCCGTGCCCTCCAGGCCGCGGGTGGTTGTGCTTCGATCCCGGCTTCCCCTTCGGCTTTTCGCTTGATACTATGGATTGGCTTCGGATCTCGACCGAAGTTCAAAAACGCCGGCGTCGAGTCCACCGAGGTATGGTGGGCGGTATTAAACGCAAAACGGAAATCCGGTAGGTGCTTGTCCCATTCTCGGTGGTCCCTCTCTAGGAACGACACGATCATAGTTTTCAGTACTCTATTCACTCGCTCCACCGGATTTGCTTGGGGATGGTAGGGTGGGGTAGTCGTATGCACTATGCCAGCGCGTTCCGTCATCTCCTGAATCGCCCTGTTGTTAAATTCGGTCCCATTATCAGTTAACAGAACCCTAGGAGTCCCGAACCGAGATAGCACCAAGTCTTCTAGGACCTGGCGTATGTCGGCTCCCGTTGCCCTTTTTAGGGGGCAGCATTCAACCCACTTCGTGAAAAGGTCCTGAATAACAAGGACATAACGATATCCTGCGGCACTAGGAGGGAACGGTCCCATCATGTCGGCCGCAACTACATCCCAGGGCTGTTCGACGGTTCGTTGGCCCATGAGCCCTGCCGGAGCTACTTGCTCCACCTTGCACTTTTGACAGGTATCACAGTGCCGCACGTAGGTAACAACATCCCTAAACATTCCGGGCCAGAAATAAGAGGTAGCTACTCGACGGTACGTTTTGTCCACGCCTAAATGGCCGGACTGAGGTACATCATGACACTCAGAGATAGCTTGTGTTCGAAGTTCCGCAGGGAGCACTAATTTCCAACGATTTAAGTCTTCGACTTCTTCAGTTAGCGACAGATTCGGGCGGTGGTAATACAACTGATCCTGGTCTATGCGCCAGTCCGGGAAATCTTCCGCACGGTTTGAGACAGCCTTACACTTCCTAGTATACCAGGAGTCGGAGGTAGCTTCTACGGTCAGCAAATTCTCCTCCTCCCCTTCGTATAACCGCGATAGGGCATCAGGGACATGATGTAGGGCCCCTTTTCGATGAATTATTTCGAAATCGTATTCGAGTAGGTCTAAAGCCCATCTAGCCAATCTCCCAGTAGGGTTACGCAAGTTATGGAGCCATCGGAGACTGCTATGGTCAGTGATCACAGTGAAGTGATACCCTTCCAGGTAGCAGCGGAACTTCCGGATGGACCAAATGACGGCTAAGCACTCCTGCTCGGTAACAGTGTACTTTCGTTCGGCTCCTGTCAGCGCACGACTTGCGAAGGCTATTACGCGTTCGGCTCCTTCCATAGTCTGAGTCAAGACCGCTCCTAACCCTACTCCGCTCGCATCAGTCTGCAGTACAAAAGGTAGCTTAAAGTCTGGGCACGCCAAGGTAGGTGCCCGCACCAGGCACGATCGGACAGAGTCGAAAGCGTGTCGTTGGTCCTCCGTCCACTCCCAAGCCTGGTCCTTCTTCAGTAGCCTTGTTAGGGGCTCTGTGACGGTAGCGAACTCGGAGATGAAACGGCGATACCAAGACGACATCCCGAGGAAGCGACGTAGTTGCTTAATGTTCTTAGGTGGAGGGTATTCTAAAATAGGTGCGACTTTGTCCCGATCTATCTGCAGTCCGTGCTTATTGACGAGGAAACCAAGGTATTTCACTTGTGCGCAACAGAATTCGCACTTATCCGGATTTATTGTAAGTCCGGCGGCACAAATGCGACGTAATACGAGCTGTAGTAGGTCGAGGTGTTCCTCGAAGGTAGCCGTGACGATAATTATATCGTCGAGATACGCGAACACATGGGGTTCTAATTCGGGTCCTATAAGACGATCAAGTAATCGCTGGAAGGTAGCTGGGGCGCCAGACAGCCCATAAGGCATACGCGTGAAATGGAATAATCCACGGCCAGGTACGGTAAAAGCGGTGATTTCGCGACTGTCTTTCGCCAGAGGTATCTGGAAGTAGGCTTGACTAAGGTCGAGAGTCGAGATATAGTGGGCACTTCGGAGTTTATCAAGGATCCCGTTCATATAAGGTAGCGGGTAGGCGTCTTTCTTCGACACCTCATTTACTTTCCGAAAGTCTAGACAAAACCGATACTTCCCGTTGGCTTTCTTAACCATGACTATGGGGCTGGACCAATCGCTACTGGAAGGCTCGATAATACCATCTGCTAACATCTTCTCGACCTCCTGCACGATGGCTTCCTGAACCTTCGGCGAGACTAGATAATAACGCTGTTTGATCGCTGCGTGGCCGCCCACGTCTATGTGGTGTTCGGTGAGGGTGGTCACCGTCGGTTTATCCGGAGGCGGTGGTACCTCTCTTTTCAGAAAGTCACTCAGACGCTCGCTCTGGATAGCGTCGAGCTCGGATATGCCATAGCATCCGTTGTAGGTAGCATCCGATTCCACGGAATCGAAGGTAAATTCGGTCGAGGGGTCGGACTCGAAATACCACGTTCTACTGGAGAAATTAATACCAATTCCGAAGGTAGCGAGAAAATCTAATCCCAGCACAAAAGGTAGTGCTATAGAAGGCAACAAGGTAGCGGCTAAATACTCGATCCTATCGCGTACTCTTAGGGCTAGTGTCACACCCTCGGTCGCTTCTTTCCGTTGACCATCCGCGATCATCACGCGACAGGTAGGGATTTTCTCGCGGGGAATGCCCAATTCCATGATTGCCCCGATTCCCGCGGGCCCTAGGAAAGTTCGATTCGACCCGGGATCAATTAAAGCCCGTATGGGTCTTTCCCATATGAAAACAGTAAGGTAGAGGAGTGAGCCAGCTGCGGGCCCAACTACGGGTCCGTAGCATAGGGTTACTTCTGGTTCGGTCGGCGAAGCTGCCGGAGGTAGCGGGGAGGCCTCAGATAATGGCAAGGCCGAAGATATCAATAAGGATTGAGGTAATGGGGACGCCTGAGGTAGCGACGAAATTGGAGGTAGCGGCGCGGCCGGAGGTAGCTCGTCAGTAAGGGTTGGCGGCGCGGCCAAAGGTAGCTCAAAGATAAGGGATTGCGGCGCGGCCGAAGGTAGCTCGAAGATAGGGGATTGCGGCGCGTCCGAAGGTAGCTGCGGGGTGTCAAAGGGTTGGATCGGCTCAGTTAATTCGGGGGCCACAGATGACGGTATTGGTTCATCTAAGGGAGGTATCGCTTGGGCCCGGTTGGGACCCTCCCCTAAGCGTTTCCCGAACACTTAGGGCAGCTACTCACGGTTTGATCGCGAGCTCCACAACGATAACAAAATTTCCCTCGGACCTGATCGCACGAGTTAAATCGATGCCCAGTCTTACCACAATTCCAACAGGTCGTTTCTCTTGGAGGGAAGTTTCGCGATGAGGTAGCTGCTTGGGGTGCCCCTGACGTGTTTTGCCTTTCCGAGGCACTAGGTAGCCCGAGGGCCTGAGATAGAGGATCTTGCAATGGGGTTGGATGGCCTGAGACAGTCGAAGGTAGCGGATGAGCGGAAGATTGAGCCGGACCTGACGGTTGGGGCTGCTGAGGTTTCCCGGTAGAACGTCCTCCCCGGTTTCCCCGAGCGCCCCCGCGGCGGTTAGTCTGGGGCTGCCGTCGTGCATCCTTTCCGCTGGCTGACGTTCCGGCCTGCTCACCCGGTTGGGGGTTCGCACCCTGGTCCCACCCGCAGGCAGCTAATAAGGCCGGTTGTCGAGAATTCGTCTTTCCGTGTGACTTGGGCGCGTGATACGCGAGGTTAGGGCACACGGAATTCTCTGGCGCGGGGGGGGGTCGATACGCCCTAGCCCACGAGAGGCTTTTCTCCGCGTCAACCGCGATACGCTCTAGGGAGTCGTAATCGGCTACGTCTTCCCGACGGATGATGATACGCAGGCGAGGTAGCAAGTTACGGTAGGCGTAGGTAACCTGTTCCGATTCGGGACCGGGAGTATCGAGCCTACTAAATAAAGCGCGCATGCAGGTTAAGTAGTCTGCCACTGGCTCCCACTCCCCCTGGGTCCGCCGATAGATTTCTTCCCGTAAGGCCATCTGGATATCTGGGTCCGCGAATCTCTGCCGGAAAGCGGCCCGACAGGCAGCCCACGTGCTCCAACGTGCACTATGCAAACGGTACCACTGTGAGGCAATTCCGTCGAGAAAGAAGGGAACGCAACGCAACAGGTCTATATCCCGTATGGCCATTAACGCACGGCCCGTAGTTATTCGATTCAAAAATTCTTCTACGTCCTCTCCCCGTTTACCGGAAAATTTTACGTTCCACTTCCGCATCGCCTCAAAGACAGCGGCTGGTGCGGCGGGATTCGGACGACGCGGTGTTGTTGCCGACGCGGGACGCGTGGTTCCCGTGGGTGAAGTCGAAGGGGAGAAGTATTCCTCCCCATCCACCGATTTGGGGACTTCTAAATAAACCCCCGGGGGGTCCCCTTTGACCGCACCAGGGTCTCCCGTCGCCATTTTTGAAGAGGTGGACATACTTGTCGATAGGGCTTAGGTAGAGTATCCCGCAGTGACCGGCACTGTACCACGGAAGCTGTCCGCGAAAAAGGAAACTCGTCCCTCGAGGCAGATGTGCGACAAGGACGTAAGGTAGCCGCAAACAGTAGAAGGTAGCCGCCAATAACAAAAGGTAGCCGCAATTAGAAAAAGATAGCCACAAATAATAAGAGGTAGCCGCAAATAGGAAAAGGTAGCCGCAAATAATAAAAGATAGCCGTAAATAATAAAAGATAGCCGCAACAAATAAAAGGTAGCTGTAACTCCCCAAGATAAGGCGGGATAGATACTGTACAAGGGGTCAACAAGGTAGGTCGTAACCACCTTGGATAGTCGCAAAACAAATCGCCAATAGCGTATTCAACAGGTCACCGTAGGATCGAAACACAACCGGATTAACCTCGACAAGGTAACTTTTTGCCGCTCTAAAGGAAAATATTGAGGTAGCACTATTACTGTTCACGGTCAAATTTGAGCTTGGCCTAACGGACTCTTACTGCGTGGGCCCCACGTTGGGCGCCATTTGTAACACCTGTTCCCGAATTTCCTAAGAGATATCGAGGTAGCTAGATCCGGGAACAGAGGGGTACCTTCGCTCGCTCGGCTCAACACCTTCGGGCACGCACACGATACACGAAACAAATATATTTGCCGATGGGCGCCAGGTATCCAGTGATACCGCAATGAGAAGGTAAGAAACTGCACCGAGATAGCACGACTAAATGAAATCCGAAAATGCCAGAGCCGATACGTCGCGGAATTCCGACTAACTCAGCCCCGTTAGGTATAGGAGAGGGGCGGGGTAATTATAAAGTAAGAGCCGTAGCCAGAGTTAGGTAACCAAAAACTCAACAATTTATTGCACCTGGCAATCAGAAATTAACAAACAATTAACCCGACAAAGGTACGGGAAGCTACCAGAGGTAGTCGCGATATTATCACTAGGAGACTGAATTTAACTCGGCCGCAAGGCAGCCTATAGCCCTCACAGGTAATTTACGGTCCGCGGGCCAAGGTATAGGCAGCGGAGATTTTCATACGCACCCGAAAGGGAATTTTACCGAGTTGCACTCACGGCCTACGAAACGAGGGATGTAACGTTCGCTAAAATCTCGGACCCTTTACCGACTACTATATTACACTTGAATCGGTCCCCTTTCGCATTCCAGGTACTTGAATTAACAATGTAAGAACAGTGATATCCTCAAAAATGATAAACAATTATAGAACAATTATATTCGATAAGTTGTCTAGTGATAAAATTACCTAGTCATAGATAACGGAGGTACATCGCGTCAAAAATTCTAATACTAATTACGATTCTAGACCGCGTGGTCGACACTCGTATTACTTCCTTTAACAAAGGAAGCCGGATTGTCCCAGGTAGCCTACAACCACGTGCCGACAAGCTCTTATTCTTGCGAATTATGGGAGCCTCGAGGACTCAGGTAGCCGCGGCGGGATTTGCACTATCCCAGGTAGCTGTTCGTATTCACACCCGGACGAGGAAATCTTACACGCGCGATCCGATCAACCAAAAGAGAAAACACGTGTTACTCACGGAAATATCCGATCGAGTAAGCTAACACAAGTTAGTCACGACGTAAACGAAACTATAACGAAATTACAAAAACGGACGAAACAATACAGGCTCTTCGCCGTCGCCGTAATCGGGGAACCACTATTTATCTAAATTGCCCTACACTCGCGAACTAGCATATATCACTTATAATTCCGGCGACGAAGCTCTTCACTGGACGCTTGTTCAAGCCCTTAGGCCAGAGATAGTTAACAGGTAGCATATAATTACAGAGCTACCGTAGATAGCGTGAAGAGATTCGTACCCGGTTACAGGAAAGACTGCTTACCAAAAGATAGCGAAAAAGATGTTCCACACACAGGAAGCTTTCGACGGTAATTCCGGAGCAGTGTAGATAAACGTCCACTTAACGGGAAGGTCCACGACGAAAGAGGACGACTCCGATTCTTGTCGCGACACCCGGGGTGCTCTCCTCCCACCCGACCCCTTAAATTACCGATTACAATTGGGTAATGACTAATCGTAATTACTTCCGCCAATCCTGGATGCGTATTGATAATATATCGCCAGGATCCAGGATCGTTGACCCTATCAGGTAGCTTTACGTTAGCGCGGCTGCGCGCGCATCGTTTGCGCAGCCCGCTGGGCAGTAGTAGTTCGCCCGCGCTCCGAGGTGTGGCGGTACTGGCGTCTTCCTCGTTGCCATGCCACTGTCCGCATGTTATTGTCGCGGTGTTTTGGAGTGCTCCCGTACTCTCCGACTTTTCTCCAGATGTGCTCCGAAATTGTGCCGTGACCACTCCAGGTAGCTGTTGGCCGATGCAGGTGATCCAGGATATTGGCAGCCACAGGTAGCGTATACGACTCCACCGCAGGTAAGTGAGCTTTCCCTTCCACTCCGTCATTTAGACATCGATGTTATTCCGAGTGACAGCTTCCCGCGCCTTACAGGTTGCTGACCGGGGCCTCGCTCCACGTCTTTGGGGAAAGCCTTATCGTGCCCACAGGGCACAAGGATCCCCTAGGACGGGAGACGAGGTGACCCTTCACCCGCCTCTGTAGAGGATTCCTCCGGGGAGTAGTGGATTGGCATGCGGTGACTCCGAATTCGCCTCCCGACGTCAGGTAGCCGGAAAGTCTTGGTGCAGGTAGCAGCAGTCTTGTGGCATGTCCGCAGGTAAGGTAATAATCCGTATGCAGCGAAATCGGGTGTTGGCGGCGGCGACGATATAACCAGGCTGCGTTGAGCCGCTTGAATTCGGCGGGCTCCAAGTCAGGTCGGGCGGTCGGTACAGCAGTCACGCCGGGGTCGGTAACGTCGTCCCTCGGAGATCTCCAGCTTCCAATCCTCCGTGATGGTGAGTGTGCGCTCGTTCATAGATATAAGTTAAAATTAGGTAGCATTATTTTATAGATCTTATGTTTTCTAGGTGGCTCCCCGACCCCCGCCAGTGGACGTTTATTCAAATAGCGGGCTGTAAATCCAGCCCGCACTCCAACTCCCCACGACAACAACCCTGTGACGCGCATTTTGGAAATGCAACGTCACAGTACTTACATGTTATTGTCAACGGGAAAACGGTGGAAGCTCAGATCGGCATTCTTTCGAGAAGAATTAGAGCATCCGTTATAGGCACATACATTTGTCTTCGGCATTATTACCGAGAGTGAACACTCGTAGGTAATTGATCGAACTATGAGAATCTATCACGGCTAAGCACAAAGCACAGCTAAATCTGCCAAATGTACGAGATGGTAATACGGCAGTTTTATTGTTTTATACCAGAGAACATAGATACATTACATTACATTACATACATTAGAACATTACATTACATTAGAACATTATACATTCTACAAATGCAACGGAAAATATAAGCGGTGCGATATTCAATTGTATATTTACCTAATTCCATTGGATCCTTCAATCAAAGAGAAAATCGTTTTTAAAACCGAGCGTTTACTAAGTCTCTACGATTTTGGTTACGTCTCAGAAATCGTTGCATTTAAAAGGACTACGGTAAAGTCTTTAAATTAATAACGAGTGAGAAAAGGACGGCGCAAAATCACATAGTTATCCTGAGATGCGGTAGCGTCTTCACGCCAATTATTGAAATAAAATTGCATTTTTCTTAGAGTATACCAGAGAACTGTGTACGTTTATATTCTTTGACTATACAGAGTGTATCAGCTAAGATGCACGTTTGAGATTTGCGATGAAACGGTGCACAATTTCAAAAAACTGATATAACGACTATTGAATAACTTTTGATTGCCCATCGAATGGACATATTATTATTGTTCGTTTAACTTCCGTTCGCAAATAAAACAAATTATCTTTGCCGTTTCAAATGATACTCAAAAAAGTTAAATGCAAAAGTCGTAGAGCAAGAAAAAATAATACAGATGAAACAAAAATTCGTACGGATTACATACATAATAAGGGAGATATTTGCGTTCGAAATTTTGTCATTTTTGAACAGATTTCCGACACTGGCAGAAAGCCTTAGCTTCGTGCAGCACCTTCATGCCGAACTCATGATTCGCAACTGTATTGAGGTAAGCGTTCAGTCAGACGCAAACCCGTATACAGTGGGTAAAACATATTCCAATGCTATTTTTTATTACAAGTTGGAATTCGAAGTACTCCTGCTGATTTCCATGATCTTGGATGTAGATTCTAGAGTCTTCGTATTTCTGGACGTAGATTTTGGAGTCTTCGTGTTCCTGGGCTGTGCATTTTGTTTTCATCTCTCTTATTTTTTCTTGCTTAACGACTTTTGCATTTAACCTTTTTCAGTATCATTTGAATTGGTAAAGATAATTTTTTTCATTTGCGAACGGAAGTTAAACGAACAATAATACACACAATAAACACAATAATATGCCCATTCGATACGCAATCAAAAATTATTTAATAGTCGTTACATCAGTTTTTCGAAATTGTGCACCGTTTCATCGCAAATCTCAAATGTGCATCTTAGCTGATACACTCTGTATACTTTGCAGAATGGGCGGGATAATAAGTGTATTATATGTAGTATAGAGGCTTTGCTCGCGTGGTCACAGATTTCTACGTTCTCGCATCTCATAGTGTGATTAAATATCAAGCATCTACTTAATCCTATCTTTAAGGAATTGTTCATGTTTCCGGGATAAAAATAACGTATGTGTTAATCCGGGACATGAAGTATCTGTACGTCACATTTCATCTAGATCGTTTCAGCCGTTAGGGCGCGATTAAGTAACAAATATGCAAGCGCATTTTCGGATTAAATAATTTATAAATTATTTAGGATATCGCATGTAACGACTAAATATATTTTATTTTCGTTTGATGAAACATTGATATATTGTTGCATTTACATCATTTTCTTGTTATTCTTAAAAAAAATAAAATAAAATAAGTACAGGATCAGGATTCGAACTAGGAACTCTTACGCTGGTTACAAAAGAAATGACGCCTTCGCGTTATTTATTATAAAGTCACATAAGAGTGACTGAGAACGAGCGTCGATATGACTCAGCGTTCTCGGCATACTCAACGCACGAATGGGAGCGAGAACGCACCTTCACCCCAAGCAATCCGGACACACGAGGGTGAGCGGGACACACGATGGGCGGAGCTACGATGTTTCTATGTGTCTGCTCACATGAACGTTAGTAGCGCCGCGGTGGCTGGGGTGATAACTAACCGAGCACCCCAGCCAAATGCTCCCATAAGGCCTGTTGTTCCATGTACTTCTATGTTCTCTGCAACTTTCGATTCCATTTGTAGACTCTGATTACAGTTTCCTCTTGTGAAAAGAATAGACGCAGCTTTAAAGATGGCAACACGATCAACTATAGAAGAAAGGGGTGGTCGAACCGTTGCGCGATGTACATCGATGTCCAGCTTTCTGTAACTGATTTATTTAAAACGTGGTCTTGCCTGCTCTTTCCGAATCTATTGCATCTGGGCTCCTAGGCCATTTTATTCAACAAATACAGTTTTAGTGCCTTATAGTTACTGCCTAAAGAATTAGCCGGTGGAAATATTTAATTATTTACTTATAGTAATTATTCTATTATATATTCCTAATCTGTGAAGTGGAAGACCTATTATTGGAGAGGAGTCCAAGTTACTTTTTGGAGCTGGAATTTGGAGCTGACTATTGTGGCTTTTCATTGCCTCTCAGGGGATCTTGAGTTATCTCACGCTTTGTAAGATTACATCGGGAGGTCAATAATTGCAGCTAAGTAGTGTTGTCTCCTGTCCATTGTCCATTGTCCATTGTCTACGTCCTCTTATCGGTGTGGTCTTCAGGAATTAACACGTGGCACCGTGTAGGCTTTCCTGGTCAGCAACGGTTTTTTTTTTCCTTTTCTTCTTTTTCTTTTTCTTTCTCTTTGTTCTTCTTCCCTAAATTTTTGATAGCCTCTGGTTTATTCAGCGAGGGCTTGACGACGGCCGCATTGCGATGGAAGACACTGATACCCTAGAAAACAAAAAGAGAGTTAGGGATTCTCCGCCTTCGACACCGGATGAGCCATCTAGCCTTCCCCCTAGTAAAATCACTTCCTTACCTCCTTCCAATCATAGAGAGAGTATTTGGTCCCAGATTTCTAATCGTTACTCCAATAACGCTAAGGCACCGTACATTGCCTACATCTGTAATAAAGATACTGCTACAAATATTGCAAGATACCACCCTTTCTCTATTGCGAAGCGCCTTGCGAGTTTTCAGGGTATCTTATCTCTTTCTAGAAATGGTTTAGACAAATTAACGGTATCCTTTGACTCCTTTTCGAACGCAAATAACTTTGTGGACTCCATTCAGTCCTCTGGAAACGAGTGGCTGGCTTACATCCCTGATTTTAAAACTACGAAAGTGGGAGTGATTAGAAACGTGGACCCTGGGGGTCGATTTCGTAATTCGGTCGAGACAGCTCACTTCTCGTATTTTCATCTCACGCGAGGAAACTCACTGTATTGTCTAACGCCCAAGTGTAAATGTGAAATCACTAGATTGTTTTTACTAGTGACATACATTTTGCGTAAGACTGTACCATCTTCTGGCGTCGTTTATGTATCAGTTTTCGATGATCCTGTGTACCCTGAGAGACAATATGAATGTGACGGAAAAACAGAAGAAAGTATTTCTGTCTTGTAATCGCTAACCTTTAACATGAAAAGGCAATTAAGTACTTTTATTCACTATACAAAACATTAGATGCATATACCACGCACTTAATTCCAATCCGACTTTGCATTTAATAAATTAAGGAAGTTCTTAGACTTTCACTCTTCAATGGAATCTATGGAAGATTGTCTTACTCTTTGATGGCATTCATAGAAGGTTTTACTAATAGTTTACGCGTAAACTATTTCCCTCATTCCATTCTCTATCACTTTCATTGATCATAAGTATTAAAATAACTTCATCCATATTTATCAAATTCACTAATAATGGAATTATATTTTAGGGTTTACAACACTTTTCTGCTGCAGTACGTGTCCATCAGCGTTTACTATAAACACTTTTGCACATATATGTCGCTCCATCTCTGTCACATTTCATCCTTTCGACACCTATTTTCATGCCGAACAGTCTCACGCGAAAAATCTCACATTTTCACCATAGTGAATTTTACACAATCGCGTGAGTCGCTCACTTTTCGTATTTTCACTACATTTGAGTTACACAATCGACCCCCTGAGCTTTCCCTTGACTGTATACGAGAGGGTATCATTCCTTTGTCCCAGGACTCGAATTCCCAGGAGGTGATTAGAATAGAAAGAATTTTTCGTACCACTATAGATACATCTGGTTGCAAGGTAAGGGTTCCTTCTTCGGCAATTAAGGTGGTGTTTGCTGATGACACCTTGCCAAAGAGCATAAACATCTGGCTAGTGGAATGCCCCGTGGAAATTTACATCCCTCCTGTTATCCGGTGTTTTTCCTGCCAACGGTTTGGCCACGTCTCTTCTAATTGCAGGAGTGCTCTAAGATGCGCCAATTGCGGCGAGGGCCATGCTGAGAACGCCTGTGGATCAGAGTCTCAATATTGTGTGAACTGCTCTGCCTCCGGTCATCGCGCTGACTCCTTTAGATGTCCGTGCTTCGCCCTGCATAAACAAATTAGGCGTGTAATGGCTGAAGAGGGTATCTCGTATAAGGAAGCAGGATTCAAATGCGGGGTTACCCCAAGGCCAATTCTGGCGAGCGTCCGTAGCCTTACCGTAGTTGACGAGTCCTCGGAAAACAATTCGGTTTCTTGTTATGATTATGCTGGCGACTCCCAGACCACTCAATTTCCTAAAAACCCTGTAGTCAGCCAGAATCCTAATGCTGCTATCCCGCTATCTATGAGCCAAATTTCAAATCTTAAAGAACTAATTAACCGAGAAGTGATTAAAAAAATAGGCTCCATAATCAACCATATCGAGGAGGGGCTGATTGGTCTGCTAAATGACGGATCAATCTGTGAAGCCTCCATAAGAAACATGTGCTCAGAAGCCTTAGAGAATTAACTTAGGTTTCCGGGACCTAATTAGTGTTGTGGCTGGCTGTGAATGATTTGTTATTTGTTTCTATTGTTGTATTCTATTAGAGTTTGTTTAGTGTTCTCTTAGTTATTTATATAATCTAAAGATTATTGTTTTGTATGATTTCCGATCTGTTTGGCCAGATTTGTTATATTTATATTTATTTAAATTATTATTAGTTATCTCTATTGAGTTCTATAGCTATATTTACTTTAGATTGTCACTATGTCGCCTAAAGAAAATCTCAAAATCATCCAGTGGAATGCTCGTAGTTTGAGGTCTTCTTTGTCTGAACTGCAGATTCTTGCTAAGGATGCTCATGTTATGTGCATCTCGGAGACTTGGTGGAGACCTGACCAACAAATCAAAATGAGACACTTTAATATCATGAGAAAGGACAGAAGTGATGGAAGAATCGGGGGCGGAGTGGCGATACTCATCAGAAAAGCTATCCCGTTCCGCACAATCGATACGTCTTCTGCAAAGCCTGGTGGAATTGAGGTGTGCGGTATTGAAATCTTACGGGGTCCCATCTCGATTCCTCTACGGATCTTTTCTTTATATAGACCTCCAGAGTTCTCTATGTCTCCAGTGGCTTGGAAGTCCTTTCTAGATCCGCTGGGGCAATATAACATATTATTATGTGGAGATTTCAATGCTCAAAACCCGGCATGGGGAAGTTCTTGTTCCAACTTAGCTGGTAATAGCTTAATCAACGCCCTGGATAATGTAGATCTTTCCGTAGTTAATAACGGTAGTGCGACGAGAGTGACATACCCTGCTCAATCTGTCAGTGTCCCTGATGTCACTCTGGCTTCTTCGGACATCCTTCTGTCTTTGCGATGGAGGGTTATGGACGACCCAGCTGGTAGTGACCATCTCCGTATTCAGATCTCACTTAGCTCATTCCACATCGTTCCTGTTCCTGGCCGGCCTAGAATGAATGTGGATGAGGTTGACTGGACCAAGTATGGAGAGTGGACTAGGAATATTCCTCAGCTAATAGACCTCTCCAACAAAGATCTTGAGGCAGGATATGGGCAATTTACCAAGCATATTCTTGAGTCTGCTGAAAGATCCGGAGCTCGCCGTGCGGGCGGGGAGCTACGTAATCTCATGGCTCCTCCAGCCCCGTGGTGGAATTCCGAATGCCGTAAGGCGCTTGCGGAAAGAAAGTCAGCCTTCGCCAAAATCAGGACTTGTCCTACACAGCAGAATTTGGATTTTTACAAAGAAAAATTAAAAAATTCCAGAGTAATTTTCAATAAAGAGAGAAAGAAGAGTTTTAAATACTTCTGTAATTCCATAAATAATCAGATGGATCCTTCTGAAATGTGGAGCATTATCAAGGCATTTAAATCCAGATCCTTAGGATCGCAATCTAGTCATGGGGATTTTAACCCCGCAGCATTGGATTTTGTTGATAAAATTGCTCCTCCATCTATTCTCATCCCTCCTTCTCTTCCCATGTTGATGGGGCCTCCATTAGATATTTTTTCGAGCATAAACCTGGAAGAAATAATTGCTGCAATTAAGAAAATCAAAGTTAAATCTGCAGCTGGTCCTGACCTCATTAATAATCATATGATCAAAAATTTACCTGTTGAATCTATTGAAAAGCTTCGTGAATTGTTTGATGGTTTTTTTTAATGTGGAAATATTCCTTCAACCTGGAAGAATTTCAATGTTATCCTCTTACCTAAACCGAACAGTGGTAGCTTCAGACCGATTGCTCTGTCTTCTTGTCTACTTAAACTCTTTGAAAGAATAGTATTAACTAAAATAGAATGGTGGATTGAAAACTGCTCGTTAATTCCTAACATTCAGTTTGGTTTCAGAAAGGGCAGATCATGTACTGATAACTTGGCCATCCTGAGCTCGGATATTTACCTATCCTTTACGAGGGGGGAAACTCTTGGAGCAGTCTTCTTGGACCTGGCGGGTGCATACGACAATGTTATCCCCCACATCCTAGTCCGAGAATTGAGTGACATCGGCCTTCCATCTAATATCGTGTCGTGTATCTCGTCTATTCTCACTTCGCGTAGCGTAGATTTCTATCACGGGTCATCTCTTGTTGCTTCTAGAATAATTGAAATAGGATTACCTCAAGGCACAGTGCTGAGCCCTCTCTTATTTAATATATATATAAGGAAAATTTTATCTAATATGGGATCTTTATGCCGGGCACTTTTATATGCCGATGACATAGTGATATATTTTTGTCACAAGGACCCAGCATATATCACCACAGTCCTCAACTCAGCGCTGGAGTCAGTATTATCATGGCTTAACAATATTGGCCTCTCCATCTCACCTAGGAAAACGCAGTTTACCCTATTCTCACAGAAAAGAGAGAACTGGAGTAACTTTTCGGTACTTATTGATAATCACCCGATTCAGTGGATTCCTGTGATTAAATTTTTGGGTGTTTGGTTTGACTATAAATTAAGCTGGAATCATCACATAAGGAAAACGTCTAAGAAAGCCCGGTCGTCGTTGCGGGTGCTAAGATCTATCTGTCGAATCAATTGGGGTGCTCATCCCAATAATCTGCTGATTGTATATAAGGCTTTAACAAGATCCATTCTGGACTGGGGTTCAATATGCTATGGGTCCGCCAAGCCAAATAGCTTGATTGTTCTCGATCGCATCCAGTACGCGGCCTTGCGAGCCGTCCTGGGGCTTATGATCTCTACTCCCACAAATACAATCTTAGCTATGGCAGGGGAACCCCCGCTGCATTTCAGGAGACTCTTCCTTGCTTCCAGATATATTTTAAAATATTTCTCAATATCTCATCACCCAATCCTTGGGAGACTTAAACGCCTAGAGGATGCAATTAATAGCAATAGATCTCGCGGGTACTCACTGTATGTCTTCTCAAGTTGGTTGTCTCTTAGAAGATATCAGAACAGAGTTATCAGGCATCCTCGTCCCATCTGTTTCTCCATTCCTTTGGCTGCGCATTTCCTAAAAATACAGGTAGATCTTGAAACTGGCTGTTCGATTAGAGGAGCGGAGAATCCTAATTACTCACTCAGTACTTTACTCCAGGTGGATTACCGGAACTGGCATTACATCTATACAGATGGATCTCGATCGGCCTCCCCAGAGAGGTGTGGGGCGGCATTATATGTAGCTAACTCGAGATTAATTAGGAAATTTAGATACTGCAATAAGGCCTCTATTTTCAATTAATCAAATCGGAAAATATCTCTAAGTCGGTTATCTTGTCTGACTCGCGTAGCGCTTTGCAGTGCCTAGATGATAATTCTATGAACTCAAAGATTCACCCTATCATAGCCCAATGTAGAAGAATGTGTTTAGACCTACAGGCCATTGGATTCCATATTCAATTCATCTGGATCCCCTCCCATTAGGGAATCCATGGTAATGAAGTGGTGGATAAAAAAGCCAAAGAAGCCCTCAGTATTTCAAACATGAATACTAAAGTAGTCTGGTCTGACTTGGCTGTGCACTGCAAAAGTAAAATGAAAACCAAATCTTATGCCTATCTTGCTGAACAAGCCCAGTATAAGGGAATCAATTTCTTTAAGTGGTCTCCTCCCAATCTGTGCTCTCCCTGGTTTGTGAATCTGGATTGGGAGAGAGAAGATATTGTTAAAATTAATAGGCTTCGAACAAACCACACAGCTTCTAGAGCACACCTTTTTAGAATAGGTGCTGCTGCATCTGAGGCCTGTCAATGCAGTGCACTGTTTCAAGACCTGAATCATATCTTCTGGGCATGCCCTCTTAACATCATAGAAACGAACAAACTAGTAATAACTCTACGTCGTCTTAAAATTCACGCTCCTTATTACATTTCTAATCTGGCCTTCTCTGAAGACACAAGAATTCTAAAAGCCATTATTAACTTCGTTAATGCTGTCCAGGGTAGACCTACTGATGTGATACACTTCATTTAGTCCAATCTTGTACCTGGTTTCGACCCTCTACTCCTTAGTATAGCTTCTTTCCAACTTCTTGATTCTGATCCTAAGTATTCCTACCTAAACGACACTACCCTGTCACTATCTCCAGGGATGAACTATCGACTGCTTTCAACTTAAAAGATCCTTTAAAAATTATTCTGTATCAACTGACACCTCCAACTGTTCTCAACTGCTCTCGAGTGACAACCACTGATATCTGACTACATCTGACGCAATTGGCTCAAGCAACCGAACGCCACCTACAATGCTTCTCATAAACTCCATGCTAGAATTATGCGTATTCACACCACGGGTTGCTCAACTGCTTGTATTGGCTTTCCAAGGAAACCTCTGACGCCTTGTGAACATCATCATTTTTGTGAACACCATCATTTCTCCTACCTGACTTTAGGACTAGTTACTGGCACATCTCCTCATTGGAGGAGGCAGCCATAAGGAAAGGAAGGAGGATTTGTAGACTCTCTATCTTACCGACTGAAAAGGCTTTTTAGACAATACAACATTACGATTGTCAACCGTAACGATAACCAATTAAAGAGATACATAGGTACAACGAAAGATAGTATTTCACTTTTTAACAAATCTAACATTGTTTATAAGATACCCTGTAGAGATTGCGACAAGTGATACATAGGGCAAACTGGTAGATATCTAAAAAGACGTATTAGAGACCAAAAGTACGATATAAAAAAAGTTACACCATCACACACTGCTCTTACATACCACATTTTAGAACTAGACCATCAGTTTGATTATGACAATACTACCATATTAGCTACAGAATCTGATTACCACAAGAGATGCATTTTAGAGATGATTAAGATTTTTAAAGACAAAAAGACAATTAATTATAGGAGTGACACAGAAAAATCAATTTTAAATTTAGGCGTGAAGTTACCCGGATATTTTTTTATTTTTCATTCCTTTGAGTCGAAAGGGTGCCTAATCGATGGGAAATCGTTTGACGGTCACGAATATGCTAATTAAAACGTTTGATAGTAAACGGTTTGACGTTTAAATTTTTTTGTAAGTCATATTCTTCCTAAATTTGTCATGTGTATTCTATTTTATGAAATGTAACGCTTATTCAAGGCAACAATTCGTCATTTTGTTTCAAAGTCACCCCACGCCTTGATATATTTTGAGAAGTTTATATTTTGCTATAATTAAATTATTTGATAATAAGTAAAAATTAAATTTTACACCCCTTTAGTGCATGTTGAGTTATTGTTGATGAACGTCGTAATAAGACTGACTAAATTAAACGAACGCCATAACCTTATTTCACCAGAGTGAATTCTATATTCACTCATTCAATATATTCAGTATTCTGTGCAGAACAGAATAAGCAATATACATGAGGATAATGTTATGATTGCAGCTGACAGGCAGTGCGCTATCAAGCTCAGAGAGGTAGAAAGGTGCAAAAGTTTGTCAGAGACCTTTTGCGATCTAGAAAATGAACTATAGCTAGGTTACATGAAAGTTCTAACCTCATGAATCAAAGGTAATCTTTTTATTGTGGTAGAGAAATTACTATAAATCTTCAATCTGCATTTTTGACTGTTGAGACTTGTAAAACAAATGAATCGTGAATATTTTTATTCAGTTTAAAGAAGGCCTAAAATCAGATGCTTTCGATAAATCTAGATATGTAGGACAGGAAGAAAATGAATGCAGATGTCAAAGATAATAATATACTGAGCTGTAGTATACCAGAGTTAAGACAAAAGCTTAAAAACCTAAAGGTTAGTATTAAATTACTTATAATTAACATAGGAGTACACTGTTCTGCTTTTGGCTTCTTGAATCAAACAGCAAATTATTTAGCTTTAATTGACTGTACCTATAATTTACCATAAACTTAAAAGATTTATTAGATATCCATTAATCCAATGACAATTACATTTTTAGATGTTCGTGTTTCTCTCATTATTACTACTTGTAGTACAGCAAACTCAGTGTTTCAGGTCCACAATGATACACAAATGGAGACAATGTAAGTTACTCTCGTTTACTCTATTTACATATACTCTATTTACATATCTGAAATTTAGTAAAGTCGCATATTCGTAATTTTCACGTGTTTTTATTTAAAACTTCCAAGTTTTACAATTTGTCATAGGTTAGAAATTCACTAAGGCTTGTAATCGTAATTAATTGATTCAACTATTCATTCTTCTTTCGACTTTACATAAAAGTCTAATTTTTCATACATAATTTAATCTCATTTGAGTATATATATTTAAAACAAGTAGATCGTCGTAATAATTACCGTGTCAAGAGAAGACTACAGAAAGAAACTACATTTCTGGGAATATGTGAAAATGAATAGCTCTTAGCCAATTGTTGCACTTGCTTTCTTTTCAATCCAGTACGTGGTTGGCTAAGAGCTATTCATTTTTCACAAAAATGAAAGTTCGTAATCGACCCCCTGATCTTTCATCTACTGTTCAAATTCTCGCGTCGAAAGTCGCCGAGGGCATCATAAAAAAATAAAATTTGTTGTATTTTTTGTGACGCGACTTTGCAGACTACATTAAACAATCGGGCTGTAGCTTATGGCTAATAGAGTACATATAAAAATATTCGGATTGATTCGGATCAGTGAATTTTCCATAGTGAGGTAAGTATGTTTAGGGGGGTCGAGTTACATAAAAATCATTGAAATAAAAGTGCAAAGCAATTGCCATATGAAATGGAATGAAAATTTTGTAGAACAAACTACTTGTAATGTAGGAAAAAAAATAAACGAATTACATAAATGGAACAACTATTTTGCAGCTTAAATCATTGATAGATATTTGTTTCTTTTTTTTTGCCACTCAAAATTCAGATTGCACCGATGAACCAAATTGTCTTCCCAAGATCTGATTCTGTTCATCAGAAGATTTTCCATGGGACTAGAAGAGGAGTTTTCATGCAAAGCTTCTGTATAGAAGTACTTCTCCATATATTGACTTCTGTAGAAAATGTATTCTTATGCAGCATTTCTTTACTGAGTTCATTC
The DNA here is from genome assembly GCA_963971525.1 of Cephus spinipes. NCBI lineage: Eukaryota > Metazoa > Arthropoda > Insecta > Hymenoptera > Cephidae > Cephus > Cephus spinipes. The sequence continues at coordinate 25,775,086 of OZ020573.1, forward strand.
CGTAACTTCTGTACAGGAACTTGAATTAAAAATGTCTACTCTCGTTCCATAGAGAATCGTCTTATGAAGAGAGTGGAACCTTGTAAAAGGCAGTTCGATTCATCGGTACAATCTGAATCTTACAACAAATAAGAAAAAGAAAAATATTTCTATCATATTGAGATGGACTGCAAAATGGTTGTTTCAATTTTGAAATTCTTTCATCTCTTTGTCTACTTCAATTATTTTTTTTTCCAACAAAATTGCAGTTGCATTTAATATGGCAATTGCTCTGTACTTTTATTTTGATGATTTTCAGGTGACTCGACCCTTTCAAAGTAGTGACAGAGTGTGACTTCAAATAGAACAATATAATAAAGTATAAATACAATATAATGATATATAAAGTTGTACTGAGATTAACATTGTTTGATATTTTACAGATACATATTCTCATGACAATATGCCACCACCTATTCGAGTATCCTCGGAGAAGATCATTTCTTTGTGAGATGAGATAAGTCAAAGGACTTATTAACGTCTTATCCGGTCAGTTTAATCAATCTCTTTGGAGATTATTTTTATGGACTAGGACTCCTCTAGGAGTCACTCATCAGCCCAAGAAATAGTTAATCGAGCGAATTTTTAATAATTATAGATCGTGAAAAAATTCTGCCACAGCCCGGATTTGAACCAGGAACTACAGGGGTCTAACCTGTCGCGTTACCAGTTTCGCCACCGTGGCTCTGACAGAATGTCTCCACGATCCTTAATTCGCTACAACTACAGTGTTTATAGACAATCTTTTCATATTAATCTTTTAAAGTGTAATGTCGACGGTACTTTTTAATTGTGAGATGAGATAAGTCAAAGGACTTATTAACGTCTTATCCGGTCAGTTTAATCAATCTCTTTGGAGATTATTTTTATGGACTAGGACTCCTCTAGGAGTCACTCATCAGCCCAAGAAATAGTTAATCGAGCGAATTTTTAATAATTATAGATCGTGAAAAAATTCTGCCACAGCCCGGATTTGAACCAGGAACTACGGGTGGGGGTTGAAGATCCAACTGATGAATATGCAGAAGGGTTTAAATTTCGATTTTTCGAAATTCTACTTAAAATGTCTATAAATTCTAGTTATTAATATTTTTTTAACAGAAAAGTTCATTTCCCAAAACAGTAAAACACGAAAAATCAATCTCCAGAAAGAACACCGGATCGATTGAAACAGCACAGACAACAAGCCTATCTACATTAACAAAATCCGAAAGCCATCGATCAGAAAGTGTCAGTGATTGGATATCGTAGTTCAGTAAAGAGTAATATTTGGATAGTCCATTTTTCGACGGAAAAATGATCAGAACTGAAGGTATTGGTAGCTCGAAGTATACAAATGAATAGTACGAATCATTGAAAATACGTGAGACGAGTAAATGGGTTCTTTAAAACTTGCAGAAAGTCGAAAGACCGATAACTCTAAATTACGAAAGCCTCAATACTAACACGTCAAAATTTCTACAGATAAAACTTCGACAGCTCAAATTCCCTAAAGATAAAACATCGACAGCTCAGGATTCCGAAACGTGAACCATCAAAAGCTCAAAATTCCGAAAATTTCGGAATTTCGGTCAATAGTGCTGCCATCTGAAAACGGTAGAACGAACCAGACCACAACCGTACATTACAATTTTCGGTATTCTGACCTTTCGGGGCATCAATAGTTGGATTCTTTCCTTTTTGAATATGCAACTTTCGGATTGTTTCCTTTTCGGAAATTCAAGTTTCGAAGATCTACTCTTTCGGAAAAACTGAATTCGGCACATAAAAATTTCTAAACTGTGATTTTAAGAATTTTGAACCTACTAAAATAAGATCTATATTTTAATTAAAAATGTCAGCATTCAAAGTTTCGAACTATCGGCTATTCTAGAAATTAAGTTTCTATTCTTTACGGGTTTTTGAATTACGAACTTTTGAAATTTATAATATTACAATCCTCACTGTTTAGAAAATGATTATATCATCTATGTAAGCATTCGAAGACTGTTCACTATTTATATATTAAATTTCGCATCATTTTTCATTTGAAACTAATAACACATTACGCTTGTCTCCATCACTTGTATGGGACTTACGCTGAAATAAGCCATCGTGAAAATATATGGGTGATATTTTTACAATTAGGAAGATTGGACCTTCGAATAATAATGTTTTGAAACTTCTATCCCCCCCCGGAACTACAGGGGTCTAACCTGTCGCGTTACCAGTTTCGCCACCGTGGCTCTGACAGAATGTCTCCACGATCCTTAATTCGCTACAACTACAGTGTTTATAGACAATCTTTTCACATTAATCTTTTAAAGTGTAATGTCGACGGTACTTTTTAATTGTGAGATGAGATAAGTCAAAGGACTTATTAACGTCTTATCCGGTCAGTTTAATCAATCTCTTTGGAGATTATTTTTATGGACTAGGACTCCTCCATAAAAATAATCTCCAAAGAGATTGATTAAACTGACCGGATAAGACGTTAATAAGTCCTTTGACTTATCTCATCTCACAATTAAAAAGTACCGTCGACATTACACTTTAAAAGATTAATATGAAAAGATTGTCTATAAACACTGTAGTTGTAGCGAATTAAGGATCGTGGAGACATTCTGTCAGAGCCACGGTGGCGAAACTGGTAACGCGACAGGTTAGACCCCTGTAGTTCCGGGGGGGGATAGAAGTTTCAAAACATTATTATTCGAAGGTCCAATCTTCCTAATTGTAAAAATATCACCCATATATTTTCACGATGGCTTATTTCAGCGTAAGTCCCATACAAGTGATGGAGACAAGCGTAATGTGTTATTAGTTTCAAATGAAAAATGATGCGAAATTTAATATATAAATAGTGAACAGTCTTCGAATGCTTACATAGATGATATAATCATTTTCTAAACAGTGAGGATTGTAATATTATAAATTTCAAAAGTTCGTAATTCAAAAACCCGTAAAGAATAGAAACTTAATTTCTAGAATAGCCGATAGTTCGAAACTTTGAATGCTGACATTTTTAATTAAAATATAGATCTTATTTTAGTAGGTTCAAAATTCTTAAAATCACAGTTTAGAAATTTTTATGTGCCGAATTCAGTTTTTCCGAAAGAGTAGATCTTCGAAACTTGAATTTCCGAAAAGGAAACAATCCGAAAGTTGCATATTCAAAAAGGAAAGAATCCAACTATTGATGCCCCGAAAGGTCAGAATACCGAAAATTGTAATGTACGGTTGTGGTCTGGTTCGTTCTACCGTTTTCAGATGGCAGCACTATTGACCGAAATTCCGAAATTTTCGGAATTTTGAGCTTTTGATGGTTCACGTTTCGGAATCCTGAGCTGTCGATGTTTTATCTTTAGGGAATTTGAGCTGTCGAAGTTTTATCTGTAGAAATTTTGACGTGTTAGTATTGAGGCTTTCGTAATTTAGAGTTATCGGTCTTTCGACTTTCTGCAAGTTTTAAAGAACCCATTTACTCGTCTCACGTATTTTCAATGATTCGTACTATTCATTTGTATACTTCGAGCTACCAATACCTTCAGTTCTGATCATTTTTCCGTCGAAAAATGGACTATCCAAATATTACTCTTTACTGAACTACGATATCCAATCACTGACACTTTCTGATCGATGGCTTTCGGATTTTGTTAATGTAGATAGGCTTGTTGTCTGTGCTGTTTCAATCGATCCGGTGTTCTTTCTGGAGATTGATTTTTCGTGTTTTACTGTTTTGGGAAATGAACTTTTCTGTTAAAAAAATATTAATAACTAGAATTTATAGACATTTTAAGTAGAATTTCGAAAAATCGAAATTTAAACCCTTCTGCATATTCATCAGTTGGATCTTCAACCCCCACCCGTAGTTCCTGGTTCAAATCCGGGCTGTGGCAGAATTTTTTCACGATCTATAATTATTAAAAATTCGCTCGATTAACTATTTCTTGGGCTGATGAGTGACTCCTAGAGGAGTCCTAGTCCATAAAAATAATCTCCAAAGAGATTGATTAAACTGACCGGATAAGACGTTAATAAGTCCTTTGACTTATCTCATCTCACAATTAAAAAGTACCGTCGACATTACACTTTAAAAGATCATTTCTGTTCTGAAAAAATATATGGATCACTTCAGTACTGCAGATTTTCCAAAATATAGTTCTGAAATATGGCAAAAAATTTCTTTGGAATTAGATCACAAGTGGAGTGCACATAATGTATATACAAATGTGAAGCAGAACAGGAACCTAAGTTTGAGCACAGCCAGGAAAGAAATGGGTATAATAGTAACACAAGAGCTACCGCTTGAAGACAACTCTACGTTGATGGAGGACTTCACTACGAATCATATAGACCTATCACAAACTGATGGGTCAACGATGTCAACAGAGTGTGGTCTCAAAAAGCAAAAGAAGATAATCGGCGAACAACTTGAATTATTTGATGTGGTACTCAGTGAACAGGAATGGCAAGAAATCAAACCGGACAACCGCGAGGGCAAAGTCAGGTTGAAACCGAATGTATGGACTAATATCATAACGATTGCATTTTGGAAACAGTTCCGCCTGCCCTGTGCTTTTTCTTTTAACCCTTAAGAGTCACACTTTCCCAGAATTACGTAATAGTCACTCTGGGTCCAGCGGACCCAGGCTATTGAAACTGTTATAAATAATTAAATAAAGCCGTTGAAGTTTTTTAAAAAATTTCGGGGTATAATTTGAACTTATTTTTATATGAAAACATTATTTAGAAATGGCTATTACATTTCTAATAATGCATAAAAATTGTGCAAAAAAAAAACGTCCGTAAAATGCCGTTTTTCACGAAAAGTTTGATAACTCCTGTAATTTTCAATTAAAAAAAAATAAAAATCGTTTTACAATCTTGAAACTGTACTCTTTCAAGGATATCCAATGAGTTTTGTGGATATTCCGAAAAGTATATTTATTTCGTAGGATGAAGGAGCGATTTCGAGGGAAAAAACGAGACGCAAACGCATATCAAAAAATATCTATTTGATTACAGAAATAGCAAAAAAATATTTTAAAAACGCTTCAGAAGAATTGAAGATACTCAATACATGTTACAAAAATAGAAAAGAAACATCTATTCGATGCCGGAGGCACATTCTGTGCATAGATATGCCCTATGTTCGTCGCACATCGGTCGCTCGCAACTGGGCCATTGCATCCACGTTCTTCTGTCGGCTTTACGCCATCTAACTTCATTTCAAAAGTCAATTAACTTGGTTTCAAATTGAAAAAAAAAATTCTGCTTTCACATTTGGCAATATTTCACTTACCTCTACACGTCGAAACTGAAAAAAGAAAAAAAAAAAAACTACTCCGATAATTTTTTTCCCGACACTGGAGTCACACTGAATCCGCTGGACCCAACACTTTCGGCACGCCCTACTCACGCCGATGCCAGGCTTCTACAAACGAACCAATGCTAAATCTAACGGCCTGTCCTGAAAGTAGAAGACCCAAACTACTGTGAGATAGCGACACAAGTCCCATTTTTTCGATTTTACTGGGAGGTATTCTAGGTCAAAAAAAGGCCTGGGTCCCCTGGACCCACAGTGACTATTAAGGGTTAAACGGGCAGAAGTAAAGCAGTGTAACGCTGGTCTTTCGTACAGCATTCAGATTACAGGTTCTTGCAAAAGCAAAAAGTGCAACAATTCATTCCACGGCTACGCGATAAAAACTATAGACAAACAAGGATTAGTGATGGAGGTGGCAACGCGTGATACGCGTTTTGAACCTCATAAAGAAGTTAAACGTTTCTTCAACGGCAAGCATCGAAGAGACGCGCTGAATGAACTTACAGTGGTGGGCGCCTCAGGATGGAGGAGACGACAAGCTCGACAAAATATGTTGCCTGGAGATAAAGAACCTCCATTCTTACCCAAGCAACCCAAGAAACAAGCGATTGACTTGGAACTCTCCGTAAAACCAACCGATGGACGCGATGTAATTCGAAGTATCGAAGAAATGTCTTTGAAACCAGAATATGTCGGTTTCATTCAAAATACGGGTTCATTACCGTTCTATGTGTTTTATAGCACACCAACTCAATTGCACGCTTATAAAGAGTTCTGCCGATATAATAAGACTTCTTCTGTAATAAGTGTTGATGCGACGGGAAGCCTCGTTCAGAAATTGACCCGCCCCAACGGTACAAAATCCGGACACATATTTTTATACGCAATCGTGATTAACTTTGAAAAGACGACCCTCCCAGTACATCAGTTATTATCCGAAACGCACACTACCGAGCTTATAGAGTTCTGGCTGAAGAATTGGTTGCGAAAAGGAGCGCCGAAGCCGAAAGAGGCAGTGTGTGATTTCTCGCGAGCTCTGTTGTCATCACTTTGTGGTGCGTTCAACAACCAAACTCTGAAATCCTACGTTAATACGTGCTTCAGCACAATAGTGAGAGGTACTTGGATGACGGATAGACCATCGACTCTTATTCGAGTGGACGTAGCTCATCTCATTCACCTAGTGTGCAGATGGAAATGTTTTCGCTCAGTTCGTCAGACATGTATAAAGGAGTTTTTTGTACGCTGCATTGCATTGATGGTGGAATGCACAACACTTGCAGAGTTTGACGAAATATTCAATCTTAAGTGCGCTACAGGATTACAAACTCACGAAGACAGTAAGCTCGGACATTCATCGGTTACAACGGCGAAAGAAGCTCGGAGAAAACTGGAAAAAATCATAGCTGGTCGAGAGATAAGCGTCAACTTTGACATAGACACAGATAAAGTCGACGCCGAACACCCATTTTTAACAGAGGAGGTAATCGAGACCGACGAGTACTCAGTCCTTACCTTCATTCAGAGGTGGATTGAAGACCGAGTCTCTAAATCCGAAACGGTGCTAACGCGAGGTGAAAATCTCAACCCTTTTTATTTACCGGAATTTATCGAAGCTCTTTCTAAATTAGCAAAAGAATTTCCCTTGTGGACTAGCGTTGGAATGCATTAGTACCCTGCGTGCTTCGTCAAGTTACGTCGAAGGCTATTTCAATGATCTTAAAGCTAGAACATTGCAAAACATTTCGAGGCCCATTCGCGTCGATAAATTTCTCAAGATCCATGCGCGTGATATCATCGGAACAAGTCTTCTGTTTTCCTCAAAATTGATAAATTCTAATATTCTGGAATCTGTGAAGTCAGACTTACAAACGATCTCCACTGCAAAAATTGATCTAGATGACTTTTGTCGCGATAGAATACCATTCATCGCAAACAACGCACTGGTAAATGATTCCGACTTACTTTCAACAGAAAATTGGCGAGGAAAAATCCCACGCGAGAATACGGACTGCTTCAATCCTGAGTTCGAAACTTCTAGTGATTTTAATAACAAACTACCGTCATCGACGCTGTTAGAAAACATTGTGAAAGATAATGCTGACTTTTTCCAGCAAGACATCGAAACTTGGAATACAGACAAATACAATCTCCATTTACTTTCCTCGACTTTCCTAGAAAACGCTTTGAAAGACGATGTTAATGATTTCGATCAAAACGCTAATATAAATCGAGCAACCATGACGCAGCTGGAAATACCACCAATAAACGACGTTGAATTGACTGACTCAATGGATCATGACAATTCGTATTTGACCAATCCAGCCAGAAGTTCCCGAAGTCCGATAAATGCAATGCAGAAAGACATGCAGATTCCAAGTAGAATGCCACCATCCAGTGAGGTCACACTCATTTCAACAGCTCCGACGTATTAAAATTAGAAGACGCTGATGGAAAAAATGTAAAGCGTAGTAAATACTTTCGCAAAGTCCCGGAAATTGGACAGATTAATGCTCAGGCGACAAAAGGATTGCCTATAATAAATCACCGGAATAAGATTAAGATCAAGCCACTTGTATTAATTCCGAATGGGACAATTTGCACGCATCCCGTTAAGATATACGGTCAATCGTACTTCGTTAAATCGACATGCGTCTTTGACGCATTAACGCATATTCTTATGACAAGTGCGATCGATGACGTAAAAGTAGTATAGCAGGGCCGGTTCTGGATACAGATTCCTGCACTGACATAATACCGACACTCCAGAGCCTTCGAAGGTGGGTGTCCGTGCTAAGTTGCCGTCGTGAGCTCTACGATTTCCGGAAGTGACGTCATCAGAACCCCTCGATTCCAAGAATTTTGGCTCGATTCCGGGAATTTTACGTCACATTCCAGGAATTTTGCGCTCGATTCTAGGAATTACGCACGATCGAGAACCTTCTAGAACATTCTAGAACCTTCTAGAACATTCTGGAAGCTTCGACGGTTCGTGTCCGTGCTAAGTCGCGAAGGATCGCTTCCAGAGCCGGCGGTCCTCTCGGGCGACGTTTTGAGACAGCCCCTTGCCCCCCACCCCGGAAAGCCTTCCAGAAGCTTCGACGGGCCCCGTACACGTTCGTGCAGGTTTCGGACGTCAGCCCTCAGCCCGTTTGACCTCGAGCAGAATTGCGCAGCATCGCTGATGCAATCCTGCAGGAATTTTCCAGAACTTTTGTCCC
>OZ020573.1:25783853-26109306 GCA_963971525.1 Cephus spinipes
AGAATTATCATCTATGTATCGGTTGTTCTAATGCGCAATACCGAACGTTATCTCGCAGAGTCGAGAATGCGGTCCCTCATACCCCCGAGGTGTCAAGTTACGCGCGACGCAACTTCGTCGTCGTCGTCGTCGGTGGAGAGCCGAGGAATATTCCGGAAGATGCATCGACCTTGACGTCGATTCCTTGAAATTTGCAGGGTTTCAACGACAAGAATACAGGTTCATGTAGTCGAATTCAAAATTTTATTGATTACAATATGTATTTGTGTGATTCGAATAAGGACGATATGTTATCTTGTTGATCGATTCCCTCTTTCAGATCCTTCTGTTTGACCTTGATTCGAGGTTGTATTGCCAGAAGAATTTCCTGCAGCGTTAGCACGATCTGACCTTGCAGAATTTTCATTCAACGATGCGATTCCGAATAATGTATTGTTATCGAAAGTGATACGATCGCGTCTTTCAGGTAGATCCGCGCTCCGTACCCATTCGTGGTACCGATCTCGTCGAAATTGTTCTCTCTCTCGCATAGCTCGTTCTCGTTCTCCTTCTTTCCCATGCGATTGCCCCATTTTTGGGTTATGTTTCACAGATGCTACCTCAAAGGAATTTCTTTGCAAACTAATTTTATGATGTAGTTGCATCGTTACTTGTAACTGAATATTCTAGAAAATGCGTTCTCGATTTCGCAATTCGGGTAGGTGTGTCATCGCTCGAACCGATGCAAAACAATTCCAGGAAATCCTTGGAAGCTTCGTATAAAAGGCCCTTCGATGATGTGCAGCGATCATTGTTTCTTGAACCTTCAAGTACATTATTGCTATTAACGAGATGGATTCTACAAAGTGTAAAAAGTTGATCGAGATTATGGAAGGAGCGTATAAACTTCTGAAGAAGGGATCAACGGTTGCAGAAATTGAAAAATGGACAAAATTTGGTGCTCAAAACATTCGACTTTTGAACAAAATTCTGAGAAACGTTACTCTTACGGTTGGAGAGAAAACTAAAATCTTGACAACCATTGGAATACTTAAATCGTTGAACGAAAAATTCAAACAGCATCTTCAAAAAAAGAGGTGGAGGAACGGTGATAGAGAGAAGAAGCGATAGAGTGCGTTGGGATGATTTGGAATCCGCCTTTAAGGGAAGGATAAGAACTGGAGTCATTGCAAACTTGCAACACAAGGACTTGACTCGTTTCCTGGATGATGCAAGGAAATTGTTTACTGCAAGAGTGAAAAACACACTTCGAAAGGAGGGAAATTTGAAGGTGAATGTCGTCTTGTCCTGCAAGTTTGAGACCATGAAAGCTGGTGAGATTATCGAAGAACTGAAGTTCTTCAACACCAAGAACGAGGTTATTCTACCATCCACCGATATCAGTGATTGGTTCAACACAAATGTACGAGAAAAAATACTGGCAAAAATTGAAGACTTTCAAGAGAGGGAATCAGGCTGGTCATTGCTTGAAATTATAAACTTGGCTGTGAACATCAATAAATACATACCGATACACGGTGGCCTGTCTACCTTCATCGAACTACCGAAGGATGTACAAAGGAAGAAAGCAGTTGTGAACGTTAGAAACAACGATCCGTACTGTTTCCTCTGGTCCGTCACCGCAGCTCTTCACCCAGCAAAAAATAATGTAAGCGTTATCAGCTCATACCCTCACTTCAGCTCAGTGCTAAGGTATGAAGGTTTAAATTTTCCCATTGGTTTAAAGGATATTCCAAAATTCGAAAAGATGAATGATTTGGCAATAAATGTTTATGGAATAGAGAGCGAAAGTGGTAATGAAATAGTACCAATTTATTTAAGTAAAGAAAAATCAGATAAAGAAAGGATTCACCTACTTATGCTCGAAACAGAAATTTATTCGAATGGAGATGAAATAGATTTCACAGATTGTAATGTTTATCACTTTGCTTGGATCCGAAATCTGTCTCGCTTATTGAGTTCTCAAATTTCAAAGCGCGAGCATCGTACCAGACTGTGCGACAGTTGCCTATGTCACTTCAAAACAGAAACTTCTTTTCAAAAACATAGACTTGACTGTATAAATATAAATAAATGCAGAGTCGAATTACCAAACGAAAAGGATAAAATTTTAAAATTCAAAAATTATAAATACAAAGAAGCTGTACCGTTTGTTATATACGCTGACATTGAGTGTATTTTAGAGTCAGTAACGAATGTTTCTAAATCGTCAAACACAACCGTCTATCAAAAGCATGTTCCACACAGTATCGCGTACTATCTACAGTGTAACTTTGACGACTCCATCTCCAAATTTAAAGCCAATCGTGGAAATAATTGTATACAGTGGTTTATGAACGAATTGCAAGAGTTAGCTCAATTCGTAGAATTTTATCTTAAACGCAACGTATCTATGGAACCATTGAATTTTCAACAGACAAATGAATTTTATTCTACACAGACTTGCCACATTTGTGAAAAACCGTTCACATCTGAAGATATCAAGCATCGCGATCATTGCCATTTTACGGGTAAATATCGGGGTGCTGCGCATCAGAGTTGTAATTTAAATTATAAGAACTCGCATACCATTCCTGTTGTGTTTCATAACTTATCTGGTTATGACTCGCATTTCTTGATTAAAGCCTTAGCAACATCCTTCGAAGGTTCAATGAACTTATTGCCAGTAAACAAAGAACGATATATATCCTTTACGAAAAGCGTTAAAGATACAATCGTAAATTTCAGATTTATCGATTCGTTTAGGTTTATGCCAAGCAGTATTGAAAAATTATCATCCTATTTGAAAGATGATGAAAAATTAATTACGCGTAAACATTGTAATAATGTAGAGGAATTCCATTTATTGACTAGAAAAGGTGTTTTTCCTTACGATTACGTGGACAGTTGGACAAAACTCGATGATGAGCAATTACCATCTAAAGAAAAATTTTATTCGGAATTAAATAATGAAGAAATTTCAGACTCAGATTATGTACATGCATCTACAGTTTGGCAAACTTTTCACATAAAAACATTGGGTGAATATTCTGATTTGTATTTGAAAACGGATGTTTTACTTTTGGCTGACATCTTTGAAAATTTCAGACGTAATTGCTCCTCTATATACAATCTAGATCCTCTTTATTATTATACCGCACCAGGCCTCGCTTTTGATGCAATGCTCAAGTGTACTGGCGTTGAACTCGAGTTGTTAACCGACGTAGAGATGTTGCTATTTATTGAGAGAGGAATTCGAGGTGGCGTAGCACAATGTTCAAACAGATATGCCAAAGCGAACAACAGGTACATGGGCACAGAGTTCGATCCAAGCAAAGACGAATCATATCTTATGTATTACGATGTAAATAACTTGTACGGTGCAGCTATGAGTCAATTTTTGCCATTCGACTCTTTCGAGTGGGAGGAAAATTTTGAAAAACTACATATTTGCAATATTCCCGATGATGCTCTTACGGGCTATATACTCGAAGTTGATATGGAATATCCAATTGAACTTCAAGAACTCCATAGAGATTTACCACTATGTCCAGAGCAGTATACTCCTCCAGGAGCTAACAAATCAAAATTGATGACAACACTCCTCTCAAAAGAAAGATACATAATTCATTATCGAAATTTGAAACAGTGTTTGACATTGGGTATGAAGTTAACGAAAATTCACCGTGTTCTAAAATTTAGGCAGTCACCGTGGCTCAAAAAGTACATAGATTTAAACACTGAAATGAGAAAAAAGTCGAATAATGATTTTGAAAAGAACTTCTTCAAACTTATGAATAATTCGGTTTTTGGCAAGACAATGGAAAATGTTAGAAAACAAAAAGATGTCAGGCTCATTACAAAATGGGATGGAAGGTACGGAGCAAAGGCTCTCATAGCGAAACCAAATTTCCATAGCTGCACTGTCTTCGACGAAGATATGGTTATAATCGAACTAAGTCGCGTTAAAATTAAGTTCAATAAGCCGATATATGCAGGATTTTCCATTCTCGATCTCTCCAAAATATATATTTATGACTTCCATTATAATTACATAAAGAATACGTTTGGTAACCGAGCTAAATTAATGTATACTGACACTGACAGTCTTCTCTATCATTTTACCGTTCCAAACATATATGATTATATCAAACGGGATCTAGCTAAATTCGATACTTCAGACTATCCCCCAGATAATGTTTACGGCATACCACTAGCAAATAAAAAAATATTAGGTCTGATGAAGGATGAAAACAATGGGAAAATTATGACTGAATTTATAGGATTACGAGCAAAATTATATTCATTCAGAGTGTTAGGAGAAGGCAAAGATAAAAAGCGAGCTAAGGGGGTAAAAGGATCTACGCTAAAGACAATCACTTTTAACGATTACAAGCAATGTCTTTCATACCACACGAATTTAGTTAAAACTCAAAATTTAATTCAGAGTAAACAACATAAAGTTTATACCGTAAAACAACAAAAAATAGCACTGAGCTGGAAGGACGACAAAAGGGTCATTCTTCCTGATACGACCGACACCCTACCGTGGGGTTATAGAATGTAAGATGTACAAATGTAAATAATCTGTAAGAAAATATAAATAACAAGATGTAATAAATATTTTAGTTCTGATTTATTTCAAACACCTTAAAAATCTGACTTATCGATCCAACTATTGTGCGAACCATCGAACCCTAACCATTTCACGAATAGCTTGTTTCCACGCCTCCTCAGTACCTTCTCCACGAGATATATGTCGGGATTCTTCACGCTGGTAAGTTCATGCTCGTAGAAGCCGCCTTCGATGGGGTGATCCTGGTAGTCCTTGAGATTGTACGTCACCGGATCGGTATTCTTCACTCGACTTACGGTGAAAATTTCAGTCGTCCAATTGGGTGTGTAGCCCTTCTCGAAAACATGTTTAAATTTGCTGATTCGCACTCTGTCGCCGACTTTAAACTTTGATCGTTTAAGTGTGGACTTGACTTTGAATTTCTTGTACACCCGTTGCAGTAGATCCTTCTCGTTACGAGCAGTCACATCCGCCGGTTTCATACCAATGGTGCGATGCTTACTGTTATTGTAAGAGGATACCAAGTCCGATAAGATATCCAACCACCGGTGATTGCCCTGTAGGCTAAACTGCATCCACATCTTACTTTTCAGAGTACGATTGAAGCGTTCGCAGATCGATGCCTTCAAGTTACTGAATGTCGAGTACAGGGTAATACCGTGTTTTTGCATGAGATCCTTGAAATCGGAATTGTAAAATTCTCGGCCTTCGTCAACGTGCAATTTCTTCGGGATTCGACCCTTCGCCAGTACAGATCTCATAGCTGCTGTCACGTCCTTGGCGTTCTTGCTCTTGATCGGTACGGCCCAAGCAAACTTTGAAAATATGTCGATGACGGTGAGCAGATACTTGTATCCATCGTTCTCTCTAGCGTACGCTGACATGTCAACGAGATCCGCTTGCCAAGTCTCGTCCAGCCCACGGACGTCAACGTGCCGGCGCTGGTAATTTCTCCTGGCAGGTCTATGCAGTTCCTTCACCACCACTAATTTTTTTCCGTCCATTCTCCAGCGCACTCAGTCTGCCGTCCAGCTGAGAAATGATCAGAGAGTTGCGAATCGCCAATTCTTGTCCTGGCTCGATATCGGCTTGCAGACGTTTCAACGCATTCTTCGTGGTAGAATCGAGAGATTGAATCATCAAATTGTTGTTATCGATATCATTGCGCATTTCGGCAGTCACTTGAAACACGGTATTCAGCTCCTGCTTCACTACAGTTTTCATCAGATTCAAGGTCACAGCATCGTTTTCCTCCTCGGGATTGGCGACGTTGCAGAGCTTCATGTTATCAATGTATGTCGTAGTCTCCAGTAGCAGTGAATTTGAATCCAATGCCAGGGAGACCACGGCTACTCGCAACCGCGGTCCTGCTACTCAACTGACGTCCAAACACGTCGACGCTCATATTCAAAGTGACGAGCGTGATCGTTTCATCGAATTAATAAATGATTCCCGCCTCGCGCAATTCTTCGATAATCGATACGATTTCGTTCGAGTGACTGGGGTTACCAGCTTCCCGAGACGCAAGGAGCAGGCGAAGCCGATCTACCAGTTCGTTGGGATCGTCCCAGTACACGTAATCCGTTCGTTCGTCCTTGGCGGCGATCATGTACCGCGGTACTATACCTTTACCCGTTACAGAGGGTTGTTCGATCAGTTTCGCAATAACGTTATTAAATTTGAAACTCTTGCTTTTACGAATTTCACCATCAGGTTTATAGTATTTTCTGTGTGCATTCGTCGTTAAAATAATGTTTTTGTAATTGTCCATGTCATTCTGGGTTATACTAGTCTCGTCAGGTACCTTCTTGAACAAGAGTTCGATCAAACCCGCAGTTTTCAAGTAAGTCGTATCGCCTACATGGATTCGATCACCCTCAAAGCTGATGGGCGAATCGCCTATCATCAGTTTGTTCTTGGCGAGTTTACGTACACCATAGGCAGTATCCAATTGTTTATTCTCCCTCGATAGCAGCATATCGAGATACCGTTGCGTAGGATCGTTCTGATCAACGGATACGTCTGCGTCATCGTTATCTCCTTCGTCATCATGTTTATCTTCTTCTTCGTCATCATGTTTATCTTCTTCTTCTTCATCTTCATCTTCTACTTGCCCATCATCGACTCCCTCGATAGAATCATTCTTTAGCGACTTGAAGGATTCATCTGCCGATCTAAACGTATCATCCGCTTCTACGTCTTGCTTTACTTCATCCTTAATCTCGTCCTTGATAAGATTACGCTCCGGCTGAGATGCAGTCACTAGTTTCTGCAGTGGAGTCACTACCGGTTTCAAAACCTCACTCATCGTCTGTTCGACGTTCTCTCTACCCAATTTTAGCATTCTATGCTTTTTGCGAATCGCATCGCTGGCTTTAGCGATTTGGCGTAAGACGTCTTTTTGCTCCTGAAGTTTTCTTTGCATGTTGACACTGCCGAATCCAAAACGTTACTGCATTCACTTTTTTCAATGATCACTCATTTATGTTCACGAAGCAATCGAATCCTTTTCTGTATCTACCAGCGTCGAGCTCGCTGTCCTTGTCGATCATGAGAAACCCATACTTATCGCCGTTCCAGCATGTCGAGCACAGGTCTTTAAACTGTGCGTAAGTCATATCAGTGTTTACATGGTCATCGTACACGTGTTTGAGATTCATTTCATCCTGCTTAAAGAGCACCAGTAGATTAGCATTGTCCCGTACCAGATGTTTGGGAATGCGAGCGTACGTCTGACAGAGATAGAAACAGTCAACGTCCCTGTGCCGCCCCATGCTGAAGAAGGCTCTGATGTTATCTTGCTTCTCGCAAGCAATGTCGTCGTAAATAATTATTGAGTTTCGACGTGCCTCGTTCGGTGGCAGCACCTGTTCGTGTTCCGTAAAGGGGAAGTACTCGACGCCGTCCACGGACGCGAGTAAACGTTCTAAAAACTTGTACTTTGGCTGATCGAGCGATTTCGAGTATACGTAGACGTTTTCGAATCTTAATCCGTTGGGATGGGTTATGAGAGCGAGCAGTGCGTTCGTCTTGCCGCAGTTGGATGGTCCGCAAAACACTGCACGTATACTGTTTGGCAGTAATTCGCCGTGTCGCTTGGCCTCCTTCCTCTCCTTTACTCGCACGATTTTGTCAAAGTTCGTTACGGGTAACTTGACGGACTGCTTCTCGAACCTCATCTCGATCTTGACTAACGTGGAAACTATAAATGACTAGTTTATAAGGATCAGTGTTCAGTCGGAACTGTTTCACCGCAGGGACATGATCGTGCATTCTAAGCGTAAACGCATTGAGAGGAAAAAGTCTCGTCGTGGCAGAGGATTAGTCAACAGAATCATCAACAGTCTACCCGTTGAGTTACATATACCCGGTTATCAGTACTGCGGGCCCGGTACAAAACTAGCAAAGAGACTCGCGCGAGGCGATCCGGGCATCAACCCCCTGGACGCAGCCTGCAAAGAGCACGACATCGCCTACTCGAAGAATCGAGAGAGTCTCGAACACAGAGGGGCGGCGGACAGGGTACTCGCCGACAAAGCTTGGAAGCGCGTTTTCGCCAAAGACGCGAGTCTCGCCGAGAAGGCGGCGGCCTGGTCCGTAGCGAACGTAATGGGTGCCAAGTCGAAACTCGGTATGGGACTCAAGAAGAAGAACAAAAAGCCAAAGACTGTAACGCTGAGGAAAGTCATCGAGGAAGCCAAACGATCGATGATTCCCAGCAACGATGCAGGGCTAGCTATCAGATCTGCTCTCAAGGGCGCACAAGCTGCCGTCAAGCGAGCGGGTGGAAAGCGCAACGTCCGCACACCGCGCATTCTACCCGTGCCTTCCAAAGTCGGAGGCTTCCTGCCGTTTCTCGTCCCCGTGTTTGCGGGTCTCAGCGCCGCTGGAGCGTTGGCCGGCGGTGCTGCGGGTATAGTCAAAGCCGTGAACGATGCGAATGCAAGCAAGGAGCAACTGAAGGAGAGTCAGAGGCACAACGAGAAGATGGAAGCCATCGCGTTAGGCAAAGGACTGTACTTGAAACCCTACAAGAAAGGACTGGGCCTTCATCTGAGGCCAAAAAACTTGAAGTGAAACTACCACGCCGAGCGCTGACCGATGCGGATCTGCTCAAATACGCCAAGATCATGAAGATTCCACATTTTCGCGGAGTCTTCATGCGGAACGCTATGCCGAAGGGTGGACCGTACAAGTACGAGTCGGCAATCGTCAATCTCGATGACGAAGATGGGCCAGGAACACACTGGGTCGCGTACAAGAAGCTGAACGATCGAGTCGTTTATTTCGACAGTTTCGGCAATCTTCGACCACCGCTAGATCTTATCGGATATCTCGGTGTTGGTAGTGTAAAGTACAATTACGAACGATATCAGGAGTACGATACTTTTGCGTGTGGACACTTGTGTCTAAAGTTCCTATGCGGCCAATTAAATCGTAAGAACAAGTATCGTCTATATAAGCTTGCTATGTAATTTCGCAAGGTCAGTCGAACGTTCGCAATCATGGAAGATTCGTTCACGTTGACCTTATCAGGCACCTCCTCCATACTGGAAGCCGAATACTTTCCTCCTATCGAGCTTTCTCCGTACAAAAATTACGCTCTGGGGCTCATCGAGTTGCTGACCTTCAATTCTATTCCCAACGTGGACACGGATCACAACAAGCTCTACGTGGGGGACGAAGTTATTACTATACCCACTGGTAGCTACGAGATCGAAGATATCGAAAGCTACGTGCATAGCGCGTTGACGGACAAGAGCATCGTCATTTACATTAAACCTAACAATAATACGCTGTGCAGCGAAATTAAGTGCAACCGTGATGTTGACTTTCGACCCAACGATTCCATAGGTCGCTTGTTGGGCTTCACTCAACGCGTTCTGGAAGCTAATAAATTACACACGTCCGACGTACCGGTCGCCATTCTCAAGGTGAACGCCCTACGAGTCGAATGCAACGTCACGACGGGCGCTTACATCAACGAACGTAAAGTGCACACCATACACGAATTCTTTCCGGTCGTGCCACCCGGATACAAGATCATAGAGGTGCCATCGCACGTCATTTATCTACCGATCGCCACCAAGACGATAGATCACCTGCAGCTGCGAATAGTCGATCAAGACGGGGACCTGGTGAATTTTCAAGGCGAAGTCATAACGATCAGGCTGCATGTCAGATCCATGCGATAATGGGTATCGTCTATAATAGAAAAATCGTCAATGGTTATAATAGTAGACCGATATGCCAAAGAGGGATCAGTCGTCGACCGCTTCTCAAGACGCTAACACGTCGAAACGTCCTGTTTCTGGAAAATCTAGGATTCAAGGTCGCGAGAGGAAAGTAAAGCGTTCGTTTTGCTGCATTCTTTTCGTCTGCCGCGTACCATGGAGGAAGAAACGCTGAACATTCAGACGCCGATCGTCTTCGACGAATCTATAGCACACTATGAAACGCATGCGCATCAACCTTACGCCTCCTCAACGTTCAACAACAGCGACGAGGTTCGAATCTCCGTTCAACATCAAGATCTATGCTTACTACCGAGCAAAAGTTCGCTGCACGTGTATGGAAAGCTGGTCAAGGAAGATGGGTCCACAGCGACTGCGAGCATGACTCTGGTCAACAATGCCGTTTGCCATCTCTTCGAGGAGATTCGCTACGAAATGAATGCTATAGAGATCGACCGGAGCAAGAACGTCGGTCTCACGAGTCTCATGAAGGGATATGTTTCCCTGAGTCCCGGTCAACGATCCTTGATGGAGAACGCCGGTTGGCTCGACGTCAGAGAACAAGAGAAGTTGACCAATGCGGACGGTTACTTCGACGTATCCGTACCGCTGAGTCTGATCCTGGGTTTCGCTGAAGATTATAGCAAAATCGTCGTTAACGCTAAACACGAACTGATTCTGACGAGAGCAAAGAGCGATGTCAATGCAATAGTGCAAACTGCCCCGGAAGAATGCAAAGTCGTAATTCACAAATTAGAATGGCTGATACCGTACGTAAAGGTGTCGGATCGACGAAAGATACAACTGCTGAAATTCATCGAGAGGGATGCACCCATCTCCGTGAGCTTTCGTACCTGGGAGCTGTACGAGTACCCTCTACTCCCCACCACTTCGAAACACGTGTGGACCGTCAAGACGTCGACTCACAAGGGGACCCTCAGGTAGCCGGGTCAGGGATTTTTTTCATATTTATGGTACATAAAGTTCAGACCCCCAATAACACATGAGCAAAGCCATTCGACCCAATATTCAGGCATTTTCGAGAAAATCGATTTTGAAAATATTCGAGTACCGTATATCTTTTAGATGTAGACAATGGAAGCAGTGAGGCCGTGGCTCAGTGGGCAGCGCGTCAGCTTAGTAAGTGCAAGGTTGCTGGTTCGAGTCTCCCTGCATGCGTATTATTTTAATTTTTTTTTTAATTTTTTTTTTTTTTTTTTTTCGT
Organism: Cephus spinipes; assembly: GCA_963971525.1. NCBI lineage: Eukaryota > Metazoa > Arthropoda > Insecta > Hymenoptera > Cephidae > Cephus > Cephus spinipes. Next base: position 25,794,868 of record OZ020573.1, read on the forward strand.
TCTACGTTTATTGTTGGTGGAAGCATTTGTAACGAATAACGATTTGGTTGCAAAATAAAATAGATTGGGTCAGAAATAAAAATTTTTTTTATTTCTCCAAGTTAAAGACAAAATGAAATGTTAGAGTACTGTCTAACAATAAAATAAAATTATTATACATTCACATCGGCTAGATGCCGCAAAACCTTTTGCTTTCCATGTTTTTACGACGAGTACCATCCAGGCTCTTGTGAAACTCCACTACAAAAATCGAAAGGTGCAGTAGCCGATGTGAATGTATAATAATTTTATTTTATTGTTAGACAGTACTCATACATAACATTTCATTTTGTCTTTAACTTGGAGAAATAAAAAAAATTTTTATTTCTGACCCAATCTATTTTATTTTGCAACCAAATCGTTATTCGTTACAAATGCTTCCACCAACAATAAACATAGAACGAAAAAAAAAAAAAAAAAAAATTAAAAAAAAAATAAAAATAATACGCATGCAGGGAGACTCGAACCAGCAACCTTGCACTTACTAAGCTGACGCGCTGCCCACTGAGCCACGGCCTCACTGCTTCCATTGTCTACATCTAAGAGATATACGGTACTCGAATATTTTCAAAATCGATTTTCTCGAAAATGCCTGAATATTGGGTCGAATGGCTTTGCTCATGTGTTATTGGGGGTCTGAACTTTATGTACCATAAATATGAAAAAAATCCCTGACCCGGCTACCTGAGGGTCCCCTTGTCAGTTGGAGAAACCACGATACGTGATACTGGGTTTTCAGACGAGCAGAAAGAACAAGAAAGATAAGAATGCTAGTCACTTTGACCACTGCAACGTCAGAGACGTTAAGCTCTTTTTGAACTCGCAATGTTATCCCTACGGAAATCTGAATCTCGACATTGCTCATAATCAGTTTGCTCTGCTCTACGAGATGTATGTAAACTTTCAAGCTACGTACTATGGCAAGGAACCCGAGCCTTTGCTGAAGAAGAATGAATTTCTCAAGTACGCTCCATTGATCGTCATCGATTGCTCCAAACAAAACGAGTCCCTCAAACTCGGACCCGTCGATATTCGTCTGGAATTCGAGGCGCAAGACAATTTCCCTGCAGAAACATCGGCATTCTGCCTGATCCTGCACGATCGCATAGTCGAATATAATCCGATCAGTGGTGGGGTGAAAAAATTGGTATAAAGACGCTGCAATCGTCTCTCCCTGCGCAGTTCATAAAAAATGGAATTCATCGTGGACGTACAAGGTTTCAAGAAACCCTCGAACGAGTTTGTCCTGAAGGAGCTATCCGTGATTGGAGTCGGCAGCAATTTCTCCGAGCCTGCAACGTTCCTGTTTCAACCACCTTGCCCATGGAAGCATCTACCGGTTAAATACAAAAGTATAAATTTGTGGTTGGAGCGCAATTTTCATGGTATATCCTGGAGCGCTGGAGACATTGCTTACAATCAAGCTAGAAACTTTCTTCGAGTCATCTTACAAAATGCCTCTAAGATCTACGTAAAAGGATTGGAGAAGAAAGTTTGGTTGAGAGCTTTCATTGGACGAACCGAACACATCGTGGATCTCGGAGATCTGGGATGCCCTTCGTTGCAAAAATTGCGTAAAAACTTACTCACCCGCTGCTCGCATCATCATGCCCCCCATTTCCAATGTTCGATGGAAAACGTTAAATTGTTAAGGAATTGGTTGTCGGAATGTATTTTTGATTATGAATAAAGACATAAGATATAATAACAAGTTGTATATTTATTTAACACGTATACATAGTAGTAGTATTAAGAGCATGATTACAAACATTGAAATTCAATCTGATTGTACTGCCCACCGAGATAGCGTATGAGCAGTCGATCTTCGTCGGCAGCACGCACCATGTTTTGGAACAAACTGTTATCGTCTTTCAAGGCTTTTGACACCCTCGATGGTAGAAACGTAGAGAAGCTATTCTCAATGTCGACAATTAATCTTGTTCCGTATTTCGTTTCAATTTTCCGAATACAACTAATTTTGTAATCCTTTTGAATCTCTAATTCTGCCAACTTTTTCGTTGGTAGAAATGCGTCCAAACGGGCCACTTTGTTAATTGCCGAGAAGTCCATTGCCTTCAATTAATATTGAATTTCTTATGGCCTCTTTTAGCTTCGATCAACTGTATTCAAACTTTGAGCTCACGTTGTTTACTCTTACTCGATATCGGTCGAATTGTTACAGCAGACTAACGAAGGCACGTTCAGCTCCTCCTTTTATAGGAAACTCTCAAGGGCTAAAACGGGGGATGAGGGGGTTACGCAAATTTCTAGGAATCGAATCGCCTACAGAGATTCCTGGAATCGACGTCAAGGTCGATGCATCTTCCGGAATATTCCTCAGCTCTCCATCGACGACGACGAAGTCGCGTCGCGCGTAACTTGACACCTCGGGGGTATGAGGGACCGCATTCTCGACTCTGCGAGATAACGTTCGGTATTGCGCATTAGAACAACCGATACATAGATGATAATTCTAGAATGACTTTGAACTCGCCGGTCTTCTCGCACGAGGCTGGGGGATGGGAAATTCGCGAAGCTTCTCAGTGGGATGAGGAGGCTGACGAATCTTGGGATGGGGAAGCCTCTCGGTGGGATGAGGAGGCTGACGCGCGACCACTGCGAGATAACGTCTGCCGTCCGACACCTGCATGCTATCGTTTTTCCTGGAATCAACCTCGACGCAAAAGTCGCCGAAACCGCTTTTCGGCACTGCGCTCAAAGGAGATGCCGCCCGTCTCTCTCTCTCTCTCTCTCTCTCTCTCTCTCTCTCTCTGATTCACCGATGCTACGCACCACGGTTCAAGGTTAGGGACAAAAGTTCTGGAAAATTCCTGCAGGATTGCATCAGCGATGCTGCGCAATTCTGCTCGAGGTCAAACGGGCTGAGGGCTGACGTCCGAAACCTGCACGAACGTGTACGGGGCCCGTCGAAGCTTCTGGAAGGCTTTCCGGGGTGGGGGGGCAAGGGGCTGTCTCAAAACGTCGCCCGAGAGGACCGCCGGCTCTGGAAGCGATCCTTCGCGACTTAGCACGGACACGAACCGTCGAAGCTTCCAGAATGTTCTAGAAGGTTCTAGAATGTTCTAGAAGGTTCTCGATCGTGCGTAATTCCTAGAATCGAGCGCAAAATTCCTGGAATGTGACGTAAAATTCCCGGAATCGAGCCAAAATTCTTGGAATCGAGGGGTTCTGATGACGTCACTTCCGGAAATCGTAGAGCTCACGACGGCAACTTAGCACGGACACCCACCTTCGAAGGCTCTGGAGTGTCGGTATTATGTCGGTGCAGGAATCTGTATCCAGAACCGGCCCTGCTATACTACTCGTAAATTATGAAAATTTTCTGCAAAAATCATCAAATGACACGGCGAAACTGTTTGTCAATCTAGTCAACAACGGTTTGACAGAACAATTTTTCCGTGATAGAGCAAAAATATTAAAAAGTTTTTGCAAGACAACTATTGGCATGAAAACAAACAATCGGATTTTGTCGTACACAATCGACGCATTTGACAGTATTGCCAATCAGATTAAAAAAGTGTTAACATCAGAGCCGAGCGTCAAAATTACTGAGAAATGTACACACTGTGTCGGTCGAACGTTTGTTGATTCATACATAGCCCCGAATCACATAACTATAGCCAAGAGAGGATTCTGTGCTTTGGAAAAAGCGTTGAGCTTTCGGTCGCCGATATATAATATTACATGCAGTAACGAATGTCCAGGGAAGTACACGGCGTTCAGAGAACCAAATGCCCACATTCTTATTGAACTTGATATACGAAAAAATATGAATGACAACAGTGGTATTAAATGTACCCTGCGAGAGCTGCCCGAGATACTCCGGATTCAATTGAGGGAGGAAACATATGCCATATATAAGTATGTGATGTTAAAATGCATGCCTAATTTTATTTTTAATGTACACTTTGCTAGTATTGCTGATCGAACATTCTTTTTCAGGCTTACGGGAGCTATAGCGTACGTTCCAGGTCATTTCATTGCATTCTGCCGACGTTCCAACGGTAATTGGCAACTGTATGATGATCTTCTTAAGCATATTCAAACAAGACCTTCAAGTACCGAAATTGAGCCGCATTTGGCTGTATACATCCAACAAAAGTCTTGAACTTAGTACATCAAATTCATGAAAAAGGATAATCCAGTATACCGTAAGCATATTTTGTTTGCACTGCGCATATGTTACATTTTAAGGTTGTTAAAAGGTTTTAATTATTTCTTTTGTATTGCACTTCCTACAATATAATATCGTTCATTAAAAGCACGATGTGGTCCGTATTCAGAGTCAGTCCTTAAGACTAATCGTCATGAAGACCACCTCAAGGCGAGTCTCAAGATCACTATTTAGATTCACAGTCAACAAACAAGGCGATCTTAAGGGGAAGTCTGAAGCAAAACCTTCATCAAACCACCTTATCTTTGCGTATTTCAGAGACGCATCTCATTTTAAATAAGCAAAGTCTTAAGAATGCCTAGATGCAGAGCCAGTTAAGGCAGTCTTATTTGACATTAATCGTAGCAAACAAGGAGGCCTTTGTCAAGTCGTGTTTAGAGCTATCTTGAGATGATCTTCGATGGTAAGTGTCGAAAGTTTTGTTTATTGATTGTAATGGGATTACGAGGAGCCACGAAATATTAGTATTCAGAATATTATTGACGATTATACTGATGATGAAAGTAATGAAGTGGTGGTATGTAGTCCTAGAAGATACATTCGAGATGCACAGAACCCTTTTGAATTTTACCATGATATCGAATTTAAAAGACATTTCAGATTTTCTAAAGAATCTATTATGCATGGTATTTTACCGAAAATAAATGAAGGCCTTACCAGAGTTAATAGGCGTGGACTGTCGGTTGGACCAATAATATAGTTACTAAATGTCTACGGTTTTATGCTACAGCGAGTTTTCAGGTTAGAGCGTGGTATAGGTATAAGTTTAAAATGTAATTGTATACAGAACATTAATTATAATGGTAATATTTTTACAGCTTGCTCTTGGAGATATCATGTCAGTATCAAAATCGACAGTGTCTAGAATAGTTTTTCGTGTCTCTGTACTGCTTGCTGGTCCTATTAATGAAGTAAGTAAAATGCCAAAGTCTCAAGAGGTACGACTTAAAAAAAGAAGGTTGTTTAAAGAATTTGGTTATGGTACTGGTGCTATTGGTCTTCCAAGTATAGATGGAGCACACATATTCGTCTGGTGCATACAAGGTTTCAAGAAATTCCAGAAATATTCAGGAATCGTAAGGGGTATTTTTCTTTGAACACACAGGTATGTAGCATTGTGTTCACTTCATTAAATAGAAACTGATATGATAGGCAAGACTATTATCATTACTGAACATTATTTTAATTAGGAATTACAATCTGTTCAAATCAATTATATGATATTGGTACATGTAACATTAAACTATATGTTTAGACAATTGTTGGACCACGAACAGAATTCCTTGATATTGTACCAGAGTGGCCTGGGAGTACGCACGATAGCAAGATCTTTCAAAACTCACGAATCTAAATGCGCTACCTAGAACAGAGTGTTTACCAACACTCTTAACACCTATTGGAAATCCTACAACTGAAGAACAGGAGAGGTAAAATATGTAACTCATTTAACTAATAATGGTTGTTGAAAGTGTTTTAAATTCTATCTAGTTAGGTATAACTTTGTTCATGGAAAGACTAGATGTATTTTCGAAAGGACTTATGGCATTTGAAAACGCCGATTTCCTTGTTTATCAACAGGTCTCACAACGAAACTGATTTGCTCCACTACGATTGTTGTCGCCTGTGCGGTTTTACATAACCTTTCACTAATTTTTAATGACGTTCTTCCGGAGGATGACGAGGAATACGATGAAGATCAAGACAGTGAAGTTCCTGTTGCTCTACAATATTTTGGCAATCAGGAGAAGGATTTGCTGTATGAAACACACTTATCGAGCGCTTATTTGGACCGTGACTTTTATTATTGTTTTTAAATGAAATACATACAAATACAGAACAAAAACATAATTTTATATAAAATTGATATTTAACGTAACATCTCAAATCTAGTTCTTTTTATTCCCTTTTAGTTTTATCTAGTAGTAATTCAGCTACTCCAACTTTAGCTAAAGCTGTACGTACTTCTATATTATATATATTTTGTACATGAGCTTTCATCATAACCATTGTTTCTTCGTATTTTTTTTAATGTTAGATAACTCTTGTTGAAGCATAATTCGTTTTATATGTTCTACTTTTAATTGTGCTTCCTCGTCGCTATGTGCTGCAGATATTTTCAACGGATTTACTTTTCGTTTTGTGCCAGTTCGGACATCAGTTTTGTTACCTGTTAACATAATTATAAAAGTATAAAGGTATCTATAATGAATGAAAAAGGACATATGGATCACACAATATAAGAATACCTTGCTTTGAGTTTCGTACAGCATTTGATGTACCATCAGAGCAATCAGTTACACACTGCTCAACTTCATGATCACAGGCAAATTTTAGACTAGAATCTATGAAACAGAAAGTACATGTATTTACGAAACAAGAAGGGCATAAACGTTGCGACGATATTTCGCTCGTCGGCAAAACCAAACGCAATAAAACCGGAATTCGGGAACGGAAGTGGTCTCCGCAAACTCAAAAGCTATTGTTGGGCGCCAGGTACCCTCTAAGGAGCACCACGAGCTCTGGGCTCGTTATCTATACCAGACAGATCGCGAGAGATTATCGGTCCGGGGTAACCAATTGCCACCAGGCAGACTAAACCTAAATGTGCCACCAGGCGAACTAAAACTAAAGGCACCACGGCCACGCAAAATCAGATAGGGGCACCACGGCCAAGAAAAGATACTAACGTAACTAACCTAAAGGCACCACGGCCACTCAAAACAGATAGGGGCACCACGGCCAAGAAAAAGAATATAAAACGTAACTAAACCTAACGGTTACCCGGAACTCAAACGCTAATACTAAATCAGACCACTACCCGTCCCAAGGTACGCCGCTTCGGAGGCTAGCTCGTCGGAAGCGTCGCGGCGTTCAAGAGGTAAGGAAGGAACAATCTCGGCCAAGGGCTTAGAGGAAAGTAATACGCAAGACTACAAGAAAATAATCAAAATTAATTAGTTAACGCACCAGAGCTGTATTAGGCAAACAAAAGTCCAAATAATCAATAAATTCAATAGCAAGCTTACAGAAGCATTAACTCAGGCATTAATGAGGGTGCGAGCGAAAGCCAAGCATAAGTTTACAAAAGTCTTAATATTAATGTACAAAAATCAATATCCAAAACCGGAAGCTATACAATGCAAAAGGGAAATAAGAATCATCCAAATAGAATATCGGAAACTATAGACGCAACATCCTTAACGGAAAATAACGATCGACAGCGCGACGCGTGAGCGCGCACGCGGGGAAGACACGGGCACGCGGGCTCGGTACTTCTACAAGACGAAATCCACGGAAAATGATACAGTCGTAAGCATAGAATTCCTCGAAATAAACTAACAAAGTCGTTTTGAACTAAAATAACAGCATACGCTAACAACAGAAAATCGGAACGCAAGGAACGGCAGAGGAACGGCAGCGGAACGACCTGCGCGGTTCCAATTCCCGCACGCGTGAAATTATAACCGCGGTCGACAATCGTAATACGAAAGAGTCACGCAAAAGAAATTATAATACGACGAAACCCGACAAAAGAATAAGGCACGCGGGTTCGTTAACACCACGACGAAAATCGCGAACACGAAAATAGCACAATAATCCGAAATGTCACAATAAATTAATACAGAATATGGCACACACAAAAATATCTCACAGTCAGAAAAATATAGAATATTATAACGAATATTTAATTATGGTTGCACGGCACGACGTTCTCGGAACAGATAGTACAATTTCGAGACCGTCTGAAGGCTCGGCGTCGAGGAACGTAAACACTAAGGTCGCCTCGAAGGGCGCCTGGCGCGTGACGTCAGAGGGACGTACGCGACACGTGAAATTTACTAAAAGGTTCTCAGCGAAAGAGACAAAAATACGTTAGGCTTGGCAACGATAATTAAATACGTGAACACCAGCAATAATTCACAGAAAGTCCAATAGAAAATATCGCACACAAAAACAGAATTATGAAAATCGGAACATAAGTCGCAAAGCAAAGCGTTAGTCAAGTGAAAAGATTCAATTAATTTAGCCCAGTTAACGCAAAGAAAATTATAGAAACAGTGTGAATAGAAAAGATCAGAATAAATTCGGCGTGGGCTCGCCACTGACTTTAACGGAACTTAAAGTTCGAAAATCTCACAATAATTAGACAAAAGCAGAAAAATAATACATTTACGGTAATCGATAGCTCAGAACAATAGGCACAATATTTTAAATCGGCAGCGAGAGAATCTGGCTGAAGAACAACCAAGCCGGTCAACCCGGGGTCAAGCGTTCAAACAGGCGGATTCCCACGTTTCCGTTAACGAAGATTCCAGAAGAGTTAATTACAGAAAAGCCGCAAGCATAAATCAGTTCAGAAGCGCAAAATCGGAAAACTCAACAATATCACTAATAACGGCACTATCGTCCTTTATACTAGATTCGGCGGAAAGACATTCGCCCGATAACGACAAAGAAAAATTCGTCCCCGGCTAAACGGACGGTTTAGCCGTGCACGTGTCTACAATCTTCAATATCACTAAAAATCAGAAACTTTAACAGAAAGCAAAAGATCTCACCACAAAAATAATAGCAATAAAGCGTCAAATTCAAAATCGCCAGCCCTCAAGGCACGAGACACGGCTCTCAATCTCTTTCTCTCTCTCGGTCTCTTTATCTCTCTCTCTATTCTGCTCGCTGGATAGATTGGAAAACGTGGATTCGCTTCTATACTTCGCACGACAATGAGTGATCGATCCTGGATCGTTGGCGAGCGGGCGTAGGTGAGGCGGGACGGCACCGGAATCGGACGGAACCTGACGAGGATAGCCGAGTTCTCCCGAGCGTCGACGCACAGCGACGGAAGCGGCCGAACGGAATCGAGCGGCGATCCTGACGGCACGGTCCTCGAAGCTCGCTGGGCCTTGCGGGTTGAGGAGGCGCAGGCGGCTTCTCAGCCGGACGGAGGCGCTGTCGTGGGCGGTCGGCCGACCTTAGGCGGCCCAGGGAGGAAAATCTCGTCTCCCTGCCGGTCATATCGGCGGCGGATAGGCCCAGAGGGCAGCCCTCGCCGGCCGACGGAAACGGCGGAGCCCCCTCCCGGGTGCTCCAGGGCTTCTTTCGGCATCGTGGCAGCAGCAGGATCCCGGCGACATCCAGGTCGGCGGGACCGGCGGGCATCTCTGGTTCGGTGGAGGCGGCATGGCATCCCTGTCCGGTGGTCCAAAATTCTCCAAAAAGCGGCATCAAACAGCCATAACGTCATAACGTCACGAAATCCTCAAAAATCCCCACGGCGACGGTCCTGTCCTCACGCCCGTAGCTCGTTGTCGAGAGACTCGAGAGAAGAGATTGCATATACGTAATAGAAACAAAATAATAATTAATCGCAAGAAACGTAATCGGAACTGACAACAAGGACGATAGTGGACGTTCACAAACGGAAAACTTAAGAATAGCGCAACATACGAAATTTCGCTGGTGGATTGTCGTGCGGAGCTTAGGTAGCGTGGGAAAAAAACAGTTTAGTAATTTTTGTGGCGAGATTCGGCAGAATCACGTCACAACTCCCCCCTCCGTAGCGGAGACCGTACCGGTAGTGAGGCCTTTCGCGAGTATTCTAAAAGCACCAGGTCTAAGTCAACGCGAAAGGGCGACGGTGCCGGGAAGGACTCCCACGACAACATCGGTACGCGAAATGAAACGCTAGATTTCTGGAATAATCGGTGAACTCAAAAAAAAACTATAGTCAGTAAGAAAACTAGAACCCTCAAAGAAAAGTTACTCTCAGGAAGAAAAAAAAAGGACTAACATCCCCAAGACTCGGGATGGTCTGGCTCAAAACAACGACGTTTAGTGGTAGCAACGCTAGTAGACACTATTTTAGTCGGAATATCTAGAGGAGCGTACGAAACGGCCCAATATCCAGAGCGTGAGCAAAAGCGATCAGCTGTCTCTGGTAGGCATCGGAAAGTTAGATACTGAAGTGCGACAAAGAAAGGCGGACTAGGAGAACGGACTAGACGAAATTTAGTAAAGCTAGAAAATCACAGGCACGTACGGTGGGGTTCCATCCCCTCAGGATACACTAGTAGATGGTCAGGTACAATTAGACACTTAGGACACTACGAGGGAATAACAGGGAAAATCTCCTGGCCTATGGGTAATAGGTAACAACGGAGTAGGGCCAGGAAGCCCAAAAGTGTAAGAACGGAAGTCGGAACAGGAGTATTATACTAGATAAAACGGAAACGGAACGATAGAGGGACTGGATAAACGGAAACGGAACGGAACTATATGCTAGGATGAAAGAGGAAACGGAAACGGAACGAAGGTACTAGTAGTCTGACGGAGGTCGGAACGGAAGTAAACTGGATAGAACGGAAACGGAAGGAACACTACGCTAGGAGGAAAACGGAAACGGAACGGAGGTATTCTAATTGACGGGAAGAAGCAACCAAAAACAAAAAGAAAAACGCGGAAAGGGAATATACGGGCGGAAATAGGCACGGGACGGAACGGAACGGAACAGAACTACACGCAGAAAGTCAAAAAAAAAGGAAAGCAAACAAGAAAATTAGTCCCAGGTCATGCAAAGCAAGTGCAGATAGTCGTGCAAATGCAAATCACCGCAGATAGTCAGGTGTTAAGATTTTTCGGCGGAGGTGCGATAGGCTTTGAGATTCTTTATGTGACTCTTTCCTATTACTTTTCCCGCGCAGTCGGATAGCTCGTATACTACCGCGGATAAAACTTTCGAGATGGTAAACGGACCGGCGAATTTAGGCGCTAACTTAGCGGATACTCCCAAGGCAGCGGACGAGAAAACGGTCTGCTTTTTGAGAACCTGGTCGCCCACGCGAAATCGAACATCCCTACGATGGCGGTTGTAGTAGTTCGCCTGCTTCTGGTGTGCGTCGCTCACCTTTTGGCGGGCGAGATCTCGAAGCGTCTCGAGTCGGAGTAACCTGTCCGTCCACGTCTTTGGATCCTGCGGTTCGACGGCGTCCACGGAAGTCATCGCGCGTCGGAGCGTGTTCACGGGCTCTAATTCGCGACCGAAATTTAAAAATGCGGGCGTAAACCCGGTAGAGCTATGCGTAGCAGTGTTTACCGCGAAGGCGAAATCATGAAGATGTTTGTCCCACTCGCGGTGGTCTTGGTCGATGAACGTAACGAGCATGGTTTTAAGGACGCGATTTACTCGCTCGACGGGATTTGCTTGTGCATGGTACGGCGGAATAGTGCTATGGGTGATTCCATATTTCCCTGTTAGTTCTTTGAACGTTTTATTTACGTACTCCGTACCATTGTCGGTCAGCAAAACTTGCGGAGCTCCCCATCTCGCCAACACAAGTTCTTCGAACGCACTCGCGATTTCTGGACCGTTGGCTTTCTTTAATACGCGGCACTCGATCCAACGCGTGAAAAGGTCTTCGAACACGACGATATACGCGGCTCCGGCTTTGCTACGAGGAAACGGTCCCATGACGTCGGATGCTACGACCATCCATGGTGTCTCCACGACTCGGTTTCCGAGGAGCCCAGCAGGCGCAGTTTGATCGGGTTTGCACCGCTGACAACGGTCACACGCGCGTACAAATTTAACCACGTCCGGATGTAAAGTCGGCCAGTAATATGATCGAGCTAGGCGCAGATACGTTTTTTCTATGCCTAAGTGTCCGGCTTGCGGAGTTGCATGCGCTTCGGAAAGGACTTTAGGACGTAAGGCGGCTGGTAACACGAGTTTCCAGGCGTCCAAATCAGTAATTAACTCCTCGTACGCGGGAGCTGGGCGATGAAAATACAGGCGGTCGTCAACTATTTTCCAATTCGGAAAGCGAGACGGAAATTTCTGAACTAACTCAAAACGCGAGCTATACCATGAATCTGTCGGAACGCGGAAAGCGGGGTCTTCGGTGATCGCGTTGAGACCGGACTCGTTCATTCTGGACAGCGCATCAGGTACATGATGCAGCGCACCTTTGCGATGTACTATCTCATAATCAAACTCTAATAATTCTAGTCCCCACCGAGCTAAACGTCCTGTCGGATTTTTCAGCTGGTGTAACCACCGAAGGCTGCTATGATCGGTAATAACTGTAAAACGGTAACCCTCTAAATAACAACGGAACTTCTTAATACCCCATACTACAGCAAGGCATTCTTTCTCGGTCGCGGAATAATTTCGCTCAGGCGCGGTAAGTGATCTGCTGGCATACGCGATTACATGTTCTTCGTTATTTTGCACCTGAGTTAGCACTACACCTAAGCCACTGTCACTAGCGTCCGTTTGTAGAAGGAAAGGAAGCGAAAAGTCGGGACAAGCCAAAATCGGTGCAGAGGTCAACGCAGATTTTATCCGTTCAAATGCCCTCTCCTGATCTGATCCCCATTCCCACGCATGGCCTTTCTTTAGCAATAGGTTTAGGGGCGTGGCAACTGAGGAATACTCATTTATGAACCTTCGGTACCATGACGCCATACCTAGAAACCTACGTAATTGTTTAAGGTTACGCGGAGCAGGATATTCGAGAATAGGCCGGACCTTCTCCGGGTCAACTTGCAATCCGTGTTCATTCACTAAAAAGCCTAGGTATCTAACCTGAGAACGGCAAAATTCGCACTTATCCGGATTAATTTCTAAACCGGCAGTGGAAATGATCGTGAGAACTTTCTTCAGCCACTCCAAATGTTCGTCAAAGGTCTGCGTGACTACGATGATATCGTCTAAGTAGGAGAATACACGTGGCTCCATCGCGGGCCCTAGAAGTCTATCGACTAGGCGCTGGAAGGTAGCCGGCGCGTTCGTCAAGCCGTATGGCATGCGGCGGAACTGAAATAGTCCTTTACCAGGAACGGTGAACGCGGTGATTTCCTTACTATTTTCCTCCAACGGTATCTGGAAGTAGGCTTGGCTAAGGTCTATCGTCGAGATGTACTTGGCGGAACGCAATTTGTCTAAAATACTGGACATGTACGGCAAAGGGTAGGCATCTTTTTTCGTAACGGAATTTACTTTACGGAAATCTAAACAAAATCTATATTGGCCGGAAGCTTTCTTGATCATTACAATAGGGCTTGACCAGTCGCTTGTAGAAGGCTCAATAATATTTGACTCTAACATTTTATCTACTTCAGCATAGATGGCTTCTTGAACTTTAGGGGATACCGGATAATATCTCTGCTTGATTGCGCGGTGTCCCTGCACATCGATTATATGTTCGGTAAGATTGGTTAAGCCAGGCTTCTCTAAAGTAGCAGGTAAATGCTCTTTTAAAAATTCTTTTAACTGATTCGACTGTTCGGAAGTAAGGAGGGAAATTCCGGTACTGTCTTTGGTACTGGTAACGGAAGGCGAGACGGAAGAAATCGGGTTTTGGGAGTTACAGGAAGCGGAAACGGAACGGAACGATTCGGCAAGATTCTCGAAGGGATAGAGGATGGAAGTAGGATTGTCGGATATAGTGGGATCGGAAGGTCGGAATCGCCATAGGTTGCGCGCAAAGTCTATCACCATCCCGAAGCGCTTGATCGCGTCGAGACCCAGTAGGCAGGGTACGTTCAACTTCGGTAGCAGGCGGACTTTGATCGTGTCGGTCCTATCTTGAATGCTGACAGTCAAGTCAGTTTCCCCATCGGCTTTTCCGCGCGAGCCATCAGCGTATACTACCACACTCGCAGGAGTTTCGCGGATAACGCACTTGAGATCTTTAAGAAGAGCGATGCCTTCTGGCCCTAAATAGGTGCGCGAAGAACCCGAGTCAACTAACGCAAGGAGAGGTCGGTCCTGAATGAGAACGGTTACGTATAGACGATCTTCGGAACGCGTACTAAAGATGGGATCGCATGATTCCGGAATAAATAATTCGGACACGTTAATAGTCGCGGAAGATGTCGAACCATTCGCGGGAGTAGGGTTAGGCGGTTGGACCTTAGTCGTCTGACCCTCTACGCGTTTCCCGAACAATTTGGGCACTGCACGGACGTATACCCGGGGTTACCACAGCGGTAGCAGAACACTTGTCGCGCGTAAGTGCACTCGTTATGACGGTGACCGGGCTGGTTACAGTTCCAGCATTTGAAATTGGTGGTTCTATTAGCTGGTGTATTCGCGACATTATTCCCTGTGTTCGCGGCGGCGATGTCCTCCTCAGCAGCGGCTACTGGTTGTGCGGGCGCGGACGAAGGTGACGACGCATTCGGACGCGGTGCATTAGGGTGACGCACAGGCGGAGCGCGACTACGGTTTCCCGGTGGTCGCTGGGACGCGGAGGTAGGATGTTGGCTGGCAGGTGCTGGAAGGCCAGAATATGGTGGCACGGGATAAGGATACGGCGAGAACGGGTAGCCGTAAGGCGGCCTCATCGGACCATATGGCGGAAATCCATAAGGAGGATAGGAGGGTACAGTAGGAACGGAAGGATGAGTCCCGATAGCGGCGGTGCTAGTTGGGTTCTCCGGGACGGGAACGGAACGATCCGCAGAGGTAGGATTGTTCTTCGGAGGAGTCTTGTTCTTTTTCGGCCGCGTCGCGGTTGTAGTATTCGCGGTTGTGGTGGTTGCCGCGATATCCTCCTCAGGGGATTCCTCGGCTTCGTCGACGGCGGAGACGCCTGGTCGATTCGGTGGTACCCGTCGCGGTGGCAAGGTTTTCGATCCGCGGTACGCCAGATCAGGGGCGACGCACTGTTCGATCGGAACCGGTGGCAATTCACGCCTCTGAGAATTTACGATCGCATCATATTCCCGAATTAGTCGCTCGAGGTCGTCGAGATCCAAATAATCGAAAGGACGGATGTACTGTCGGTATTCATCGCGAAGTCCTGAATGCGCGAGTCGACGTTCCTCTTCATTGGTTAGCGGCGGGAGAATTCTCGCGAACAAGACGCGCAGCTTGGTGAGGTATTCGAGAGGGCTTTCCTTAGGCCCTTGTATTCTGCGACGAGCTTCTTCGCGTAACCGGTCCTGATAGTCCTCGCGACAGTATCGTTTGCGGAAGTCGTAAGCGAATTCATTCCACGTTTGCCAATGTCGGTGGCGTAATCGGAACCACGGAACCGCTTCTTCGATGAGCATAAACGGGAGACAGAACAATAAATCCTCGTCAGTTAATCGCGATCGCGTACGGCAGTCATCGATTCGCATCAGGAACTCGTCGGCGTTAGAGTCGGATTTTCCGTTGAATCTTAAATTCCACTTGCTGACGACATCCCACGCGTTGCGTCCATATGGAGTATCGTTATCGTGACGCCGGTAACTTTCGCGACGTTGTAGGTTCGGCGCGTTCTCGGACGGTTGGATAGGTGACTGATGCAGGTTCGGGAGCGAACGCCCCGGCGGCGGGTGAGCAACCGTCGAATACGGATTTTGGTGAATCGGCGGTGGCGGAGGAATACTCGCGGCGGTGTCCGTCGACATCCCATGGCCGGCGGTGGGCTCGTGATCCCTTGAAGGATCCGATGGCGCGTCTGCGGGGTCTCCTTCCGTGGCCGGAATCTGTGTAATAGGATCTGACATGTCCGTCGTGGAATAAACGGTGTTCAGATAATCCAGTAAGCGAGCGCGACGTTCGACGGTCGTACCCTGAGAATCGAGTTGAAAATAATTTAGCCAATAGTCTAGCGCGCACGGTAGTAACGAATATACCCAAGCCGAATGAGAATACGAGTCGGTCATATACTAGGGCACGAGGGTGAAAAAGAAAGGGAACGGAAAAAAATAAGTTAAAAGAATTAAAAGGAAGGGTACGGAATATAGGAAATGTGAAAGGCAACGGAATACCGAATTTAGCAAAACGGGTAGTCGACAGTCGAATCAGAGGATTATAGTTAATCCGCAACCTAGCAGTAACGATACGCTAAGAAAAATAAAAACAAGGGATTAGTCGCCAAGACGAATAGTCGCGCGGTCGACTATCCCCAAACGCAAATATCGGAATTGTCCAAACTATGCTGAAGAAATTCGAAAATATTTTAAATTAGCTCGTAGGTGCGCAACAAATAGCTAACGTTAACTCTATCCACGAAAATTCCTCAAAGGTCACGAAACTCCAAAAATAATGACAAACGACAAGTTATTATTCCTAATCGAAAAAAAATAGAAAATTCTAATTCTCAAATAGCCCAAAAATCTCACAAAAATTTCCCAAAATTTCCTAAAGCCTTGGCTAGCTCGGGAGGTAGGTCCTAAGCCTCTTCGGGCCCCACGTTGGGCGCCAAATTTGCGGCGATAGTCGTAAATGGCCAACAACGTGGAGGCTTCCTTACGGAAACGGAAGAGGTGAAAGGCTCTCCCAAAACGAAAACGTTAAGTCAAGAAGACATGAGAAAAAAAAAAAAGGTGGATTCGGTCCAGTACCTCTCGGGCCCCACGTTGGGCGCCAAATTTGCGACGATAGTCGTAAATGGCCAACAACGTGGAGGCTTTCCTAAACCGAGTAAAGAATTCTCAAAAAACGTCAAGCGAAAGGAATCAAAAAAGGAAATGTGAGTTCGACCTATGCCTCTCGGGCCCCACGTTGGGCGCCAAATTTGCGACGATATTTCGCTCGTCGGCAAAACCAAACGCAATAAAACCGGAATTCGGGAACGGAAGTGGTCTCCGCAAACTCAAAAGCTATTGTTGGGCGCCAGGTACCCTCTAAGGAGCACCACGAGCTCTGGGCTCGTTATCTATACCAGACAGATCGCGAGAGATTATCGGTCCGGGGTAACCAATTGCCACCAGGCAGACTAAACCTAAATGTGCCACCAGGCGAACTAAAACTAAAGGCACCACGGCCACGCAAAATCAGATAGGGGCACCACGGCCAAGAAAAGATACTAACGTAACTAACCTAAAGGCACCACGGCCACTCAAAACAGATAGGGGCACCACGGCCAAGAAAAAGAATATAAAACGTAACTAAACCTAACGGTTACCCGGAACTCAAACGCTAATACTAAATCAGACCACTACCCGTCCCAAGGTACGCCGCTTCGGAGGCTAGCTCGTCGGAAGCGTCGCGGCGTTCAAGAGGTAAGGAAGGAACAATCTCGGCCAAGGGCTTAGAGGAAAGTAATACGCAAGACTACAAGAAAATAATCAAAATTAATTAGTTAACGCACCAGAGCTGTATTAGGCAAACAAAAGTCCAAATAATCAATAAATTCAATAGCAAGCTTACAGAAGCATTAACTCAGGCATTAATGAGGGTGCGAGCGAAAGCCAAGCATAAGTTTACAAAAGTCTTAATATTAATGTACAAAAATCAATATCCAAAACCGGAAGCTATACAATGCAAAAGGGAAATAAGAATCATCCAAATAGAATATCGGAAACTATAGACGCAACATCCTTAACGGAAAATAACGATCGACAGCGCGACGCGTGAGCGCGCACGCGGGGAAGACACGGGCACGCGGGCTCGGTACTTCTACAAGACGAAATCCACGGAAAATGATACAGTCGTAAGCATAGAATTCCTCGAAATAAACTAACAAAGTCGTTTTGAACTAAAATAACAGCATACGCTAACAACAGAAAATCGGAACGCAAGGAACGGCAGAGGAACGGCAGCGGAACGACCTGCGCGGTTCCAATTCCCGCACGCGTGAAATTATAACCGCGGTCGACAATCGTAATACGAAAGAGTCACGCAAAAGAAATTATAATACGACGAAACCCGACAAAAGAATAAGGCACGCGGGTTCGTTAACACCACGACGAAAATCGCGAACACGAAAATAGCACAATAATCCGAAATGTCACAATAAATTAATACAGAATATGGCACACACAAAAATATCTCACAGTCAGAAAAATATAGAATATTATAACGAATATTTAATTATGGTTGCACGGCACGACGTTCTCGGAACAGATAGTACAATTTCGAGACCGTCTGAAGGCTCGGCGTCGAGGAACGTAAACACTAAGGTCGCCTCGAAGGGCGCCTGGCGCGTGACGTCAGAGGGACGTACGCGACACGTGAAATTTACTAAAAGGTTCTCAGCGAAAGAGACAAAAATACGTTAGGCTTGGCAACGATAATTAAATACGTGAACACCAGCAATAATTCACAGAAAGTCCAATAGAAAATATCGCACACAAAAACAGAATTATGAAAATCGGAACATAAGTCGCAAAGCAAAGCGTTAGTCAAGTGAAAAGATTCAATTAATTTAGCCCAGTTAACGCAAAGAAAATTATAGAAACAGTGTGAATAGAAAAGATCAGAATAAATTCGGCGTGGGCTCGCCACTGACTTTAACGGAACTTAAAGTTCGAAAATCTCACAATAATTAGACAAAAGCAGAAAAATAATACATTTACGGTAATCGATAGCTCAGAACAATAGGCACAATATTTTAAATCGGCAGCGAGAGAATCTGGCTGAAGAACAACCAAGCCGGTCAACCCGGGGTCAAGCGTTCAAACAGGCGGATTCCCACGTTTCCGTTAACGAAGATTCCAGAAGAGTTAATTACAGAAAAGCCGCAAGCATAAATCAGTTCAGAAGCGCAAAATCGGAAAACTCAACAATATCACTAATAACGGCACTATCGTCCTTTATACTAGATTCGGCGGAAAGACATTCGCCCGATAACGACAAAGAAAAATTCGTCCGCGGCTAAACGGACGGTTTAGCCGTGCACGTGTCTACAATCTTCAATATCACTAAAAATCAGAAACTTTAACAGAAAGCAAAAGATCTCACCACAAAAATAATAGCAATAAAGCGTCAAATTCAAAATCGCCAGCCCTCAAGGCACGAGACACGGCTCTCAATCTCTTTCTCTCTCTCGGTCTCTTTATCTCTCTCTCTATTCTGCTCGCTGGATAGATTGGAAAACGTGGATTCGCTTCTATACTTCGCACGACAATGAGTGATCGATCCTGGATCGTTGGCGAGCGGGCGTAGGTGAGGCGGGACGGCACCGGAATCGGACGGAACCTGACGAGGATAGCCGAGTTCTCCCGAGCGTCGACGCACAGCGACGGAAGCGGCCGAACGGAATCGAGCGGCGATCCTGACGGCACGGTCCTCGAAGCTCGCTGGGCCTTGCGGGTTGAGGAGGCGCAGGCGGCTTCTCAGCCGGACGGAGGCGCTGTCGTGGGCGGTCGGCCGACCTTAGGCGGCCCAGGGAGGAAAATCTCGTCTCCCTGCCGGTCATATCGGCGGCGGATAGGCCCAGAGGGCAGCCCTCGCCGGCCGACGGAAACGGCGGAGCCCCCTCCCGGGTGCTCCAGGGCTTCTTTCGGCATCGTGGCAGCAGCAGGATCCCGGCGACATCCAGGTCGGCGGGACCGGCGGGCATCTCTGGTTCGGTGGAGGCGGCATGGCATCCCTGTCCGGTGGTCCAAAATTCTCCAAAAAGCGGCATCAAACAGCCATAACGTCATAACGTCACGAAATCCTCAAAAATCCCCACGGCGACGGTCCTGTCCTCACGCCCGTAGCTCGTTGTCGAGAGACTCGAGAGAAGAGATTGCATATACGTAATAGAAACAAAATAATAATTAATCGCAAGAAACGTAATCGGAACTGACAACAAGGACGATAGTGGACGTTCACAAACGGAAAACTTAAGAATAGCGCAACATACGAAATTTCGCTGGTGGATTGTCGTGCGGAGCTTAGGTAGCGTGGGAAAAAAACAGTTTAGTAATTTTTGTGGCGAGATTCGGCAGAATCACGTCACAACGTATAAAAAATTTCACATACATTCCAATGCAGTAACAGAATCTTGTGGGTCTGTAGCAATATTATCGTTTGTGTTAAAAAATTACAGTTCTATTGCTATTGTGACATCCAATTGACGATTGCACCCGATCGGTATAGTGGTAGTTGGAGGACCGGTGAACTTCACCCTATTGAGTATATTTACAACGCTTACTACCTCCGACGGAAGATCGCATGCAATCGGTAAGGTAGTAATGGGAAGTCAGATACACTCCACACCACTGGCGAGTATTTATAAGCAATGGGCAACGTCAGGAGGATGGTCACGATGGCCTGTTTAGGGTCTAACCTTTCGGAAATTTACCCGGGATCGGCCAGTTACTTACACCCTGTGTCGTTGATGGTCATGAGACTGATTGTGCAGAACGAATTGTTACCGACGGTGGTTAGAATTTAAATCCAGAATTTGAATTTATTGAGACAATGAAGAAACTGAACCTCTACTTAGGATACGGTGCACTTGATTGGGAATTAGGAATTTATATATCTTGGATGAGGACAAACGCTGGTATGGGCTTAACGGAAGATTGATAGAAGAGAATTGCACAACAGGTTGAGTTCGGATAAGAACAGATTTGACAATATATTTCTATTTAAATGTAAAATAAAGTAACTTACGTTTGACAAAATGGGTTGCCGATATGTTGCTCAATGATTGAATACGAGTTTGGAATAAGCGACAAAAGACTTAGAAAGGTTTAAAGAATTAGAAGTTGAGTAGGGAATTTGAACTTAGAAATTTTCCTTGAGTTGAACTCTTAAAGAATTATTTTCTTTGTCATCTGACTGAACCTTTACTTCCGACTTCTGACTTGACTCTATGATTGTTGACCCGAAACTGCTCTCGATCGAACTGATCTTCTCTTTTAATTAACCTATGACTCCTTGGTCACTAGGTGGGGGTTCTCCTCTGATTTTTGACCTTCCATTTGTCTTTTGTGACCTTTTCCTCATACCATAGCTATTCGGACCACACACATAGCGCGTGATCACTGGTTTGTTTATGCTATGATTTCTATAAGACGCACATATCTTATTTGTCGCAGAGGTGCTAAGGATAGCTGTCAACGCGTTTTCTTAAGGTAGGGACAGATTGACATTATTCTTGGAAATTAATATTTAGATTATCGGTTGTCATGAGTGATGAAGATGGCACTAATATAATGCGTAACATCAGACGAAATGTAGGTTAGAAAACATGAAATGTGACCGGAGGTTCTCATCCGGACGTAACACCTCCCCCCTTTAATCGAGAGTTAGGGATGAAATTCGTAACGATCGAATCTCGGTAGAGAAAACAATTTTGGATTTTGCATGATGTGAGGTTAATGGCAAATGATGGAGATGTTGATTACATTTATGTATATTATTGATAATGGAAAATTACTTATGAGATTATGTTAGCTATAAAGGTCTTATAAAACTATGTTAATGATTACAATTTGGTATTGCTGCCATATACGGAAAATATAAAAAAAAATTTACTTACGGGACTATGTTAGTTATAAAGGTCTTATGAAACTATATTAATGATTAAAACTTTATATTGCTAACATATACGGACAATATAAAAAAAAATTACTTACGGGACTATGTTAGTTATAAAGGTCTTATGAACTATATTAATGATTAATATCGTCACTATCTATATGTATATAAGCATATTATTATTTTTATTAATTAACATTTTTTTATATTTATTAAAAAAAATTTTTTTTTTTATAGATATACATATATTTCTAGACACTCACTTGTCCTTATGTTCGGCACTACCCACTTAGCACTGGCATGTCAAGGCTGATTTTCGGTACGATTCTGCTGCTGATGCTGCTGTTGTTGAGGTTGATATTGCTGTTGTTGATGAGGTTGATATTGCTGTTGTTGATGTTGATCTTATGTTTGGCACCACACACTTAACACTGGCATGTTACTCGTGTCGCCGCCGCTGATTCTTCTCAAAAGACTGGTCGTAAGTGCGTTTCTGTTGCTGATACTGCTGTTGCTGCTGTTCATACTGTTGTAGTAGCAGTTGTGTCATCCATTTGGGAGTGAATCTCAGGTGTCCATTTATAATACTGTAGCTCCCCTCAGGGTACGTCATCACCGCCCTTTCGTCTTTGTCAATTTCTGTGATGCTTATCGCGATAACTCGATCTTCCCTCTGACTCTCTGATAGCATTTTCCAGAAATGGGGAACCCAAAACCCCGTCCAAAGTTCGTACTCCGTCTCGGTTTCTCTCAAGGAAGGTCCCGACGCCATGATGTCACTTCTGATGGTCAACTATTCGTAATGACTGAGCGAAGAGGACTCGTGCTTAAATAGCTGCGACTTCTTTTTAGAATAGTGGGGCAGGATCCTTTTCCCCTGTCGTCCTCTTCGGCCTTATAACTGATGCTTCTGCCCCAGCTCATTCCCATCTGGGCTTTTTGTATATCCTATCAGAAGAGGCGCCTCGTCTCTTGATTCTTCGATGATTAATACCTTCCTGTTGAGATTGTCTCGATGATTCTTGTCTGGACGTTGACGGTTGTGGGGATAATTCCAGAAATGTTGATTCTTCCTGTGGTGCGAGTGGTCTATCAGCCACTGTTGGTTGCGGAAGTGTTGTCGGAATTTGATTAATTATCCGTTGTAGTTCTTCTTCCACGTATTCTAATAATTGTGGTGAAGAGAGACTTGAAAGTTGCACTTCCTCTTGAGACCGTTGGGAGTACTGTAATGAGGATGATCCTGGGAGTTGAAATTCTTGTAAGAAAGGTTCTTCACTTGGGAATGCTTGTGAAAATGATGAAAACGGCGCAAACATTCCTGGAGTTGGCGGCAATTGTTGCGATTGAATTTCTTGATTTCTTTCCGTCGCACTTGAGTTTATTGCTTCGAGAGTGTAGTATCCCTCGGGAAATAGGAGTTGTATCCCTTCTGTTACTGTTTCTGGATTAGATAGGAAGAGGCCTCTGGAATATAGTTCTTCTTCTCCTAAATTTTTCCAAAATTGCGGTACCCACATTCCTGGGCTTAATTCAAAATACTCTGTCATTCTTTCCGGGGTGAACGGTATACACCGGTGTCTCATTGCTTTGGCCTGGTGCTGTCTAAAAATTTCTTTGGATATATAAAGAGATGATTTTTCCTCGGTGATAGTCTGTTTCCTTGTCAAAGTATCCGCCTATGCAAGCTCTACACCGAATCGCTTCGGCGCACTGTAATAATCTCAGTTCGCACCTGTAACACAGTGGAGAGATCAGCATATTATTCTTTCTCAAATAATGCCATTCCTTGATACGCTCATAGTGTTCTTGATCTTCATATATTTCATCCCAACAGTCTCTGCATAATAATCGTAGATTGAAGCTGATATATGCTGTTCTACTTAATTGTTTTACGCAAACTCCAGAAATTAAAGCCTGATATCTGTCAGGGTATTCTCCTGGACATAAGCCGTCCCATTCTTGAATTATAGCGGAGTCAGTATTAGGTAAGCGCATCCTGGAGACATGAAGTACAGTCGAGTTCAATGGTTATTTGCAGCATGAATTAAAGCTGGACGTCACGTGAAGCAGAGATAGAAATTTTCCAAGAAGCTTATTGAGAGAGAGAGAATACACCTTGGCGGAATTGTTGGAGTTCATTGGTTGGACATTTGACACAAACACTGGGTTCTTCCTTAGGATTAGAGGTATGCCTAGGTT
This sequence comes from Cephus spinipes, assembly GCA_963971525.1. Taxonomy (NCBI): domain Eukaryota; kingdom Metazoa; phylum Arthropoda; class Insecta; order Hymenoptera; family Cephidae; genus Cephus; species Cephus spinipes. The sequence continues at coordinate 25,818,498 of OZ020573.1, forward strand.
CAGCGGGTGGTGTGGTTCGTTGAGATTCTTCATCATGGTTACTAGAGATTTTCTTTGGAGTTAATTCTTGTTTTCTCCCTAAGTAAATTAGCAAATGAGCAACGGAGTCCCATAAGGCTCCGATTAGATGGATCGACCATCCATATATGGTGTGTAAGGTATAACCATGTACGATCGTATCTACAACCAGTTTGAAAATCTTAAATATCATCATTATACCAAATAACCCTGCACTCGCAGTTCCAAATTTCATAAATGCGTTCCAAGTGTTCTCCCATGCCTTACTTGCTATAGTGCGTATATCTACTTCATTCATAAGATTAGTTATAGACATTCCCTGATGCACGCTCGGTTGTCCTGCGAATCCTCTCGCCATTGTATTTAGTACAGCGGGTTGAGCAACGGAAAACATAATGTGTTCGCGTAAATGATCTAAATCTCTTTGCCCATATATACCGCTGGTTCCTAACGATACAGGATCTATATATTTCCATGTAGGGTTAGTATTGGGTTTTATGATTGTAGGTGTGCGCGTTTTGTACGGCTCAGGTAACATCATATACCATTCGGGTTCAATATAGTATACTGGTGATGCTATTGAATTGCAGGTCGTTTGAGTTCCAGTTTTTAGGAGAATATGTGTTTTTGGTGTTAAGAAGTATGATTCATTTCGTACATAGATTGGTAATTCTTGATAACACTCGGTAGTACTTCTTATAGTCACTTCTACTGGGATGCATTTTACAATATTTGCTACTTCTCCTGATATTATAGCCATATAGCCTGGTCCTTTCATGACGTAATATGCAAATTCGTCTGGTAGGAGTCTAGCGATTTTTAAGGCATTCTCTAGCACTTGTCGTTCTAACATACATCGTTGAATTAAAACATCGTGATACAATCCCTTGATTTGCGTTCGTATATGTTTTTCCACGTATACAAATTTAGAATTAACATAGGCGAATATATCTAGATTCTCAACTCTAATAATATGTCTTGTGGCAAACGATGCACCTTTTGTTGTTTCTAGTATTAACAACTTTGGGTGTTCTGTTCTAATCAAATTATATCCGCAAGTGGACAATGTTCCCCTGGCGGTTAAAGCAAAAGTAACATCTTGTGTTGTAAGTGAATATATAGTTTCCTGGTATTCATGGTCCGCATCTACAGATTTATTTCCCGTTCCTTCATATAAGACATCATATTTGTCGAACCCACAGTTGTCAATTGGCATTGTTTCCCAAAAGGTTTGTCCGCTTATCATATCAAAACAATTTCCATCCTTAAGATTACATGATTTTCCACTGTTTAACCTTATCAGGTTAGATTCTAAGTCTACAATAGCCTCGTGGTCTTGAAGGGTTATAGAAATTGTGCCTAGAACAACTACATTTGACCATGTGCCATACGCGTCTGTATATTGCATCCCACTACATGATCCATCATTTCCAATACTTCCGGCAAAGGTTACAGCTCTAGTCACAGTATAATTTCTTTTTAACCCATCAATTACAATATTTGCTCCGAACTTAGCGGCTCCTGTATTATGCATGCGATAACATTCGTCTCGTGACAACTCGGCTATGTATTCTGCCACTCCATTATTGACAACTGAAATGTGTGAGTGCATTCCGCAATAAAAAATACTTCGCTTGACCTCGATTTTACATTGAAGTACATGTGCACTTTTGTATTCGCTCAACTGCAGAAGTTGCATATAAACGGGTGTAGTTTTTACTTGTGGGGGTGGTATATCGCAATTGCCTATTTCTAATAAAGATATAGTTGTAACATTTGGTTGGTTACTTCCGCAATCATATCCTATTAAAGCTTCTCCTTTTTGGCCTGGTTTTAATAACCATATCAGAGTCATTAGTATTATCACCGTGGTTAATCTCATCTGTAACCAGATATGAGAATGGATTGAATTAATCATTTGGCGTGATGTGTGAATACCGTAATCTATTTTCATGAACTATTTTTGATCGTTTTCCAATTTGAATTTCAATATTTCCTTTCCCTAATATTCTCAATACCTTATGGGGACCTGTATAGTGACTGCCTAGCTTCTTTGGTTTCGGTCCCTTTTGCAGAAATACATGATCTCCTATTTTGAAATTTTGCGGATTTGTCTTTTTATCATAATAATACTTAGATTTGAACTTTGCTCCAATTAAATTTTGTCTTGCTAAATCTTGAATATTATGGATTCGTGTGACTAAGTTAACTAAATAGTCATTGTATGTGAGCAATCTGTCTTCACCTACAAGTGGATCGTTTGACGGCTGTCTGGCTAGTTTACCGAACACTAACTCATAAGGCGTATGCTTTGTTCCTTCATGCACGCTCGTATTATAGGAGAACATAGCTAACTCTAACCACTCATCCCATTCAGAATCATTACTGACATATTGTTTTAAGTATTCAGCTAATACATGATGGGATCTTTCAATTGAGCCATTCGATTGTGGATGGAATGCTGTGGTTCTAAATCGTTTAATACGGAATCGTTTTGCTAGCCTTCTTATAAATCCACTTAAGAAATTCCTTCCTTGATCTGTTAAGATAGCTCTCGGAGCTCCAAATATACAAATGAATTTTTTTACAAATGCGTCGCCTATAGTTGTGGCTACGGCGTTATTCAAGGGAATTCCTAATGAATATTTAGTTAATTGATCTTGAATTGTTAAAATGTATTCGTTATTTTTATCAGTTTTAGGCAATGGTCCCACGATGTCCATAGAAATTTTATCAAATGCAGTACCGGGGGTATCAGTGATTATCATCGGACTTCTGGTTTTAACTCGGACTAATTTTTTTAATTGACATTGTAAGCATTGACGAATAAACTCTTGCACGTCCGATTTAACATTTTCCCAATAATATCTTTGTCGAATTCTATTATAAGTTTTGGTTACTCCTTTATGACCTCCTAATGCAGATGTATGAGTTTCTTCTATTATTTTAACTCGTTCAGATGGTAATGGATACTGAATTACACCATTGCAAATGATAATCTTACACAATGATCCTAGAAAAGCACTTCTGATTTCTCTGAATATGTCTATCCACATTACGTTACCAATTTCTGATGTTTTTGCTATGCTAACTGATCGCAGATTTAATTGATCTACTAACCTTCGAGACGTTTGTAATGCTTGGGTAATATTGTTTAATATAAAACCTAGTCCTTCTCTTTTACTGAGGTCTATGGGTAGAACTAAATGATAGTGATTTCCTTTACTAAATGCTTTTGCTTCTCCTGCAACTAAATTTTCCATTAATGGCAATTCCTTTCTATCATTTAATACTTTGGATCCTATATCAAGTGGGTTTCCATCGATTGAAACGAAATATGCATAATTGTCTTTTCGCATGAATAATTGGTCCTTGCAATTTATAATATTTTGATCGTGCGTTGGATTTTCAGAATCTGAGTGTTTGTCATGTAAATACTCTAAATCAGGTTGATCCATCTCATCTTCATCAGGGCTATCTACTTCCTCTTCAACTGTTTCTAACGCATTTCTTTGAATTTCAACTTCGTCAGTACCTTTATTCAGTAGTTCATCATTATCATTGTTCTTAAAATTTTCTTCATCGCTAGACGACTCACTGCTTCGATCACTGTCTAATTTGTCATTGTCGGATTCGTAACTGTCCGTCGGCACGTCTTCTATTTGGTCAACCGGGTCTGGTTCCGTATAATCTTCTGCTTTCTTTGGCCTTCCTCGCTTTTTAGGTATAGGGCCCATTTTTCCCTGGGTGTTAGCACATGTTTTAAGTTTTATTTTTCTCGGCCTACCTCTCTGCTTTGTGAATTTTGTCCTTTTACAGCTTGTCACTATAACTTTCCTCGGCCTACCTCTCTTTCGCTTCCCTGTATTATCGTTTGAATTTGTCCCTATAGTGTCAGATCGTGGCTTTCTTATTTTTGAGAGATGTATTCTTTTGCTTTTCCTTACATCTAGATGGTCTGTTACCGTAGGATTTCTCTGCAATCCTGATTGCTTATTACGCTGACTGTTATAAACTGATTCGGGTTCTTTTATTTCCTTACTCCTTGTTTGAATTACCAGTAATTTTTGTTGTTCTATTTGTCCTACGGGATTTCGTGATAACGCATCGGCATTAACGTTTATTTTTCCTGCTTTATACACAATATCAAAATCATATTCGGATAACTTCAAACGCCATTTTGTAACTCGTGAGTTTGGATTTTTAGTTGACTGAAACCAAACTAATGGTTTATGATCGGTAACTAGGGTGAATTTATGACCATAAAGATATGGTCTGAAGTGGTTTACGGCATATAATATTGCTAACGCTTCTTTTTCGTATGTGTCGTACTTCTTCTCACATTTGTTTAATACTCTCGAAGTATAAGCGATCGGTTTATCTTTGCCTATTGGTCCTTGCGACAATATTCCTCCTATAGCATATCCGGATGCATCTGTTGTAACGACAAATGGCTTGGAAAAGTCTGGATACTGTAAAACTGGTGCTTCACATAGCAGTTGTCTCAGAGTGTCAAAAGCTCTAATATGACTTTCTTCCCACACAAACGGGGTTTCTTTTTTCAAGAGGTTAGTTAGGGGCTTCGCTATTTTCGAGAATCCTTCAATAAATCTTCGGTAATATCCGGCTAATCCCAGAAATTGTCTCACATTTTTAGCATTTTTGGGGACTGGAAAAAGTCTTACTGCTTCTACCTTTTTAGGATCTGGCCTAACTCCATTTTCTCCAATTATATGACCTAAATATCCGACTTCTCTTCGTAAGAATTCACATTTATCTGGTTGCAGTTTTAAATTTGCGTCTCTCAAACGTTTCATTAACTTCCTGAATTTTATTTCATGCTCTTCTAACGAACTGGCATAGATTACGATATCATCTAAATACACGAACAATTCGATTCCTTGCAATCCAGTCAAAACTAGATCCATTAATCTTTGAAAAGTGGCAGGAGCGTTTTTTAAGCCAAATGGCATTCGATCGAATTCATAATGTCCATAAGGGGTTGAAAATGCTGTTTTATGACTATCCTGAGGATCCATTTTAATTTGGTGAAAACCAGATGCTAAATCAAATACTGAAAAATACTTAGCTCCTCCAAGTTGATCTAGAATATCTACTATATTTGGCAACGGATACGAGTCTCCTATTGTTTTATCGTTCAATGCCCTAAAGTCGAGTACCATTCTCCATCGTTTATTTCCTTGAGAATCAGGCTTTTTAGGAACAATCCATACCGGAGTATTATAAGGGGACTGCGATAATTTGACTATTCCACCATCTAACAGATCTTTTACTTGTTTATTAATTTCTTCCTTATGAATAGGTGGATATCGATACTGTTTCGTATTTATGGGTTGCTCATTTGTTGTAGGAATTCGATGTTTCAATACGTTAGTCGCTTCTAAAGTGTCTCCGGGTATATGAAATCTATCCTCGTATTCTTTTATTAAATCTTCAATATTTTCTTTTTCTTCCTCATTTAGATGCTCTAATTGCAATAATTTCCTTATCTCTTGATATCTTATTTTCGCTTTATTAGATTCAGTGGATTTTGAACTAGTAAGATATTGATTTCGAATTTTTAAAGATTCAGCGGATACAGCGGATTCAGAGGATATTGAATTAATAAAATCTTGATCTTTGATATCCATAGATTCAGAAGATTCAGAGGATTTCGAATTAACATCTTTTCGATTTTTGATTTCTTTGGATTCAGAGGATTCAGAGGATTCAGAGGATTTTGAACTAATATCTTTTCGATTTTCGATTTCGTTGGATTCAGAGGATTCAGAGGATTTTGAATTAATATCTTTTCGATTTTTGATTTCTTTAGATTCAGAGGATATGGTAATTTTTGAATTAGCAGGACATCGATCTTGAACTTGTATAGATTCAGTGGATTTAGAAGATTCAGAGGATTCAGAGGATTTGTGCGTAAGAAAGATTTCACCTAAGTGAATGTCTTCTTCGACACTTTGTTCGTCCCTTGCTAATTCGTCAAACGGATATAGTTTTAATGTAGGAATTTGTAATTCTATTTCTTCCTCTCTTGTATTATATATTGGGAGATAAGCTTTCCCTTTTTGATTTGTTAATAAACCGTGTCCTCCATACACCCCGTCTCCGAATTACAAGGCGCGGAAGATACCCTTCTTTCAACTCTACGTCGTTTACTCGCACGTATATGACTGTCACTGATCTCGCGGGTACTACAATTGTTTCCTGAGTCTCGAAAGGAATCTCTATTCCTCGAAGTCCTAAATATTTCTCTTCGTAATTGATATGAGCATCGTTCTCTTGGAGAAATTCAGTTCCTAATATTCCTGCCTGCGTAATGGGGAAACTATCGGGCACCAAATGGAATGAAGCAGTACATCCTAGGACGTTCACTCTGGCCATCCCTAAGGTGGTAACAGAGTGAGCAGTGATTCCACTCAATGATAAAAGTTCCTCACGATTCACAGGGGTTGAGGATGCGACGAATTTTTCTTTTATAAGATTAGGACCGGCACCTGTGTCTAACATCATGTTTACCGGCGAGCATAAATCATTTGAAGAAATTCGGACTGAGGGAGCTCGATTTTCTCGACTTAGATTAACTGCAGCATCGCGAATTATTGGCTTTCGATTTCTTGTGCTTCGATCATCATGGCTGGGCGCAAATGGGATTTCGTAGCCTCCCGTGATGCGCCCGCCCTCGGGAGAGCATTCTCGTTTCCCTGGCGTTTCTCATTTTCTTGTTGAAATTTGGAATTGTTATATTGCCTTTTCCGACATTCATCTATCGTGTGACCCGTGTATTTACAATAGCGGCAAACTTTTGATGGATCTCGATTCGTAAAATTTGGTTGGAATTGCGAGGGTCTACTATTAGTTCTTTCGGGAAAATTAAATTTCCGTAATGGATTTCTGTTAAAATCTCGTTTTTGATAATTATCTCGTGGTTGGTATCCTCTGTTTTCCCTTTTTACGTTCTCAATAGGCCTATAATGCCAACAAGCAGTAGCAATATGACCGGGTTTCTTACAAATTTGACATTTTAAAACCTGATCTTCAACAAAATGAACCTTTCCTTGATTTTGGTTGGTCATAGAATTAGCTTCTCGGTTCTCGCGGTATTCTTTCATCCTTAACTGTTTTCGAGCATCGGCACGCTTGTCTAATACTTTTTCTATTTCTATAGCTTTTATTCCTGCTTCGGTAAGATCTTTAACACGTCCTAATCTATGTTCTATTTCTGGTTTTAGCCCGTTTATAAAACTTTCTAATATTTCTTCTTCTATTGTTTCCCTGAAAGACTCGTCAACTTGATTTTCCTCACTTGCTACCTTCTTCGCGTTAATGATTCTGTTTCCTATTTTTCGAGCACGATTCATAAATGCCACTACACTTTCATTATCTCCTTGATACAATCGTCCTAATTCGTGACGCACTTCGTTCACTGTTTCTCGCGGTGCAAATACGGCTTTTAACCTTTTAATCAATTCATTCATTTTATAGAATTTCTTTCCTTGAACTACATCGTGTGCTTCTCCCTTTAATTTGGTACGCACTAAAGTGACTAAATTGGTTTCGGCGGATTCGGGTAGCATTTCGGCAGCTTCCTCACATCCCGCAACGAATTGAGAGAACGGAATATTAAACCCATCATATCGCGGCACTACTTCAACGGCGTCTTTAACGGAAACTAACTGACTACTTCCCAACATTGTAGGAGAGGTTATAGGTGCGATTGATACAGGGTTTTCGGTATGTTCTGGTTTAGGTTCTAGATTTGGTTTAATAAGTGAGTGTGAAAGGGAACCTGGAGGTGATCGTGGAAGTACCTTACTGGGTTTGAATGATTCTGGTTCAATTGTGTCTAATGGAACAAAATTTGGTTTGGGCTGAAGGAATTCTTTCATAAAACTCGAATCCAGACCGGGTGATTTAGGAGTGCTAGTAGAAGGTTGTTCAGTATCGGATGTACGCACGGGAGTATGTTGCGTTGTCATGACCCTTCAATTCAACGGGTGGTAAAGTAACATCATATCCCACCGCTGTCACCAAAAATTTAATATATACATATGTGACATCCAATTGACGATTGCACCCGATCGGTATAGTGGTAGTTGGAGGACCGGTGAACTTCACCCTATTGAGTATATTTACAACGCTTACTACCTCCGACGGAAGATCGCATGCAATCGGTAAGGTAGTAATGGGAAGTCAGATACACTCCACACCACTGGCGAGTATTTATAAGCAATGGGCAACGTCAGGAGGATGGTCACGATGGCCTGTTTAGGGTCTAACCTTTCGGAAATTTACCCGGGATCGGCCAGTTACTTACACCCTGTGTCGTTGATGGTCATGAGACTGATTGTGCAGAACGAATTGTTACCGACGGTGGTTAGAATTTAAATCCAGAATTTGAATTTATTGAGACAATGAAGAAACTGAACCTCTACTTAGGATACGGTGCACTTGATTGGGAATTAGGAATTTATATATCTTGGATGAGGACAAACGCTGGTATGGGCTTAACGGAAGATTGATAGAAGAGAATTGCACAACAGGTTGAGTTCGGATAAGAACAGATTTGACAATATATTTCTATTTAAATGTAAAATAAAGTAACTTACGTTTGACAAAATGGGTTGCCGATATGTTGCTCAATGATTGAATACGAGTTTGGAATAAGCGACAAAAGACTTAGAAAGGTTTAAAGAATTAGAAGTTGAGTAGGGAATTTGAACTTAGAAATTTTCCTTGAGTTGAACTCTTAAAGAATTATTTTCTTTGTCATCTGACTGAACCTTTACTTCCGACTTCTGACTTGACTCTATGATTGTTGACCCGAAACTGCTCTCGATCGAACTGATCTTCTCTTTTAATTAACCTATGACTCCTTGGTCACTAGGTGGGGGTTCTCCTCTGATTTTTGACCTTCCATTTGTCTTTTGTGACCTTTTCCTCATACCATAGCTATTCGGACCACACACATAGCGCGTGATCACTGGTTTGTTTATGCTATGATTTCTATAAGACGCACATATCTTATTTGTCGCAGAGGTGCTAAGGATAGCTGTCAACGCGTTTTCTTAAGGTAGGGACAGATTGACATTATTCTTGGAAATTAATATTTAGATTATCGGTTGTCATGAGTGATGAAGATGGCACTAATATAATGCGTAACATCAGACGAAATGTAGGTTAGAAAACATGAAATGTGACCGGAGGTTCTCATCCGGACGTAACACCTCCCCCCTTTAATCGAGAGTTAGGGATGAAATTCGTAACGATCGAATCTCGGTAGAGAAAACAATTTTGGATTTTGCATGATGTGAGGTTAATGGCAAATGATGGAGATGTTGATTACATTTATGTATATTATTGATAATGGAAAATTACTTATGAGATTATGTTAGCTATAAAGGTCTTATAAAACTATGTTAATGATTACAATTTGGTATTGCTGCCATATACGGAAAATATAAAAAAAAATTTACTTACGGGACTATGTTAGTTATAAAGGTCTTATGAAACTATATTAATGATTAAAACTTTATATTGCTAACATATACGGACAATATAAAAAAAAATTACTTACGGGACTATGTTAGTTATAAAGGTCTTATGAACTATATTAATGATTAATATCGTCACTATCTATATGTATATAAGCATATTATTATTTTTATTAATTAACATTTTTTTATATTTATTAAAAAAAATTTTTTTTTTTATAGATATACATATATTTCTAGACACTCACTTGTCCTTATGTTCGGCACTACCCACTTAGCACTGGCATGTCAAGGCTGATTTTCGGTACGATTCTGCTGCTGATGCTGCTGTTGTTGAGGTTGATATTGCTGTTGTTGATGAGGTTGATATTGCTGTTGTTGATGTTGATCTTATGTTTGGCACCACACACTTAACACTGGCATGTTACTCGTGTCGCCGCCGCTGATTCTTCTCAAAAGACTGGTCGTAAGTGCGTTTCTGTTGCTGATACTGCTGTTGCTGCTGTTCATACTGTTGTAGTAGCAGTTGTGTCATCCATTTGGGAGTGAATCTCAGGTGTCCATTTATAATACTGTAGCTCCCCTCAGGGTACGTCATCACCGCCCTTTCGTCTTTGTCAATTTCTGTGATGCTTATCGCGATAACTCGATCTTCCCTCTGACTCTCTGATAGCATTTTCCAGAAATGGGGAACCCAAAACCCCGTCCAAAGTTCGTACTCCGTCTCGGTTTCTCTCAAGGAAGGTCCCGACGCCATGATGTCACTTCTGATGGTCAACTATTCGTAATGACTGAGCGAAGAGGACTCGTGCTTAAATAGCTGCGACTTCTTTTTAGAATAGTGGGGCAGGATCCTTTTCCCCTGTCGTCCTCTTCGGCCTTATAACTGATGCTTCTGCCCCAGCTCATTCCCATCTGGGCTTTTTGTATATCCTATCAGAAGAGGCGCCTCGTCTCTTGATTCTTCGATGATTAATACCTTCCTGTTGAGATTGTCTCGATGATTCTTGTCTGGACGTTGACGGTTGTGGGGATAATTCCAGAAATGTTGATTCTTCCTGTGGTGCGAGTGGTCTATCAGCCACTGTTGGTTGCGGAAGTGTTGTCGGAATTTGATTAATTATCCGTTGTAGTTCTTCTTCCACGTATTCTAATAATTGTGGTGAAGAGAGACTTGAAAGTTGCACTTCCTCTTGAGACCGTTGGGAGTACTGTAATGAGGATGATCCTGGGAGTTGAAATTCTTGTAAGAAAGGTTCTTCACTTGGGAATGCTTGTGAAAATGATGAAAACGGCGCAAACATTCCTGGAGTTGGCGGCAATTGTTGCGATTGAATTTCTTGATTTCTTTCCGTCGCACTTGAGTTTATTGCTTCGAGAGTGTAGTATCCCTCGGGAAATAGGAGTTGTATCCCTTCTGTTACTGTTTCTGGATTAGATAGGAAGAGGCCTCTGGAATATAGTTCTTCTTCTCCTAAATTTTTCCAAAATTGCGGTACCCACATTCCTGGGCTTAATTCAAAATACTCTGTCATTCTTTCCGGGGTGAACGGTATACACCGGTGTCTCATTGCTTTGGCCTGGTGCTGTCTAAAAATTTCTTTGGATATATAAAGAGATGATTTTTCCTCGGTGATAGTCTGTTTCCTTGTCAAAGTATCCGCCTATGCAAGCTCTACACCGAATCGCTTCGGCGCACTGTAATAATCTCAGTTCGCACCTGTAACACAGTGGAGAGATCAGCATATTATTCTTTCTCAAATAATGCCATTCCTTGATACGCTCATAGTGTTCTTGATCTTCATATATTTCATCCCAACAGTCTCTGCATAATAATCGTAGATTGAAGCTGATATATGCTGTTCTACTTAATTGTTTTACGCAAACTCCAGAAATTAAAGCCTGATATCTGTCAGGGTATTCTCCTGGACATAAGCCGTCCCATTCTTGAATTATAGCGGAGTCAGTATTAGGTAAGCGCATCCTGGAGACATGAAGTACAGTCGAGTTCAATGGTTATTTGCAGCATGAATTAAAGCTGGACGTCACGTGAAGCAGAGATAGAAATTTTCCAAGAAGCTTATTGAGAGAGAGAGAATACACCTTGGCGGAATTGTTGGAGTTCATTGGTTGGACATTTGACACAAACACTGGGTTCTTCCTTAGGATTAGAGGTATGCCTAGGTTCAGCGGGTGGTGTGGTTCGTTGAGATTCTTCATCATGGTTACTAGAGATTTTCTTTGGAGTTAATTCTTGTTTTCTCCCTAAGTAAATTAGCAAATGAGCAACGGAGTCCCATAAGGCTCCGATTAGATGGATCGACCATCCATATATGGTGTGTAAGGTATAACCATGTACGATCGTATCTACAACCAGTTTGAAAATCTTAAATATCATCATTATACCAAATAACCCTGCACTCGCAGTTCCAAATTTCATAAATGCGTTCCAAGTGTTCTCCCATGCCTTACTTGCTATAGTGCGTATATCTACTTCATTCATAAGATTAGTTATAGACATTCCCTGATGCACGCTCGGTTGTCCTGCGAATCCTCTCGCCATTGTATTTAGTACAGCGGGTTGAGCAACGGAAAACATAATGTGTTCGCGTAAATGATCTAAATCTCTTTGCCCATATATACCGCTGGTTCCTAACGATACAGGATCTATATATTTCCATGTAGGGTTAGTATTGGGTTTTATGATTGTAGGTGTGCGCGTTTTGTACGGCTCAGGTAACATCATATACCATTCGGGTTCAATATAGTATACTGGTGATGCTATTGAATTGCAGGTCGTTTGAGTTCCAGTTTTTAGGAGAATATGTGTTTTTGGTGTTAAGAAGTATGATTCATTTCGTACATAGATTGGTAATTCTTGATAACACTCGGTAGTACTTCTTATAGTCACTTCTACTGGGATGCATTTTACAATATTTGCTACTTCTCCTGATATTATAGCCATATAGCCTGGTCCTTTCATGACGTAATATGCAAATTCGTCTGGTAGGAGTCTAGCGATTTTTAAGGCATTCTCTAGCACTTGTCGTTCTAACATACATCGTTGAATTAAAACATCGTGATACAATCCCTTGATTTGCGTTCGTATATGTTTTTCCACGTATACAAATTTAGAATTAACATAGGCGAATATATCTAGATTCTCAACTCTAATAATATGTCTTGTGGCAAACGATGCACCTTTTGTTGTTTCTAGTATTAACAACTTTGGGTGTTCTGTTCTAATCAAATTATATCCGCAAGTGGACAATGTTCCCCTGGCGGTTAAAGCAAAAGTAACATCTTGTGTTGTAAGTGAATATATAGTTTCCTGGTATTCATGGTCCGCATCTACAGATTTATTTCCCGTTCCTTCATATAAGACATCATATTTGTCGAACCCACAGTTGTCAATTGGCATTGTTTCCCAAAAGGTTTGTCCGCTTATCATATCAAAACAATTTCCATCCTTAAGATTACATGATTTTCCACTGTTTAACCTTATCAGGTTAGATTCTAAGTCTACAATAGCCTCGTGGTCTTGAAGGGTTATAGAAATTGTGCCTAGAACAACTACATTTGACCATGTGCCATACGCGTCTGTATATTGCATCCCACTACATGATCCATCATTTCCAATACTTCCGGCAAAGGTTACAGCTCTAGTCACAGTATAATTTCTTTTTAACCCATCAATTACAATATTTGCTCCGAACTTAGCGGCTCCTGTATTATGCATGCGATAACATTCGTCTCGTGACAACTCGGCTATGTATTCTGCCACTCCATTATTGACAACTGAAATGTGTGAGTGCATTCCGCAATAAAAAATACTTCGCTTGACCTCGATTTTACATTGAAGTACATGTGCACTTTTGTATTCGCTCAACTGCAGAAGTTGCATATAAACGGGTGTAGTTTTTACTTGTGGGGGTGGTATATCGCAATTGCCTATTTCTAATAAAGATATAGTTGTAACATTTGGTTGGTTACTTCCGCAATCATATCCTATTAAAGCTTCTCCTTTTTGGCCTGGTTTTAATAACCATATCAGAGTCATTAGTATTATCACCGTGGTTAATCTCATCTGTAACCAGATATGAGAATGGATTGAATTAATCATTTGGCGTGATGTGTGAATACCGTAATCTATTTTCATGAACTATTTTTGATCGTTTTCCAATTTGAATTTCAATATTTCCTTTCCCTAATATTCTCAATACCTTATGGGGACCTGTATAGTGACTGCCTAGCTTCTTTGGTTTCGGTCCCTTTTGCAGAAATACATGATCTCCTATTTTGAAATTTTGCGGATTTGTCTTTTTATCATAATAATACTTAGATTTGAACTTTGCTCCAATTAAATTTTGTCTTGCTAAATCTTGAATATTATGGATTCGTGTGACTAAGTTAACTAAATAGTCATTGTATGTGAGCAATCTGTCTTCACCTACAAGTGGATCGTTTGACGGCTGTCTGGCTAGTTTACCGAACACTAACTCATAAGGCGTATGCTTTGTTCCTTCATGCACGCTCGTATTATAGGAGAACATAGCTAACTCTAACCACTCATCCCATTCAGAATCATTACTGACATATTGTTTTAAGTATTCAGCTAATACATGATGGGATCTTTCAATTGAGCCATTCGATTGTGGATGGAATGCTGTGGTTCTAAATCGTTTAATACGGAATCGTTTTGCTAGCCTTCTTATAAATCCACTTAAGAAATTCCTTCCTTGATCTGTTAAGATAGCTCTCGGAGCTCCAAATATACAAATGAATTTTTTTACAAATGCGTCGCCTATAGTTGTGGCTACGGCGTTATTCAAGGGAATTCCTAATGAATATTTAGTTAATTGATCTTGAATTGTTAAAATGTATTCGTTATTTTTATCAGTTTTAGGCAATGGTCCCACGATGTCCATAGAAATTTTATCAAATGCAGTACCGGGGGTATCAGTGATTATCATCGGACTTCTGGTTTTAACTCGGACTAATTTTTTTAATTGACATTGTAAGCATTGACGAATAAACTCTTGCACGTCCGATTTAACATTTTCCCAATAATATCTTTGTCGAATTCTATTATAAGTTTTGGTTACTCCTTTATGACCTCCTAATGCAGATGTATGAGTTTCTTCTATTATTTTAACTCGTTCAGATGGTAATGGATACTGAATTACACCATTGCAAATGATAATCTTACACAATGATCCTAGAAAAGCACTTCTGATTTCTCTGAATATGTCTATCCACATTACGTTACCAATTTCTGATGTTTTTGCTATGCTAACTGATCGCAGATTTAATTGATCTACTAACCTTCGAGACGTTTGTAATGCTTGGGTAATATTGTTTAATATAAAACCTAGTCCTTCTCTTTTACTGAGGTCTATGGGTAGAACTAAATGATAGTGATTTCCTTTACTAAATGCTTTTGCTTCTCCTGCAACTAAATTTTCCATTAATGGCAATTCCTTTCTATCATTTAATACTTTGGATCCTATATCAAGTGGGTTTCCATCGATTGAAACGAAATATGCATAATTGTCTTTTCGCATGAATAATTGGTCCTTGCAATTTATAATATTTTGATCGTGCGTTGGATTTTCAGAATCTGAGTGTTTGTCATGTAAATACTCTAAATCAGGTTGATCCATCTCATCTTCATCAGGGCTATCTACTTCCTCTTCAACTGTTTCTAACGCATTTCTTTGAATTTCAACTTCGTCAGTACCTTTATTCAGTAGTTCATCATTATCATTGTTCTTAAAATTTTCTTCATCGCTAGACGACTCACTGCTTCGATCACTGTCTAATTTGTCATTGTCGGATTCGTAACTGTCCGTCGGCACGTCTTCTATTTGGTCAACCGGGTCTGGTTCCGTATAATCTTCTGCTTTCTTTGGCCTTCCTCGCTTTTTAGGTATAGGGCCCATTTTTCCCTGGGTGTTAGCACATGTTTTAAGTTTTATTTTTCTCGGCCTACCTCTCTGCTTTGTGAATTTTGTCCTTTTACAGCTTGTCACTATAACTTTCCTCGGCCTACCTCTCTTTCGCTTCCCTGTATTATCGTTTGAATTTGTCCCTATAGTGTCAGATCGTGGCTTTCTTATTTTTGAGAGATGTATTCTTTTGCTTTTCCTTACATCTAGATGGTCTGTTACCGTAGGATTTCTCTGCAATCCTGATTGCTTATTACGCTGACTGTTATAAACTGATTCGGGTTCTTTTATTTCCTTACTCCTTGTTTGAATTACCAGTAATTTTTGTTGTTCTATTTGTCCTACGGGATTTCGTGATAACGCATCGGCATTAACGTTTATTTTTCCTGCTTTATACACAATATCAAAATCATATTCGGATAACTTCAAACGCCATTTTGTAACTCGTGAGTTTGGATTTTTAGTTGACTGAAACCAAACTAATGGTTTATGATCGGTAACTAGGGTGAATTTATGACCATAAAGATATGGTCTGAAGTGGTTTACGGCATATAATATTGCTAACGCTTCTTTTTCGTATGTGTCGTACTTCTTCTCACATTTGTTTAATACTCTCGAAGTATAAGCGATCGGTTTATCTTTGCCTATTGGTCCTTGCGACAATATTCCTCCTATAGCATATCCGGATGCATCTGTTGTAACGACAAATGGCTTGGAAAAGTCTGGATACTGTAAAACTGGTGCTTCACATAGCAGTTGTCTCAGAGTGTCAAAAGCTCTAATATGACTTTCTTCCCACACAAACGGGGTTTCTTTTTTCAAGAGGTTAGTTAGGGGCTTCGCTATTTTCGAGAATCCTTCAATAAATCTTCGGTAATATCCGGCTAATCCCAGAAATTGTCTCACATTTTTAGCATTTTTGGGGACTGGAAAAAGTCTTACTGCTTCTACCTTTTTAGGATCTGGCCTAACTCCATTTTCTCCAATTATATGACCTAAATATCCGACTTCTCTTCGTAAGAATTCACATTTATCTGGTTGCAGTTTTAAATTTGCGTCTCTCAAACGTTTCATTAACTTCCTGAATTTTATTTCATGCTCTTCTAACGAACTGGCATAGATTACGATATCATCTAAATACACGAACAATTCGATTCCTTGCAATCCAGTCAAAACTAGATCCATTAATCTTTGAAAAGTGGCAGGAGCGTTTTTTAAGCCAAATGGCATTCGATCGAATTCATAATGTCCATAAGGGGTTGAAAATGCTGTTTTATGACTATCCTGAGGATCCATTTTAATTTGGTGAAAACCAGATGCTAAATCAAATACTGAAAAATACTTAGCTCCTCCAAGTTGATCTAGAATATCTACTATATTTGGCAACGGATACGAGTCTCCTATTGTTTTATCGTTCAATGCCCTAAAGTCGAGTACCATTCTCCATCGTTTATTTCCTTGAGAATCAGGCTTTTTAGGAACAATCCATACCGGAGTATTATAAGGGGACTGCGATAATTTGACTATTCCACCATCTAACAGATCTTTTACTTGTTTATTAATTTCTTCCTTATGAATAGGTGGATATCGATACTGTTTCGTATTTATGGGTTGCTCATTTGTTGTAGGAATTCGATGTTTCAATACGTTAGTCGCTTCTAAAGTGTCTCCGGGTATATGAAATCTATCCTCGTATTCTTTTATTAAATCTTCAATATTTTCTTTTTCTTCCTCATTTAGATGCTCTAATTGCAATAATTTCCTTATCTCTTGATATCTTATTTTCGCTTTATTAGATTCAGTGGATTTTGAACTAGTAAGATATTGATTTCGAATTTTTAAAGATTCAGCGGATACAGCGGATTCAGAGGATATTGAATTAATAAAATCTTGATCTTTGATATCCATAGATTCAGAAGATTCAGAGGATTTCGAATTAACATCTTTTCGATTTTTGATTTCTTTGGATTCAGAGGATTCAGAGGATTCAGAGGATTTTGAACTAATATCTTTTCGATTTTCGATTTCGTTGGATTCAGAGGATTCAGAGGATTTTGAATTAATATCTTTTCGATTTTTGATTTCTTTAGATTCAGAGGATATGGTAATTTTTGAATTAGCAGGACATCGATCTTGAACTTGTATAGATTCAGTGGATTTAGAAGATTCAGAGGATTCAGAGGATTTGTGCGTAAGAAAGATTTCACCTAAGTGAATGTCTTCTTCGACACTTTGTTCGTCCCTTGCTAATTCGTCAAACGGATATAGTTTTAATGTAGGAATTTGTAATTCTATTTCTTCCTCTCTTGTATTATATATTGGGAGATAAGCTTTCCCTTTTTGATTTGTTAATAAACCGTGTCCTCCATACACCCCGTCTCCGAATTACAAGGCGCGGAAGATACCCTTCTTTCAACTCTACGTCGTTTACTCGCACGTATATGACTGTCACTGATCTCGCGGGTACTACAATTGTTTCCTGAGTCTCGAAAGGAATCTCTATTCCTCGAAGTCCTAAATATTTCTCTTCGTAATTGATATGAGCATCGTTCTCTTGGAGAAATTCAGTTCCTAATATTCCTGCCTGCGTAATGGGGAAACTATCGGGCACCAAATGGAATGAAGCAGTACATCCTAGGACGTTCACTCTGGCCATCCCTAAGGTGGTAACAGAGTGAGCAGTGATTCCACTCAATGATAAAAGTTCCTCACGATTCACAGGGGTTGAGGATGCGACGAATTTTTCTTTTATAAGATTAGGACCGGCACCTGTGTCTAACATCATGTTTACCGGCGAGCATAAATCATTTGAAGAAATTCGGACTGAGGGAGCTCGATTTTCTCGACTTAGATTAACTGCAGCATCGCGAATTATTGGCTTTCGATTTCTTGTGCTTCGATCATCATGGCTGGGCGCAAATGGGATTTCGTAGCCTCCCGTGATGCGCCCGCCCTCGGGAGAGCATTCTCGTTTCCCTGGCGTTTCTCATTTTCTTGTTGAAATTTGGAATTGTTATATTGCCTTTTCCGACATTCATCTATCGTGTGACCCGTGTATTTACAATAGCGGCAAACTTTTGATGGATCTCGATTCGTAAAATTTGGTTGGAATTGCGAGGGTCTACTATTAGTTCTTTCGGGAAAATTAAATTTCCGTAATGGATTTCTGTTAAAATCTCGTTTTTGATAATTATCTCGTGGTTGGTATCCTCTGTTTTCCCTTTTTACGTTCTCAATAGGCCTATAATGCCAACAAGCAGTAGCAATATGACCGGGTTTCTTACAAATTTGACATTTTAAAACCTGATCTTCAACAAAATGAACCTTTCCTTGATTTTGGTTGGTCATAGAATTAGCTTCTCGGTTCTCGCGGTATTCTTTCATCCTTAACTGTTTTCGAGCATCGGCACGCTTGTCTAATACTTTTTCTATTTCTATAGCTTTTATTCCTGCTTCGGTAAGATCTTTAACACGTCCTAATCTATGTTCTATTTCTGGTTTTAGCCCGTTTATAAAACTTTCTAATATTTCTTCTTCTATTGTTTCCCTGAAAGACTCGTCAACTTGATTTTCCTCACTTGCTACCTTCTTCGCGTTAATGATTCTGTTTCCTATTTTTCGAGCACGATTCATAAATGCCACTACACTTTCATTATCTCCTTGATACAATCGTCCTAATTCGTGACGCACTTCGTTCACTGTTTCTCGCGGTGCAAATACGGCTTTTAACCTTTTAATCAATTCATTCATTTTATAGAATTTCTTTCCTTGAACTACATCGTGTGCTTCTCCCTTTAATTTGGTACGCACTAAAGTGACTAAATTGGTTTCGGCGGATTCGGGTAGCATTTCGGCAGCTTCCTCACATCCCGCAACGAATTGAGAGAACGGAATATTAAACCCATCATATCGCGGCACTACTTCAACGGCGTCTTTAACGGAAACTAACTGACTACTTCCCAACATTGTAGGAGAGGTTATAGGTGCGATTGATACAGGGTTTTCGGTATGTTCTGGTTTAGGTTCTAGATTTGGTTTAATAAGTGAGTGTGAAAGGGAACCTGGAGGTGATCGTGGAAGTACCTTACTGGGTTTGAATGATTCTGGTTCAATTGTGTCTAATGGAACAAAATTTGGTTTGGGCTGAAGGAATTCTTTCATAAAACTCGAATCCAGACCGGGTGATTTAGGAGTGCTAGTAGAAGGTTGTTCAGTATCGGATGTACGCACGGGAGTATGTTGCGTTGTCATGACCCTTCAATTCAACGGGTGGTAAAGTAACATCATATCCCACCGCTGTCACCAAAAATTTAATATATACATATGTGACATCCAATTGACGATTGCACCCGATCGGTATAGTGGTAGTTGGAGGACCGGTGAACTTCACCCTATTGAGTATATTTACAACGCTTACTACCTCCGACGGAAGATCGCATGCAATCGGTAAGGTAGTAATGGGAAGTCAGATACACTCCACACCACTGGCGAGTATTTATAAGCAATGGGCAACGTCAGGAGGATGGTCACGATGGCCTGTTTAGGGTCTAACCTTTCGGAAATTTACCCGGGATCGGCCAGTTACTTACACCCTGTGTCGTTGATGGTCATGAGACTGATTGTGCAGAACGAATTGTTACCGACGGTGGTTAGAATTTAAATCCAGAATTTGAATTTATTGAGACAATGAAGAAACTGAACCTCTACTTAGGATACGGTGCACTTGATTGGGAATTAGGAATTTATATATCTTGGATGAGGACAAACGCTGGTATGGGCTTAACGGAAGATTGATAGAAGAGAATTGCACAACAGGTTGAGTTCGGATAAGAACAGATTTGACAATATATTTCTATTTAAATGTAAAATAAAGTAACTTACGTTTGACAAAATGGGTTGCCGATATGTTGCTCAATGATTGAATACGAGTTTGGAATAAGCGACAAAAGACTTAGAAAGGTTTAAAGAATTAGAAGTTGAGTAGGGAATTTGAACTTAGAAATTTTCCTTGAGTTGAACTCTTAAAGAATTATTTTCTTTGTCATCTGACTGAACCTTTACTTCCGACTTCTGACTTGACTCTATGATTGTTGACCCGAAACTGCTCTCGATCGAACTGATCTTCTCTTTTAATTAACCTATGACTCCTTGGTCACTAGGTGGGGGTTCTCCTCTGATTTTTGACCTTCCATTTGTCTTTTGTGACCTTTTCCTCATACCATAGCTATTCGGACCACACACATAGCGCGTGATCACTGGTTTGTTTATGCTATGATTTCTATAAGACGCACATATCTTATTTGTCGCAGAGGTGCTAAGGATAGCTGTCAACGCGTTTTCTTAAGGTAGGGACAGATTGACATTATTCTTGGAAATTAATATTTAGATTATCGGTTGTCATGAGTGATGAAGATGGCACTAATATAATGCGTAACATCAGACGAAATGTAGGTTAGAAAACATGAAATGTGACCGGAGGTTCTCATCCGGACGTAACACTATCTAGTAAGTATTCCAATATTTCGTTATTTCGTGCTAGAACACATTAATACAGAATCATTTATTAATTGCAATCATCTACTTTGAATAACAAACAGCTTACCATTGATATCACTTTCTTTTAAATTATACGAATAACTTGTTGGAGCACATTTCATTAAATTTGGAGCAATAGCAGCAATATCAGGGTCAATTGCTAATGTTGGAATCTCAGGACCTCCTCCAATGGCCATTTAACTTTGTCTTTCCTTTGTTAAAGCTTCTCTTTGAGATTGTCTTACATTTGTCCACAGTTTTTTTAACTGGTTAATGATTCTCTAAGAAAATCACCAGTTATCTTCAAAAACAACACAATTACAATCAACACAATTACTTTAACAATGCATATACGTTCCCTTCATGCAAAACTGGTAAACCTTTGTATGCATTTACTTCTTGTGTTATCAGTTGGGTATTATTGTATTCATTGACAACCTCCGTCCAGGCGACTTCCTTCTCTCGCAATGTAGAAGTTACACTTTTTTTCACCTCTATCACATGTTTATACTTTTTAAGAATTTCAAAAAAAAAATTTTCTCTAGGGGCATATAATGTCTCTTTACACTGGTCATATCTCTCAAGGACTAAATACTGTATAAAATATAAGATTCTTTCTTCTTTATGTACACATATTCAAATTACCCACATTTTCTAACAATCATGAATCAAATTGTAATGATGAGAAGAGAGCGTATACGGAAAAAATAAAATTTACTAGGCTAGTAGGAAAAAAACAAAATTTATGCGGAGTCGCAAGAGCTGCATGTAAGACCGCGGGCGCTACCTTGAGTCTCGACTGTGAATACCGGCTAATACCAGCCTGTGAGTCATAGGCTATGACCAATGTGGCGCATCCAGTGCTCGACATCATCGCAATTATTTGCCATACGTCAAATACGATATTTTCATTTTATTGTCAAACCGCTTACTATCAAACGTTTTAATTAGCATATTCGTGACCGTCAAATAATTTTTCATTGATTAAGCACCCTTTCGATCTAAAAAAATATATAAATTTCCACCCAACTAGCAAAATAAGACATGCATTGGTGTCCCGAGTATCCAATGAGAACGCGAGACTACGAACAATATGACGCATCCAGTATTCAGCATCATCGCCATTATTGGCCAAACATCAGATACGATTTTTGCATTATTTGCCAAACTGTTTACTATCAAACGTTTTAATTAGCATATTCGTGACCCTCAAACGATTTCCCATCGATTAGGCACCCTTTCGACTCAAAGGAATGAAAAATAAAAAAATATCCGGCTAACTTCACACCTAAATTTAAAATTGATTTTCTGAAGTAATTATCGAGTATCAAACGTTTTAATTAGACTCTCAATCATCGTCAAACGACCATCAAACGATTACAACAAGTTTTAAGCTCGCCGGTTGTAGTTGTCCGGCTAATTTCACAGAGGTCAACAATCCTCACTTCCAAAACAAAAAAAACACAGTAATAATAAAACATTCTTCCGGGTTAACTTTCCCCGCTCAGTATAACTCGCGCATCTATTGCGTATGTATTGGGTACCTATGGGGTCTATCAAAAACAGTGTCTTTCACGTGTCGGGAACGCCTACTTATTCTCAGGAACTTACAATTTTGCTTGCGAGTTGCAGTGGCCACCTGGTGGCGCGGCAGCAAACTAGTGCTCACTCGTATACTCCTGTATTGTTTAGGGACTCTTGGCATACAATGATCATATTAATTCACTTGTAATGTGATTTCTAGTCCTGAAATGAAATATTAATATACTGAGTATAAAAATTAAATATCGGGTATATAAATTTTCGTTTATATTTTCTAATTTTTCTATACGAACTAATAAATTAACCATTCATTGTATATTCTTTTCTGATTCATATACCAAGTTCGTGAATTAAATACGCAATGGGATATTAAGGTAGTACGAGCGGTACAGTCTCATCACGTGATAGTAAACATGAGAAAAAGGTTTTAAACAAATTTAAAGCATGAAATTACCGCGCCGGAAGCTAAATTTAAGAAGAAGCAAAGTGCCTCTAACATAAAAAGAAATAATAGTTTGAAAATTACTAACAGTGAAGCAACAAAAGCGTAGTTACTTAAAGATTATATCTTGTACCATTTTTCTGAAGAAAAATCTACATCACTTGTCCGATTTCAATGTACCATAGCTTATTTTATTCGTTAAAAGATTCTTTAGAGATCCACCAAGAAAGATTTATTTCTAAAAATCTATGGCTTAAGAATATAGCTATTTGTTCATACTATGATTCAATAAACAATTTCTTTGGTAACAATTCCTGAGGAACAATAGCGCTAATTGAGAAATCTAATCCGGTGAATTTTTTGAGAATCGTTTAACGAATAAAATAAGCTATAGTACATTGAAATCGGACAAGTGATGTAGATTTTTCTTCAGAAAACTGGTACAAGATATGACCTCTAAGCAAATACACTTTTGTTGCTTCAATGTTAATAATTTTCAAACTATTATTTCTTTTTATGTTAGAGACACTTCGCTTCTTCTTAAATTTAGCTTTCTCCACGTCAATTTCATGCTTTACATTTGTTTACAACTTTTCTTCATTTTCACTCTCACGTGATGTGACTGTACCGATCATACTACCTTAAACTCCCTCAGGGTTTTCAGATACACAACCACTTTATTTTTAAAATCCAGTGACTGAAATCTAAAGAACCTGACAGACACGTTTAAAATATACGTAAATATCAGATTCCAATTCGTATATAGAATTTACGAAACTGTATATTTATTTTCATGCACAATTACTTTAGTGGTCGAATAATATACATGCATTTCAATTTGCAAACTGTGGTGTCATACAATTCGTATAATATTCTCGAATTTACGTCAAAAGTATATTAATATTAATTTCATATACCTTGTGACGTTGCAAAAATTTGCCGTCACAGTGGAGGTTTAGCTCTCGCGTTTTTAGGCGTGGCGCATTACCGCCACGCACTCTAAGCACCATCACGGCAACACACTCCATGGATCCTAATATAATTTCGTATATTTTGTTAAACTAACTCTTTTCGTATCTTAACTTATTTGTAACACGACATCACGGACGGCGTGAGGAGCATCTACGAACCAACAAACCAAGGAAGGACACACCGAACTAGGGATGACCGATATTTTCCGATTAATCGAAATATCGATATCATTTTTGTTGATAATCGATTATTTCTATCGATGTTATCAAAACTCGATATATCGATTGTTGATTTCTTTTCTCGAAACATCGAAAATATTTAAAAAATGCTGAAACAGATCATTTCAGATCATTTAGATCAATTTAGATGTAAATAATCCTGCAATAATGAATGTAAACGAAGGTAAGATACATTTTTTTGTTAACAATCGATAATTTACAGATACATATCAAACAGATATAATGGAAAGTTGCATTCAACTATTTAATATATGACGTGATGTTCTCAGAATATAAACTTAACCTTGAACTTATATTTGTTGTTCATATGCAGAAACGGATGAAAGGCGATTCATAATATGGTTTCGAATCAAAAACGTATTCAAGGCTGAAGCGTATGTTTATAATGATTCTAATTAATGAATTTGATATTGAGAATTACTTTAACTATTGTTATATCATTATAGGTAACAACGAGGAAGCCTATACCTTTGAGCCTATACTTATCTAAATAAGTTAACAATTTGTGTATTTCATAATACGTCATATGCGTACATACATTGAACTGTTCCATATCTCCTCATCTACAAAATCAATCAAAAAAAAGTATTCAATTTTGTATTTTCCCGCCAATTTGAAGTATCGATTATTTATATTTAATCGATTTTTTTAGAGAACATCGATTAATTATTAATCGACGATCTCAAAAATCGATGATCTGATATCGATGTTTTTTTCCAACATCGGACATCCCTACACCGAACCAACGCCACGTGGGAACATGAAGGATCACCCCTACCATCGGGTGACCTCCATCCCAGGGAAGAGGAGGACCCGCTATCGTTTGCCGAATGACTGGCAGCGGAGGAGGCAGGAGTCGCAGGCCCAGCCGTGCCAAGCTAGGGGCACGCGCCAAAGGCCGGAAGCGCTCCATACCGAAAAGCGCCTCCCCATACCTCGCACAAGAAGAGAGGCTGCAGGGAAGAGGTCGAAAGGACCCTCCGGAGGAGGAGAAGAACCGCGGCAGCAGAAAACTCGAGGAGCCAGCAATACCGTCACGACTGCGACTAGTGGAGGACGCGCCTTCACACCCGTAAAAGTCCCGACAGCGAGGAGGATGTTCCCCACGGAGATTACCGAAGGGCAGCAGCAAGGCTGCCGTAACAATACCGTCCATGGAGGGAACAACGTTACCGTCGAGAACCGGCCCCGTAGATGGGGAAACGTGCACCTCGATGGAGTAACAGCATCCTCATCCTGAGGCGGAGCCAAGGAACCTCGTCGGGGATAGTCGCTATGGTCTAATATAGTATCGATAAAGTAATGTTAATTATCGGCTATCGTTATAGTTTGAGTATCGCCTTATCGAATTTTCGAGGGCCTCGAAACTCAGTTTGAATTGTGGCGCGGGCGAATAAGTTCGGCAGAGGGCCCAACGCGTTAGATTAAGGGTGGGCCGACCGACATTTCACTTTAAACGGGGGATGTCACCACCTACCGAGCGTACGCGAGCCGATAGATCGCTCTCTCGTTGGCAGTCCGTGGTGGTGCAAAGACGTTTCGTTGTCGTTATTACCGGTGAGTTCTATAGTTCGAGTACCGTGGAATTTTCCTAGGGCATTATCGTCCCTTGCTACCGTTCTCGAATCCTTCCGATTCGAGACTAGTGTATCGCGGGGAAATTCCGTGGTTATCGTCTCTCTTTCTATTGTAACTAAGAATTGTATAATTTAGCTTAATATTAGTGCGTTGTAATTAATCGAGTGATTTTCTGGATCCTGGAGTGTGGCCACGGAGCCTATGTATCGTTATTGCTTCTCAATATCGAGACGTACGTTAGTCTATTTTTGCTATCGCTTTGCTTTGCTTCGAGTCCTTCAACGAACTACGACTCTGTAAATTTATCTGTTTCTTATTTATTTCATTCTCGCGAATATTAGTTTTATTCACCATTGTCGTATTACTGTTGTATCTGTACTTTATTCTGTTCGAATTCCGAGGTACTGTGATAGGCTATCGCTTCGCGTTCTTTAGTAATAGTGCTATCGTAATACTTCCAACCTTAGGGCTATCGTTCCGTGAAGGATGCGCTATTAGCTACGCCAATGTAGTACAGTTGCTAGGGCTATCGTACGATTCTTACCCGACAAGGAGTATTTCCTTTGTAATCTATACGCGACCGATTTGCGGCATATCACTCCCGTTATTAATATTGTCTATATTGTAGTACCCAATTTTGTTCTTTCGTACCGGAGTATCCCATGGAATTAGGGACCTAGCTATCGAGCGGTCCACTTGTCTACACTTGTTGGTTTATGGATGCCCGAATAAAAAGGGCTTTGTTATAATTTGTTGAAATCATAGTTTGTTACTTTCGTAATTTCGCTAGCTCCCAATCCAAGAACCTTGCCCCTCTATCATTTTGTTCCGCGGTGAACAGGCTGAGCTAGTGTGTTGTCACCCGAATTTTCGTGAGAACGGTTACCGATTATCTTGTCGTCCCGAAGACGGTATTCTTCAAGAATACCTGGCGCCCAAGATTTTTCGCCGGCTACCGTCCGTATAAGTGCTCTCGCGGAAGTTCGTGGATTTGTGGCGAGATTTCTAACCCGGCTACCGTCTAGCAATTTTCGCTGGTTAGAGCTATCGTTACAACCTATGTGGTAAATTCCATGGAGTTTTGTATAGTACATTTAGTATATAATATATTACCAATATTTTTAACAGTGTTTCTCGAAATCGGTCAGAGTTTCCAGGAAATACGCGGAAATTCAAGTGTTGCACTTCAGTTAGATATTACTGTATTTTTGATCGCAACTGTTGGACGCGTGGGTTCGAGGAATATAACACCTCTTCTTGAGCAGTGCCACAGCTAGTAATGCAAAAACTGGAAGAGTGATGCCAAGTTGCGCATTTGTAATGCAATAATGAGTATTTCCACTTTCTTAACGAAACATAACTACATACACGCACTACTACTACATGCGAACGGTTCATCATATTTTCTCCTTCCGTCTTTTGCACCATTCGCATCCGTTCGTATAAGCACCTTCGCACTGCATTCCGTATATTTCTACAGCTGGTAATACAGTGGGAAAATGGAATTTAAAGTCCACGATTGTCAGACAATCTATAGAGCTTGCCGTTACTTCTTAGGTTCAGGAATGTCTATGACGACGTTTCTCTGTTGTCCTAAAATATATTAAATTTTTAAAAACAATCTAGCGATCACGCAGAATAAATTAAACAATGGTGGAATGAGAGAGAAAGCAGCAGGATCGGCTCCATCAAAATCAGCAAAACATTTTAAAAGCCTTGGTCTGCCGATTGATTACAACCACCTGTTACAGCTTTGGGAGACTCCTGCAGCGCCGCGGTTGGGACAGTTGTAAACTTCGTTTAGGAGGATAACCACAGCAATTAATGCTGTGAAAGCAACCCGGCGTTTTTACTCGGGCGTTAAAAGCAGGCATGTCGTATATCCCTCCTACTGTTCAAGTTGCGGTTGCAAATGGCCAGTTGTTGAGCAGGACCGCCCACATCGCAGTACATTGGTACTGAAGGAATCACGAGAACGGGAAGAGGCAATCGTAGAGCCTGCCGCTCCTGTGAAATAATCAGATAAGATAATAGCATGATACATTGAGTTTCCGTGGAACTACCTGATGGGCTATCCTGGTTGCGGCTGGTTCAGGAAGCTACACGACATCTCACAGGCACGAGTCCGGATGTAGAAAGCGTCTTACAGACCCTATGGTGGTGATTGTGGGCCACAGCAAAAATCGAAGTGCAATGGCAGCCAAAGGCAGGAAGCCATTGTGCCTGGAAGGTGGCTGCAGGGCGTTGGCTACCTACCAACTGTGACCTTCCAAGTGAACGCCTTTCTCCCCAGCGAGGAATATCCCCACCCACAGCTAATTTGATGCGATAACCAATTAAAAGACAGTACAATCCTCACAAAAGTTCTACACTTACCACCAAGAGAATTTCAAGTTCTTAGACTCATTGTTAGGTATTTCATACTAAGGTATGCAGTGTGGAATTTGTTAACTGGGGAAAAAATAAAATTGAAT
Organism: Cephus spinipes; assembly: GCA_963971525.1. NCBI lineage: Eukaryota > Metazoa > Arthropoda > Insecta > Hymenoptera > Cephidae > Cephus > Cephus spinipes. The sequence continues at coordinate 25,846,755 of OZ020573.1, forward strand.
TGCTATATATCTTATGAATAATTGTAAGAAATATAAATATCTCAGTAAGCGAAAAGAATAGATAAAAAGAGTGGATGTTGGTAAGGACACGCGGTGTTCTCAAGCGGCCACCCATCCTACTACTGACCGCTTCCAACGTAGCCTAACTTTAGTGGTTCGACAATTTTTTTTAATTTTTGTAAACGGTGTTTATTTGTAGGTTTATACAATTTTTAGGTGTGCTGCTTAATAAACTAAAAAGATGAAATAAGTTTTAAGTTAATTTGTTCGCATGTGAGGTGCTGATACTTAACTAAACTTTTATATTTATAGTATTGTGTAGTCTTATTTATTTGGTATCTAATTCATAAAAATTTTCATATTGAAAAGAAGTTTCGTATCTATCCCTTTTTTTTTAATCTGTTCGTCTGATACTACAAGAAAACTTCTATCTTATAGGAAGAAACGCATTCTCCGATGTTATTTATTCTGGATTGACTTAATGTCAGCGTTATGTTTAGTGATGTGGGGATGTAGGATGGAGGTGATTGGTACTATGTACTGTGACGACACTTTTTGACGGTGACGCACAAATAAATGGCACCGCGAGAAATAATTAATAATATACTAAATTATTGGGCGCCAGGTATAACCAGAGTTACACCGCTGTCTCCTAAGGACACCCTGGCCAGCTCTTATGCGGTGGGGTCCTGGGTCTGGGAGACAATATTAAAAATCTGGAAATTAGGGAGATTCACTCTAAAAACTACTGAAAACGTCAAATTATCGGAACCAAAATCCGGGGACGGGTCCGATTTATTTTAAATTGAAAATATGAGAACAAGATGGTGAAATACAAATGATAAATACAGAAAACAGATCGAGATGCTGCAGAACACACTGGGATATTTACCCAAACGATATTATACAATAATGTTCCCGCTGGAACAACGCAACATACGATACGATATAACAAACGGTACGGTAACGATAATAAACGGTACGATATTGACTCACGCACCCATGTATCAGGGAGACGATTCCGCGAGACGTGGACTGAACGGTTAGACACAAAACCGGAAGAATTGAAATAATTAAATGAGAGACCGATCTCCTGTTTGTCACCGGATTAGCTATCCTTGGACCCTTAGCGGTCAGGAAAGCGCAGGATGACGCGTAAGAGTACGTCGAACAGAAAAGATCGGTTGATCCCGTGAATTGAAAAGTAGCCAAAATACCCCTGAGCGTCACTCACCGTTGTCCATTAGCTCTTACTATTTCCAGGAACACACTCTCCTGGATTATAGTCCCTCAAACGGATCACGATACGATACAGTAAATACAAAAAATCGGTAGAAAACGATAGCACGTCTATCCCTGAGTTAGGCCACGCCGTGAGTGACGCTACAAATTTCCAAAATCGGGAACCTTCCTGAGAGCGCGCTGTAATACCACCCCCTGATCCAATCAGGTTCGCTGTTACATCGGCTCCGCTAGCCAGCTCGCGATCTTCGATTGTTTAAACGATCCCGGTAAAATAGATCCTGGCATCTTGCTACGATAGGATGGCTGCAGTGCTGTTTCCGGAAGGCGGGAATCACATCCACTTCTACTCCCTCAATATTCGGCTTCACGCCGCTACTGCAACTCCTGTATGCCCTCTGCTCCTGAAGACGCTCGCCGCTTGCTTCGCGTAGTTAAGCCACCAGGTTGTGTGCTCCGGTCTTGACGTCACCTCTCCTCGCAACGCTCCGCCAGGCTCGTAGTTGGCTCTCTCTCGGGCCCCGTCTCAATACAAATTGTGTCGAATCCTCTCGGATCTGCTTAATGAACTCAAAAACAAACGAAACGTTCCCCACGGGGAAATAAATACAAATTCTTAAAATAAAAATCAGTCCAACGCCACGCGAAACGCTCCGTAACCCATCCGGCCCCACGACGTAGTCGAATTCGCCTAATTTTGTGACGTGCATCCAAAATGCCACGTCACAGTACATACATGTGTATATGTTTATGTTAGTGATTGGTAATTATATACATATGGTGTTCTTGTTTACTTATTATTTATTATAGTTATTATTTTACAGGTCCTGTTGTTTTTGGAATATTGGATAGATTATTGTTGTCTGCTATAAACAATTTGAACAGGATTGGGGAGTTGACAGTTCCTTGTTGTAAACTTTGTTTTGCTGTGAATTTAGTATAGAATGTTTTATTAACGTCATAAGTAATGAATACCTTTTCAGATATCATACTCCATATCACTTTTGTTACTAGTTTAGGGAATTTTTTTCTGTCCAGTTTGAATAATAATTCGTTTACCCATATGGTGTCAAATGCCTTTTGTAAATCACTGAGACATGCTTCAACTGCCTCGTTACTGTCTAATACACATTATACATCAGATGCTAATTTTATTATCGCATGTATTGTACACTGCAGGACAGTAATGCCGTCCTTGGGTGGAGCTAGTAGGAAGCGGGAGTAGGGCGATCGGCAGTGGCGACTGGTGGCAACCAAGCCAGGCCGCCGCGTGGAGAGGGTAGCCTATTCCCCGCGCTTGGGACGGCATGTCTGTCCAGAGTCCAGGCATCCCGTATAAGACTGTCTCAGACAATTTCAACAGAGTCCGCATAAGTCCCTCTCACTCGCAGTTAGTGGAGTCCCAGAGATAGCCTGCACTGTGTATAAAAGCGTCTCACTTGCGTCTAGCGCTAGTCGCCCATAAGACCCTCTTACTCGCTGGCAGCGTTGGCCTAGCGCGTATAAGAGCATCTTACTTGCGTCTAGCGCTAGTCGCCCATAAGACCCTCTCACTCGCTGGCAGCAGTGGCCTGCGGATTATAATAAGAGAGCCTAATGTTTGGAGTGAGAGGCTCTTACTTTCCCGTCCCAAGCGCGGGAAATAGGCTACCCTCTCCACGCAGCGGCCTGGCTTGCTTGCCACCAGTCGCCACTGCCGATCGCCCTACTCCCGCTTCCTACTAGCTCCACCCAAGGACGGCATTACTGTCCTGCAGTGTACATGATCGATGCATAGATTTCAGTGCAGAAAGCCTTGGATTTTTGCTGTGCTCCGATGAGGGTCTACACAACAAAGATCCAAGGCTTTCTGCACTGAAATCGATGCATCGATCATGTACTTTCAACCATGGCATAAAGAAAAATAGTATACACCACAAGGGCAGAAATCTGAGCTTTCGGCACTGCTCAATAGAATGCCCGATGTTTCCATATATTTTCGCCGTGAATGAATTGTGCTAATAACCATGTCCGTTTTGTCAACATTTCCCATTAATCGATTATAATCGACAACACACATTGGTTTCGTTATCATTTCGTGTGTGCGATAATGCCGTTTCGTGTCGACAAATTCTTCATAGTGAGAAGTGGACAGCATTATACACTTCCCTCTTGTCACACCATTTCATAGCCAATAGAATATCAGAGGAATGGAAATTCGCTTCACCTTTTTTTAATTTACCCTGCATAACTGGCATACCCTTTCGTCGTTTTCGGACTATTCCGCAAGCATTAGTTCCATTTTGATTTAACCCTTTTAGCACCGAGCGAAAAGAGCGTACCTAGGCGAAGAATACCGGGCCGAATCGACGAATTTGTAGAGGTTTGCGAAAATGCTCGTAAAAACCAAAGTAGGCATGATATTTACAAAATTCAAAAAGCAGCATATTGCGAAATGGATGGAGAATAAATCGATACCAATGGAGTTTCGATATTTATTAAAAATCATAAGAATAACATAAATATAAGACATCATGAAAATCGTACAAAGTAATTTCTCTTTTTCAAAACGTAATTGCATATAGAAAAAATCATTGTTTGGTCATTGCTTTATATATATCTGGTAGTATAGTGTATAGACATTGCATTTTGCAATCATTTGCAATGAAACAGCTGGTGTCGACGGATATCCGAGGGATATCCCGTGTCCCGTTTCTATCTTATCTCTATTCTATTCTACCTTATCTCGGCACGAAACAACATAGGATATAACAAAAAGTTGATCTAATAAACATTTGTTCACTTGTGTTGCATCGAATATGAACCACTTTAACCTTTTATGAAGTTATACTTAAACACAGATCTCTTGTGATGAGTATAATAAGGCTCTAACGGAGGCGCAACGATATATCGTCGTTGGTATTTTTGGCGAGTGCACCGAACGACGATATATCGTTATATATATCGTTAAAAGGGTTAAAAGAGTAAAAAGGCCTATAAAGTATGGCCTTTGTTTAAGTACAGTTTCAATAATTCCATAACTACAGTGCCTGATTTCCCAATAATTTCATTTTCGCTACTTATAGTCAATCCTCCACTATAAATTATAAAATGTTGTATGAATCCAGATTTAGTATCACATAAAACGAATGATTTGATCCCAAATCTGTTTCGTTTACTCCTTTATACAGAAGTAAACTCTCATCAATGCATAAGTTTTCAAAAGGGTCAAATACGTTTTGAAAACTTTGTCGAAGCATATTTGTTCCTATCTGCAGTTACAGTGGAACCTTTTATAGCGTACGTAATAGGGAGACAATGTACGCTATGTGAAGTACCAATCGCGAGCCAGAACCGGCTGTAGTCGATCGAATGCTATCCCCACCATTCCCCTTCCTTGACACTCGTGCAGTGCCGTGACTGCAGATCCCGTGTTCCCTCGTGCCGGTATGAGATTTTGTAAACAAGCGCCCTTCTGAAGTGTATGTGTGACGGCCCTGATCAATCCCCCTCCAACCAACCTACGCTCCGCCCTCGTACGCTATGAGAGTGTACGCTATGAGAGGTTCCACTGTACTTCATTAGAATTAAAATGTAAAACTTTTAACAAATATAAAAATCGGTCTCGACTCATCACTTTTCCAAAAATTTTGCTCTTCAACAACTCGTCGTTAAACCAGTATTCATAATATGATAATTTTTTTCTCATAGAAAATCTTCGAAAATATGTAATTGTGTTCTGCAACCAAAAATTAAATTACCTTAACATAGAGTTAGCTTAAGCTTCTTGTAAGAGCAAGCTTCTTGTAGGTGGTAAGAGCAATGAGGAAAATTTCCTGTCATATTTAAATTAACATAGCAGACAGTATTTACTTATACCTTGTAACGTGGCGTCAGGACGACACGTTACAAGAGCCCCGCACCTCCGCGCGCTGCCGACGGCACGGCAGTGCCTCCGGCCTCCATCTCCAAGGAGTTCGTAGGTCCGTGGTTCGGGAGGAGGGAACGGGGGAAAGCAGTGGACTGGCGGCGGAGGCACAGGGCCCTTTTGGGTTGAGAGCCCGCACGCAAGGGGTGCCCAACCGCCAGGACGCACTGCCGGTACCCCGGGAACCTTGATCGGCTACGGTTTGCGGGTCCGCGGGGAGGGCGCCGGAGAGGAGTTTGTTTTGATTTTTGACCTACCGCGAAGAGCGGTAGGTAGGATAGAGAGTGTGTCGCGGGGAGTCCGTGCGTAAGGACACGCGTGTCCGGCGGACCGCGAAAAATGAGTCCTTCTTCCGTGCTCGGGCGATAGCGGAGCTATCGGATAATCGCGGATTGCGATTATCGGGGTCTCTCGCAGAGAGCCATGGCTCCCGGGTTTTTTTTGTGTGGTCTAGTGCCAGTGCGTGGCCGAGTGGGTGAAATTCCGCGTGCTTGATAGACACCTTCGTGGAGCCGGGAGGCGGCACCACGGGGATAGGCGGAAGGGACACGGCCACCATGATTTGGATTTGGTACGGGACTGATGGGACAGCCAGTTCTCGGTAAGTACCGCGAGAGCGGTCTTATTTAGAGAATAGCTTGTGCGAGAAGATAGCCGAGCGGGAGTGGTGCGGACACACGGAGGCCTCAGGTGGCTACCGACGTCGGAGGGCACACTCCCGGGGACGGGAAGGCTCGTCTCCAACGAGACCTGTTAGGATCGCGAGGGGATTCGCGAATTCGGTAGGCACACCGAGGTAGGGACAGGTCTTGGGCAGGCTAGAAATCACGACTCGGAATAGTCGTGAGCCGCCGTTGGAGGACACACTGTACGCGACGGGATTTGTATTGTACAATCCGCCGTTTATTTAATGGTAATAAACGGAACGGTATTCTACTCGCTGTTTTATTATTTTGCGCGCCTATCCGTTGACTCCAAAATTCTCTCTCGTCGCCCCCATGTTCCCCTCTACCATTTTCAGTACGCTGAGGCTGAGCCGCCGGGAAACCTGAAAACGGCCGTGGTAAGGGATGGTGGTGCGGGAAAGCCGCACCTGGCGCCCAACAACTAGATCTTCGGATCTTTTCTTTGATTACAGCACGTTGGGAGCAGCCACGGATTATTTGTAGGCGACGCCGATGAACGGTACACGTCACAACCTTTCATACATTCCATTTACCTTTATACCTCGCGCATATCTTCCCATACTTACCCTATACTTAACATTACAATAAACACAAAGCAAGTATGTAAGAAAATTTTAACAAAACATTTTATCAATCAAAATAACATAAACGTATTAACAAGAACAACTGTAGAATTTTGTGTATAAATTAAACAACTAAATTTTCCTTAGTGCTTTCCTCGAATGGTTCGGCATAAATTAGTTAATATTTTTCTGTACTGGCCACATGATAATTTTAATTCCTCCGGCATTTTACTATTAACATAAACTGCAAAGAATAGACGTTAACTGACATTAGATTTGAAACTTACAAAAGAGTAATAATAGGATTATGGCTTTACATGGCGTCATTGACACAGAACGCTTGAAAATTTGTAGGTAAATTATAAAATTTGAAACTTTTTCATACACATTCGTAATCAACTACCCGAAAACAACTGTTGCATAGCTTCATCCCTCACAAAAACACTTTCGTGTAAAAAAGGTCGCCAAGTACAATTTTTATGTAAATTTGCTTCTTTCAAAAAACACTTGTATTCATATCTTACACTTATTGTTCCACATACGAAAAATAATAAAGTCGCATTATTTGCCAAATTTCAGATCTTTAAGTAGTCGGGAAGTGAGAGTGAAAAAAGTGATCAATAGATGTTTTCACAAACAAACAGAAAGTCAAGGTTAATAAAAGCTTGGAAAAAGATACTATCGGCCCTCGAGCACTGATATAATGTCAACTCGTAATGTGTGAGGATGGAATTAGGATATTGAATATTAGTATCAATCATATATTATATGATTATTAAATTCTTACTTTTAACATTATCGTAAATATTATCAGGAATTTTATCGGTTTTTCCTTTTTCTGTTGGTGTCATCTTCATTAAATACTTCAGGCCTAGAATTTTTCGCATTATCCAACATACTAATTTATTTGGTTGATGTAATATTTTTTGGTCGTTTCTTTTAAATCTAATGTTTGAATATATAATCCAGATTTTGGCACTATTTCACTCTAAAAATGTTTAAAGAAATATAGCAAAATAAAAACTAGGAGTGGTACTATAATTATGACAGTGAAAAATAATATTTGTAGAAAAATATTATTATTTATTAAACTGATTTGAATGTGTGAGAGAGACCGAAATATACATGTCCCCAATATAAATTTGTTGCATTTTAAGGCATTAGGCATTATTGTTGAGACACGAAAATATTGTCCTACTGAAACGAACGTTGTGCCGATTCCTTCCGAAAACCTGTTAATTTGGAGGTTAGACTAAAGGTGCATAAACAATATACATACGTGACCACATCGTTTAGGCAAAGCTAGCCGATTCGATATTTATTTTAGGAAAAATATGTAGAGCTTCATTTCAATATTTTGAAAACGAACACTTTCAACAAAAAATATTATAACGTAACAAAAATTTTACTTTTAACTATTTATATCATCAATAACAGTTTATACAGTAACGTCCAATTGAAGTGCAACACTTGAATTTTTTTACATTTCTGTGAAAGTATGACAGATTTCGAAAAACCAAAGACAAATTTTTTAGGAAATTTTCTTCCCGTTCGAATGGTAAAAGTTTTATCCCGATCGGATACAAAATGGCCGAATGGCAGGGGTTGGAGTGAAAAAGTGCATTTTCGAACTTTTTGAAAAATTCGAGATCTAGTACTTCCGGAAGGAAATTCACATTTCTAATCAGGGCACGAGAGAGAGCATCCTTCGGCATTAAAAAAACACTCCCATTGAACCCCTGTAGGATCACTCTAGGGGGAGTTACACCCCCTTGAAGTGAAAACACTTAAATGGCCATAACTTCCGAACGCGCCGGCCAATCTGGTCGAGTTTCTGCATGATATCATCTTTAATGATACTGCAGATTCTCACAAAATTATTGTTCTCGGAGATGATCCCGTGACGGAGATCTCGAGATTTCGCAAGCGCACCCGAAGCTTCCCCGCCATTTTTAATTAGGAAAGCGATGAAGTAGAAGTTTCATTTTTATCCACGTTGTAAATGAGATTTCAACGATTAAAACGCGCTTTTAAACATCCAAATACGAGTACGCTAAGGTGTGTACGTATCCGTTTGAAAAAACGCCTAAATTTTGCGAGTTTCGCTCGAGGCGCTCGGGGGACAACCGATTGGCGCGCGTGGTAGGGTAGTAGTCCCCCGAGCGCCTCGAGCGAAACTCGCAAAATTTAGGCGTTTTTTCAAACGGATACGTACACCCCTTAGCGTACTCGTATTTGGATGTTTAAAAGCGCGTTTTAATCGTTGAAATCTCAGCTACAACGTGGATAAAAATGAAACTTCTATTTCATCGCTTTCTTAGTGGAAAATGGCGGGGAAGCTTCGGGTGCGCTTGCGAAATCTCGAGATCTCCTTCACGGGATCATCTCCGAGAACAATAATTTTGTGAGAATCTGCAATATCATTAAAGATGATATCATGCAAAAACTGGACCAGATTGGCCGGCGCGTTCGGAAGTTATGGCCATTTAAGTGTTTTCACTTCAAGGGGGTGTAACTCCCCCTAGAGTGATCCTACAGGGGTTCAATGGGGGTGTTTTTTTAATGCCGAAGGATATTCTCTCTCGTGCCCTAATTAGAAATATGAATTTCCTTCCGGAACTACTAGATCTCGAATTTTTCAAAAAGTTCCAAAATGCACTTTTTCACTCCAACCCCTGCCATTCCGCCATTTTGTATCCGATCGGGATAAAACTTTGACCATTCGAACGGCAAGAAAATTTCCTAAAAAATTTGTCTTTGGTTTTTCGAAATCTGTCATACTTTCACAGAAATGTAAAAAAAATCAAGTGTTGCACTTCAATTGGACGTTACTGTATAAATTCCCTATTTTATCAATTAAATCGGGTACAAAAGATCTTGGTAAAGACGGCTTGGAATAAAGTTCAGCGATGAAAGACGTAACGCTACGATCTACTGTTGTTGCGAAAAATTCAATACTCGGGCAAGGCTGAACTTCCACAGAATTTCCGCCAATCAATGGCGGTTGTTCCGTCGCGCAAGGCACTGGTACGCTTCGAGTTTCCGTATCATTCAATTCAATAAGACCTTGGGCAGTTGCCACCTTTCGCTTAGTCTTCACTTTTTCATTAGATACGCAATGTTTCGCGGCAATATGTCTTTTATACGAATAAAAGTTATTGAAGCTACGACAGCATTTATCATACATACAAATACACGTTGAACTCATCAAACTCTTATGCCTTATTTTCATGTGACTTGTGAACGCTTCCGCCGACGGGGACGTTGCTTCACAGAATGAGTACGGAAACATCCCGAGTCAGTATTCAAATTTTGTATACCGTTATCAATTCTAAAAAGCCTTCCTATTTTTGTTGTGCTATTTAACGTTAAACACTCATGTACATAATGTTGAAGAAGAGGTTCGAAGTATTTTTGTCTCATTTATGATTGTTTTAACTTTGCGAAAACAAAAGCGTTCTTCCTCGCGATCAACACAAACTATTAAGTAATGACAGTCTTATATCGTCTTATATCTATTTATCTTATATCTATTGTGACGTTATAAATGTATTTTCGTTGCAACAGGTTACTGTCGCAAGTCGCAGCTTCGTTGTGAGTTAATGTTCCAAGTTGTACTAATATTAGCGTTTTCTTTATCCGCCTTCAGTGCCGCAGTGACGAGTTCGATGATGTATGGAGTATTTTTGTCCCATTTAGAAGAAAACTTATACAGACCTTTCTGAATGAGTAGCCACAGATGATTACTTTCCAGCGGATACTCGGCTTCGAGTACGTGGAAAGACTCGAAACAAAGATTCAAAGCTATCAGGTGTGATGGCAACTTGTACATCACTTTGTCGATGCAAACATAAAACTCCTTAATATCACAAAGGGTCGGGCCGACTGCAATGATGAATGGCTGCAAAGTCAATCCAAGATTCTTCATGAACTCGAATCGTTTCTCTTGTATAGTCACCGTATCAGCAGGCAGCTAAAAAATAGAGTTATCAAATACGTAATTGAGACCGTTATCGTCTACAGGATACTGTATAATTAATGAACTCATTACTGCGTGTATGATCATACTATCTTTGCATTCAGTTATGGACGGTTTCCAGTGGCCTTTTGTGTTGGTTTTTCCTCGTGTTTTCGGTGGAATGATGTGTGACAATAGAAGCAACTGGAGTACGATCATGCAATCTATATTTTTTTAAAATATATTAAATTTAAGTTATTCGTTATGTTCTATTATCAAAGATGCTTTATAATATATTTTCAATATATTTTCGAAAAATCATAAATCCGTTTTTTCACATTTTTTTAAAGATTTCTTGGATTTATGGGCTTTGTATGAATTGTTTTACAATTGTCCTGTGTTTTAAAATTTTCTAGCTGGCTTCACAATCATAATAATTCGTATAATCATCCTCAAAAGTTATATTTCTAGTTATATTAATTTCTAACTGCAAGTTGGTAATTGTACTCACCTTCGGACAAATCCTCCTGTTGAAACAGTGCCTTCAAAGCTTGACCGTTACTATCGTCTTTTTTCATCGACAGATTTAGCAAAGCGTAGTCTTCTTCGATGAGATGATATCCTTTTGGGTGTTTCAGAACTGGCCAGCGTTCAAAAACACCGCAGTTTTTTGTATCGCGATGGGATTCAGTATCTCGGCGCCGGCAATTCGATGTAAGCTTCCATTTGGTGATAACGAGTTCCCAAGGCTCGGTGTGCTTTTTAAGCCACGATACAGCTTCAATGACTGCATCCGTTTCTAAAATAAAAAACCTAAAGACATTTAAAAAAATCAATAAAAATGTTTTTGAAGTTATGAAGAACCCGTAAATAACTCTCACTAAGGTGTATGAGAACTAATATTATTACCTTCGTCGGATCGGCTCCTTCGTTATGTAGGTTCGATGACGATGCAAGAACGGAGAGTTTCTTAATCTCCCGATTCCGGTTTCGATATTTGTCAACTAAATTGCCTGTCGATACTACCGACTTCAGCGTGCGTGAATTTTTCTTTTCAATGGGTGGGATGTAATAAGTTGTAATATCTTCTGTAGGGAAAGCCTGAACTATCCTTTCTGCGAGATGCTCAAAATCTGGGTTTTTCAAGCTAAAATAAATCAAAGTGTTTGAAATAAATTCAGTTAATTATAGGAATATTTCGCTGCTTGCTTTTGCGCAATATTATTCGATTATTAAATTGAAGATAAAAAGATAAAATTGTTGATAAATTTGTACAGCAATCAATTTTTTTTTTCTAATAAATGTATATGTAGTTATATAGACCATAAATTTACCGAGGCATCTCTGTCGTGATATCGGCCAAAACGATGTCAACAATGAAATTTCAAGATTTTCGTGACAGACTCTTAGTTTTTCGATACGCGGCAATGATTGCTTGACCCTGGATTGTTTTTCGGAGAATTGTTTTGATATTAATTTTCTTTGCTCTCATCGCAAACATAGTCTGACCGCAGAAAGCATCTTGCCGCGTCAAAAGAAAGTCGTCTTTCGAACCCGAAGGAATGGCTTCGTTGCCTTCATCGTTAGCAATTTCCGGATCGCCTACTGTATCTGTTGCACGCTATGGGTTAACAAATTCATACGATGTTAACGAAACTCAACCATCAAATAGAGAATTTGGACAGATCTAAATCGAAAATACTAACATATTTATCGTCACTTCTGTATGTAGCATCCCATTTTGCCAAAAAAATCGGCACGCAGTACAATATGCGGAATCATTTCTTTTATTAAATCAGGCGTGAGCTTTGAAAACCTATTTTCATTGATACCATTCGCTGCAAAACAATGAACGTAAAATATATGAGATCAATATCATATGTATGTTTCGTGCCCATTCTAATATACGCTGTAAAAAAAAATGAATTATATCGGATTTTAATGTTTGAATTTTTTGTTTTATTTGGTTAACCTTTTAAGGACGGGACTGGTCGATATATCGACCACTTCGGTATCATATTATTTTGGAATTGTTTCGGGGGTAATATTATATGTTAAATACAGGAAACATAGTGTTATTATTCTAAAAAGCATACTTGACCTTGAAATAGTGCTTTCAAGGTCAAATTTTTTATTCGGTATTTCGACCTGAAAATTGGTATACTAACGTATTTTGATGCTTTGAATACGAAACAAATAGTGTTGCATTTGATAAAACGCATTTTTATAGTGATTATTTGAACTATTTATTACTATTAGTTTCTTGGCAGATCAACACTTAGTTATTTTTTCTTGCGGAAGATTTTTTATTGATAATATTCTTTTTATTTCATCATTCTCTTTATTTACTAAGTTGTCAAAAAATTACAAGCAATTACTTTTGATAAAATGGCTGATATTGAAGCTTGGAGTAGTGGCGAGTCTGAACCTGAAATACAAGATTTGGAGAATGAGGAAATTCATGAAGTTGATTTGGTAGAAAATGATTATGATGAGACTCAAATTTTTGAAAACGCGTATTTTTATCCATCAATCAAAGATTTTCAAGGTACTTCAAGATATCATTTTTGGACTAAAAAAGTACAAGTAATGAAGTTGACCTTGAAATGCAATTTTCAAGGTCACGGATGTCTCCTGAACATTTTTTGATATTTTTTTCGTATTCAGCGCATCCAAATACGTCTAAAAGCACTCCTAACTCGCCAAATTAAATTTTTAACATTGGACTTTACGTTCCAGACGGGACTGGTCGATATATCGACCACCAATTTTGTCAGGCACTCCACGTGACATATTCTTTCATTTTATGCACAAATATTGTGTTAAAAAAAAGTCGAATTTCAACGTCAAAATCCCCGTCCTTAAAAGGTTAAGTCAATCAAATATTTTGTTTGTCCGCTACACCAACAAAATATTTGGTTGGTTTAATGAAATACTTAGTTGATCGATTGAAACTTTAGTTGAATCGTGTACTACTAAATTAATTAATGCAAGCTACATATTGTTTTCCACATGTCTAAATATGTAAATATATATGTGCAAATGAAGAATGGTTTTGCGAAAGACAAAGATAAGGATAAAAGAAATGCTCTGCGAAGTACATGCGATAGAGCGAGTTTTCGAATGATAACTTTTATATATATTGTTATGCCGTCATGAGTTCTTTAGGATCACAAATAAATAATTGCACCGATTTGGAATTATATAGAGAACTATTATGGTTTATTGAAGTTGATATATAATGTAAATACTAAGGTCACACAAATCTAATGGTAATAGGCACAATGATACTAATTATTGTAAACTATGAATTACGCTCCAGGACTTCACTCTTAGCTAGGAACTTTGCGAGTGACCGCTGTGGCTCACAAGGTGTCTCTCATCGCTTTATCTTAACGCCTTATGCATAGGGTCAGCATTCGTCTAATGCTGACTTTGCGTCTGGAGATTAATTATACGACGAATTCTATCGTGAGGCATAACAATCCTCCCCTTAAATTTGAAAATTATTCTTTTAAATTAATGAATTTTCAATATCTTGAAATTCGGAAAGAGGGATCATCCTGGCGGATGATCTGCGTTTTGCTGGTCTCGCTGGCCTTACTGTGGTTAGGTCAGATGAACTAATTGTAGGTACCACTGGGTCGTTCGCAAAGACTACTTGCCTAGGTATTGGATTTGTTGTTACAGTGTTTTGTCCGCCGGAGTTGAAGCAATTTACAAAATAATGGTCGCACGGCTTGACGTTTGCACATAATGTTAACACACGCCATAGACGACATTTTAAAATTACATATAATATTATTAAGGCTATTATGGTATATCCGACGTACGTCAACCAGAACCATATGGTTTCTGTCAAAGTCAGGTTGCGTCTATGATTTCCGATTTTAACGGCTTCTGCCTCGATATCATCCAGTCGGCTCCCCAATCTGCTTAAGTCAATCGGCTGTATGTCGGGACTTTCCAAAAAGTGAATTTTCTCAAATATTGTACTATCTGTAATGTTATTGATTTTCCAGTATTCGTCACTAAAGTTATAACTTATCAACGGACTGTAGCTTTTGGAACTATTAAACTCTATGTCTAGTTGGGAATGCAAGATTACATTGTTAGACGTCCCGGTACATCCTGGTTTAATCCATAATAATTGCGTTCCAGAGATTGTTACTTCTGTGACTCGAGTTTCACATAATATCCTTAAAGTTTCTGACTTGGGGGCGGCATACAACCAACGTTGGTTATCTTTGAGTTGAATCCAGATAGTGTCTTTAGCGCCAATGACCTTCGGGTCGCAATCGTCCTTTTTTAATTGTTTTGGTTCATTAATGATTTTACTTAAGCAGTTATCATATCCATTAATGCGATACTTCGGATATGCCCTTTTACAAAAGCGGATGGTCCCGCAGGACTTACAAGTCTTGAGGTATGATTCATCACTAGGCGTGTATAACAGTTTTTCATCATTAGTTATAATATGGTCATGTGGCGCACTGATATAAAGAAATGTGTTTTCCTTCACTAATTGAGGTGCAGGTATGATTCTATAAGCTTCATAATTATTCAACTCTAGTATGGGGATATTCAACTTATACACTAACTTACGTCTAATAACGCCAATGGTTATATCGCTTATTTCTAAGTATCTGAAATAGTTGTCTTCACTGATTGGAATAGGGAGTTCGTGTGGACCTCTTTTGCGTTTTATAGCTTCTAAAATGGACATTAACGATTCGGGAGACACAATTCTAGGGTCAATCTGTCCGCTTTTTGCTAAAACCAGGGCATTTAATAGTATCTCGACATTCCTATTATATTCGGCAATCGCAACTTCGGTTTCTAAACATGCTTCCGTGA
This sequence comes from Cephus spinipes, assembly GCA_963971525.1. NCBI lineage: Eukaryota > Metazoa > Arthropoda > Insecta > Hymenoptera > Cephidae > Cephus > Cephus spinipes. The sequence continues at coordinate 25,861,968 of OZ020573.1, forward strand.
TAAGATTTTCGTTTTCTAGTTTATTTTCGCGTTCTAGTACCCAATCAAGATTCGTTTGCGTGATCCTGAAATTCTCATTTAATTGAGCTAATTTTTTAGTGTAGTCTTCAAAGAGGTTATCTGTACGTTTCAATGACAATTTTAGGATATGAGTTTGATTTTGAAAAAGTTCTGACATCCCCTTATTGTCTTCGTGAATTTTGTCTATTTCTGCATTATAATAAGTAGCATCGCTGTCACTCATTGTTCCAAACAGTATTTTACTGATTTCTCCCACAAAATCGAAGATCCCACGTTTGAGTCTAGTTGCTCTTAATCCTAGCATCGAAAAGAGTCTTAATCTATCCTCATGAACCAGTTGAAATTGGTTATACAAGTTCGCTATGAGATGCTTACTGGTACAGTTTTTGCAGATGCTTTCGAGTGTCTTCATCCCCTTTTTAATCTGTGTCTCCTGTTTTGGCAAGTCGTCTAGGTCCAGGTAGGAAATTAGTTTCCAGGTCTCGTGATAGAACCTCACAGTCCCTCGATTCTCCAGAAAGAGGCTGGGTAGCACTTCGAATCCTTGGATACTGAAGTCTTCAGCCTTTACAATCAGCAGATTAGCAACTATCCTGTAACATGTTTACATTGGCGTACTTCAATCTATTGGCGTGGACTACTATAAATTTGTCCTTTTTTCGTAATTTATAATTAACATCTGAGATCTTCTCTACGACCTCGTATGGTCCTTCGAATGGCAGGTTCAAAGCATTGGTTCGGTCATTTGCATTGCTTTCTTTCTTCAGCCACGTGAAATCGCCTGGCTTAAAAGTTTGTGGATTGGCATACCTGTCGTATCTGTCTTTCGTCTTCTGTTTGCTTTCTGACAACAGATCTTTTGCCTCTCTAGTTAATTTTTCAATCTGGTTCTTTAATTCTACCAGATATTCGTCATACTGTTTGTCACTGTCCAATGGTTTAAGGCTAGAAACGTTCCTTGCGGTTTGTCCAAAAACTAACTCGTAGGGTGTAAAACCCGTACTCTCGTGTTTTGATGTATTAAAGTACAACATGGCTAGGTGAATTTTGTCATCCCAATCATCTAGATTTTTATTAGAGAAATGTCTTAAATAATCCTTCATAACTTGATGGCTACGTTCTAAACTGCCGTTACTTTCAGGATGAAAGCTGGTAGTTAGTATGTGCCGGATTCCAAATTGTTTTTCAAAACTTTTCATCATGTCACTAGTGAAATTACTTCCCCTATCCGTGAGGATATTTTTGGGAAGTCCAAAGTAACTTATATAATGTCTCAAAAAATTTGCAATGACAGTCTGGGTTCTAAAGTCTTTCAATGGAATTGCTAAGAAGTACTTTGTTAAACCGTCTTGTATCGTAAGAGCGTATTGATTCCTATTCCTTGTTATTGGGAAAGGTCCGCAAATGTCCATGCTAATCTTTTCGTTGAATCTAGTAGGTGTGTCAGTGATGACTAGCGGCATCCTGGTAGGTCTTCTATTAGCCTTATTCCTCTGACAGACCATGCATTCTTTTACATATTTTTCGACATCTCTTCTCAAGTTCTTCCAAAAGTAATTTTGACTGATTCGATAATATGTCTTCTTGATACCTCCATGACCTCCAGTGACCGAATCATGATTTTCTTTTAGAATCAATTTCTTCTCCTCTGCAGATGGTATCTTTCTGCGCTTTTCGTGAAGGTACACTGTGGTGTTACTTCGGCAGAATTCTTCTCTCCAAATTTTTATAATTTCGCGGCTTTGGAGTCCACTAAGTTTGACGCAAGCGTCGTAATCCACATGGATCTCCTGAAATTCTTCGGCAACACTGAGATACTTTAACTCGGTGATCTTTTGCCTTATGCTTTCGATGTTTTCATCGTCCGCCAGTGCTATCGTGACGTGGAATTCCTCTCGGTCTTCATCAGAATAGACTAACAGTGTATCCTGAACGTTCTCACGGACGAAGGATACATCTACACTTCCTTCCGGAATGTGTTCGTTCGTCGTGAACAATTGTTTTGCAATCTTTGCACAACGTGATTCCTCTTGCACTGAGGAGTTGGCAGTTCCCTCCTGGCAACTCCCAATGCTTATTCTAGTTCTTTGACAACTGTCTTCTCGTATCGTGGGACCAGCAACTTTCTCATGGTGGTCTGCGATATCTTCTAATGCTAAGCCGTCAGCAGCGAATGCTGAGGGGGCAGCAATTTCTTCTTGATCATCTGTGACTTCTTCTAATGCTGAGCCGTCAGCAGCGAATGCTAAGGGGGCAGCAATTTCTTTGGTCAAGAGATCAGCATCTTCCTCTATGAGGACGTCGGCATTCATTCGCCGTGTAATAAATACTGGATTACGCGATAATGCGTCGGCATTTGTATTCAGGCTTCCCTTTTTGTAAACAATTTCGTATTCAAATTCGCTTAACGTGATTATCCATCTAGTCAGTCGTGACGATGGATCTTTGTGTTTAAACAACCATCTCAATGGTTGGTGGTCTGTAACTATAGTAAATCGTTTTCCGTACAAGTAAGGACGGAAATGTTTGGAACACCAAACAACAGCCAGTAATTCCTTTTCAGTTGTACTGTAGTTACGTTCAGCGTTATTTAACGTCCTACTAGCATATGAAATGGGATGATCCTTTCCGATGGGTCCCTGCGATAGGATTCCACCTATTGCCTCGTTGGATGCATCCGTTGTCAGGATGAATTCTTTGGAAAAATCGGGGTACTGGAGTACCGGCTCTTTGCACAGTTCAGCTTTTAACATTTCAAACGCCTTTTCTTGTTCTATTCCGAAGTCGAATGGTGCATCCTTCTTTGTCAATTTGTGTAACGGTTTAGCAATTTTACTAAAGTCCTTAATAAAGCGACGGTAGTATCCAACTAGTCCTAGGAACTGTTTAATATTTCTTGGACTTCTTGGTGTTGGGAATTCTTTCACGGCCTTGCATTTGTCAGGGTTTGGTCGGACCCCGTCTTTTGTGATAATATGCCCTAGGTATTGCAACTCTGGTTTTAGATATTCGCATTTGTCAGGCTGTAGTCGTAAACCTTTATCACGCAATCTTTGAAGAAACACTTGTAGCTTTTTATTATGTTCCTTCAATGTATGTGCGTAGATTACTACGTCGTCTAAATAAACGAAACATGTATTTCCTATTAATCCGTTCAGAGCCCTATCCATCATCCGCTGAAACGTAGCTGGCGCATTTTTTAAACCGAACGGCATACGCAAGAATTCAAAATGGCCATGTGGCGTCGAAAAGGCGGTTTTTTCTTGGTGTTCCTTTTTCATAGGAATTTGGTGGAAACCATGTGCCAGGTCAAAAGCGCTGAAATATCTTGCGTGACCTAGCTGGTCTAAAATCTCTTCTATATTTGGTAATGGATAGGCGTCTTGTCGTGTTTTCTCGTTCAATCTTCTATAATCTATCACAATTCTCCATTTCTGCTTTCCCGCTGCATCTATTTTCTTAGGGACTACCCATAAAGGTGCGTTGTAAGGCGAATCCGAGTCCTGGATAACTTTCTTTTCTCTCATTTCATCAACTTGTCTGTTAATTTCCTCCTGATGGGATGGCGGATACCGATATTGTTTGACATTGATAGGAATATCATCCGTAGTCTCTATAGAGTGGCATGGCGAGCCAATGCATGGTAATGCATCTCCTGGTAGATAGTAAACGTCTTGAAAGTTATCGATGATATTCCACAATTCTTCCCTTTCTTTCGGATCTAATATGTGATTAAATCTTGAGTTTTCCTTTAACAATTTTGACCTATCGATAGAATATTTAGGTTTTCCGAGGATAGACTCTTGAACATTCAATACCTTTTGATTTTCGATGCGTTTAAAAATTATCTTTTTATCTTTCATGTGGATTTCAGCATTTTCCATACTGAGAAACGGTCTCCCTGCAATTCCATCTTCTTCTAACGGAAAGTCATCTGGTACTATGACAAATATATGTTCTTTGCCAGCTAGATTGATTTTACATTCTCGATCGCACTTAACAGGTGTTTCATTAATTCCGGTGATTTGACTTAATTTTTCACGGACGGGTATACCACGTATGCACTTTGATTTGATTAGATTTATGGACGCTCCCGTATCAGCTAGGAGTGTATACTCTTTTCGTCCGATTCGACTGTCCATTGAGATTCCAAAGGTTGCTCCTGGGTTTCGTCTGCTGTCAGACAATCTATAGACTTTACGTTTGGTGGTCTGTCCCGAGCCGCGGCTGTTCGAAAATTTTCAGACTTGCGATTTGGGCAATCTTTTATGAAATGTGAAGTACTTCCGCAAGCATGACATGCGTACTGTCGTCTAACGGCGGTGTCGCTAGTTTGCTTAACGTTTTGAGATATTGGAGGTTTTCCGGTTCTTGGGTTACCGAAGTTATTGCGAAATATATGTTGCGATGTACGTTCTTCCTTTTCAACCTCTAAAGCATGATTCTGTGCTTCATTCAGCGTCTTCGGGTTGCAAGCTTTCACAAAAAGTTTGATTTCTGCATTTAATCCACGAATATATTGTACGAGGCCCTGTCTTTCTTCGTTCTTATAATTGTATTTCTTATGTTCGGCGGAAATATTCGCGTCATTAGCTATGGCTCTCCGAATATTCTGTTGGACTTCGCAAAATTTTTTGTTATACGCAAGCACAGAGTCTTTTCCTTGTCTGCAATGAGTACGTTCTAACAGGCACATATCATACGATTTGCTGTCTCCGAAGTTCAATCTCAGAGCATTAATAAGATCATCTAAATTTCTTAGGTCATACCCGTCAATGGAACGTCGTGCGTTTCCGGTAACTTTCTGTGCCATGACTAGCCTTACGAACCTGGTATGATAATCGCTTGGAATTTCTTTGATTGAGCTCTTGATTTCAAATATGAATGTTTCGACAGATATATTTGATCCACTAAATTCTGTGATCAGTTTTAAATCACTTTCTAAATCTTTTGACGTGTATCTTTTCCTAGCAGAATTCTGTGAATGTGTTGCCGTGGACTCATTGTCACTCGCTTCTTCTTCTTGATGTGCTTCGACAGTTACGTTATCTATTGTAGCATTTTTCTTTTCTAATGCGTCTAATCTTTGTGCAATATGTTCAAGTTGGATGCGAATGGTCTGAAGTAGTGCACTGTTTTCGTCAGACATTTTTAGATTCTTTAAAATTTCCGTTATTGACTCGTCAGTCGAATGATCTGACAAGGACTCGCAATTCTCGTTCGTAGTTCGGTACGTAGAAAACGTATTGTCTAACGACATGAGAAAAGAAATTTCTCACTCACCCGAGCAAAGTGCTGGAGGACTTCATATTCGTTCTTCTGTATATTCCGGTGTCGATGATCCTCCACCGCTGCCACCAATTTTGTTATGCCGTCATGAGTTCTTTAGGATCACAAATAAATAATTGCACCGATTTGGAATTATATAGAGAACTATTATGGTTTATTGAAGTTGATATATAATGTAAATACTAAGGTCACACAAATCTAATGGTAATAGGCACAATGATACTAATTATTGTAAACTATGAATTACGCTCCAGGACTTCACTCTTAGCTAGGAACTTTGCGAGTGACCGCTGTGGCTCACAAGGTGTCTCTCATCGCTTTATCTTAACGCCTTATGCATAGGGTCAGCATTCGTCTAATGCTGACTTTGCGTCTGGAGATTAATTATACGACGAATTCTATCGTGAGGCATAACAATATATACGAGACTCTATCCATAAGCAACGCTTACATTGTTGCTGGCTTACGTGCCGTATCAAATCGACATCATGGCTTTGCCCTTCCAAGACAATAGTACTTTGCGATACAAGTGCGAGAAAGCGAACTTTATAGGCAGGCGGTGAAGTTGGTCGCACGAGCCGCACACGAGTAAGACAACGGCACGAGCCGAAGGCGAGTGCTGTTTGTTTTACGAGTGCGGCGAGTGTGACAAACTTCACGATCTGCGTATAATGTTCGCTTTATTGTACCAGTATTAATGAATAATGGAACTTAGATCGGTCACCCATTACTTTATTAATGAGTAATGGAACTCAGATCCATTATCCATTACTTTTTTAATGAATAATGGAAATCAGATCGGTCACCCATTACTTTATTAATGAGTAATGGAACTCAGATCCATTATCCATTACTTTTTTAATGAATAGTGGAACTTAGATCGGTCAACCATTACTTCATTAATGAGTAATGGAACTCAGATCCATTATCCATTACTTTTTTAATGAATAATGGAAATCAGATCGGTCACCCATTACTTTATTAATGAGTAATGGAACTCAGATCCATTATCCAATACTTTTTTAATGAATAATGGAACTTAGATCGGTCACCCATTACTTTATTAATGAGTAATGGAACTCAGATCCATTATCCATTACTTTTTTAATGAATAGTGGAACTTAGATCGGTCACCCATTACTTTATTAATGAGTAATGGAACTCAGATCCATTATCCATTACTTTTTTAATGAATAATGGAACTTAGATCGGTCACCCATTACTTTATTAATGAGTAATGGAACTCAGATCCATTACCGATTTAAAAATCGGTAATGGTGGATGTCTATGGTAAAAATCGGTGGATGTCTATGGTAAAGAAATGGGTAATATCACATTACTTCCGAAAATTCTGTTAAATAAATAAATAAATTGAAAAACCGTGCGAAAAATAAATAAATAAATAGATTAATTGAAAAATCGTTCAAAAAATAAATAAATAAATAGATAAATTGAAAAATCGTACGAAAAATTGATAAATAAATAGGTAAATAGAAAAACCGTTCAAAAAATGAATAAATAAATATATGACTAAATCGAAAAATCGTTCGAAAAATAAATAAATAAAATATCGAAGTCTGCGGTCTTATGCATATGCGTAATTGTCAGGATGGGGATCACGGAAAATAGATTTCAAACCATTAATATCTTTAATAATAACATTTTAATATCACAGTTTATAATATATATACAGGGTGTTCGTTATGAAACGCACTGTAGTAACACCGTTACATTCCTTTTCAAATTCTAATGAATACGTGTATTTTCATTTTTTATTTCATATATCAAAATTTCGAGATAACCAAGGTTGAAGTTGCAGTAATGCGACCAATCAGAACACGTTTAAACGGAGCTTAGATGACGTCGCGAGCCAGCCCGCAAGGCCTGCTTACAGTAGGCCAATAACACTAAGAGTATCGTCGTAGTGTCAGTGTTTATCTGCATGTAATTGAGTAAGATACAAGAGACGATACTTTTGCCGAAGGATGCTCTCTCTCTTGTGCCATAATTAGAAATATGAATTTCCTTCCGGAACTACTAGTTCTCGAACTTTTAACAAAGTCCCAAAATACACTTTTTCACTCCAACCCCTGCCGTTTGGCCATTTTGTATCCGATTTGGATGAAACCTTTACCATTCGAACGGGAAGGGAATTTCCTAAAAAACATGTCTTTGGTTTTTCGAAATCTGTCATACTTTCACAGAAATATACAAAAATTCAAGTGTTGCACTTTAATTTCACGTTATTGTATACAGTGCTATTCGAATTTCGCTTTGTTAGTAGATTAACATACTCTGTGCTGCATCTGACTGTGATAGTTACTTGTATTTTAACCTATTGTTTCATTATATTTAGTCAAACCATATTTTCTTCTCTTGATTTCTTCCTAAACCCAAGTAAAATTATCATCTAGTAGTATCAACCACACTCACGTAGAAGAAGTGATTTTGCCAAGTCAATACATCTATTATCTGGTTGTGATCTTCACCTTAACTATCGACCAAGGGACATAAATGCAAATAGGTGTGCTTTAGCACCTTAAAGTGGCAAGAACCTAATACCTTTTAGGTGATCGTTGATCGTAACACCTATGTTAGCTCCCGATGCTCCCTCAGACGGCCGCTCATGCATAGAACGTAACATGAGAATAAACAAAACAATTTCCCAAAGTAACGTGGCAGGTGCAAAAAATCAATTTGCCTGTTACGGATGCGATAGTCCAGAACACTTTATTAGAAATTGCCCGAATAAACAGATGAATACGAATTTTCCGTCGCGACGACAGCCAAATACACTGCTGAATCAGATAAATTATACAAAATTTAAAAAACCCGATGAAACCCCGGAGCAAGCTTCGTCATCAGAATCGGCAGCACCTTCGGAGAACGATCTCATTCACTCTTGGCAGACACAAGGGCAGCAGTAAATGTCCTTAAGTTAAATTATACGGCAGACTTACCCGTTCGAAAAACCCTGGCAAAAATCACCGGCATTAACGAAACTCCAATAATTTGTACGCAAGAATGCAAAATTATTATCGATAACGTTGAACATATATTCCTTATTGTTTCTAATAATTTTCCTCTGGAAGAAGACGGTATTGCAGGACGTCCCTTTTTAGAAAAAGAAGATGCGATAATTCTAGCAAAACAACGGACAATAATTTTCAATCAAAAATCTCCAAAATTGGAAATGTTGAAATTTGAATGTAATTATTCCACGGAAAGAAGTAATTTACTGAAAGATAATACGTGTACAAGTCACATTCTGAACCAAAAGGATAAGAACGAACTTTGGAAAATTATCGACCCATTTCAAGATGTTTTCCATTTACCCGGTGACCTACTGCCATGTGCTAAATTAACAGAACATGCGATCGAAATAACCGATGAAACGCCGGTTAACGTGAAACAATACCGTTATCCGCCCGCTCAATATGAGGAAATCTCACGACAGATTAAAAAATGCAGGAAAAAGGGATTATTCAAGAATCAAACTCTCCATATAATTCACCGTTGTGGCTAGTTCCAAAAAAAACGAGATGCACCCGGAAAACAAAAGTGGAAAATAGTCATTGATTTTCGACGATTAAATACCAAAACACGCCAGGACGCGTACCCTTTACCGAACATCGAAGTAATTTTAGATCAATTACGCAATGCACGCTATTTCTCGGCATTTGACTTGGCAAGTGGTTTTCATCAAAGCCCAATAAAAAAGGAACACCTTGAAAAAACAGCATTTAATACGCCATACGGTCATTTTGAATTTTGCCATTCGGTTTAAAAAATGCTCCTGCAACCTTTCAAAGAATGATGGATAACGCTTTGAGAGGATTGATCGGGAACACTTGTTTTGTCTATCTTGATGATGTTGTTGTTTATGGAAAAACATTGACCGAGCACAACGAGAAACTACGACTCTTCCTGCAACGAATGAGAGACACTGGCCAAAACTACAGCCAGACAAATGTGAGTACCTTAAGCCAGAATTACAATATTTAGGTCACATTATTACGGCAGAAGGCGTAAAGCCAAATCCAGAAAAGTGTAAAAGTGTTATGGGATTCCCAAAGCCAAAAAATGCTAAAAACATAAATCAATTCCTAGGACTGACAGGATATTATCGAAAGTTTATACAGGACTACAGTAAGAAAACGAAAGTCTTGACTCGATTATTACAGGAGGATGTTGCATTTGTTTGGGGGGGGGGGGGGGGGGGTCGAACAAGAGAAAGCGTTTGCTACACTTAAGGGGTCTACCTTAATTGCAATTTTCAAAAAATCGAATTTTTTTTATTGCATTTTTCGAAAGTATACACATTTAAAAGTATCATATTAAAATTTTATAAAGATCCGAGCAGTCTAACTGTACTTTTGAGCGACGTTTACTTAGCTACTAGAAACTATTACTACTTACTAAGAAAACTTTAAACGCGTTTTTCTCGAAATGACATTTTTGGACGGCTTGTTGATAAAATCTCCGAAACTATTCAACCGATCCTTACCAAAATTTTACCACATGTTCTTTATGACTATAGCTATAGCGCATATCATACGAATTTTGAAATTTTGAGTATAACTATTTTTTTTTCGCAAAAAACGAAGGAAAAAAACGTGTTTTTCCGTAGTTTTTAGTAAAAAGGCCGCCATTTTGTCATTTTAAAAAAAATCAAAAATCGTATGATATGCGCTATAGCCATTTACCTACTGAATCTAAAACCATTTTTTTTTTTTTTTTTCGGATCATCCATTCCAGAGATTTCATCAACAGCGCACACCCATCTTTTTTTTTGGACCTGTCTTCTGCCCCATTTTTCTGTACGAAAACGGAGTAAAATGAATATAAAAAAAATTTTTTTGTGTATTTCAAGAGTGTATTTTTTAGGCCTAACACTTTTTATATCCATATTTATAATTTATACCGGTCAAAAAAATTCGTGAAAATAGCCTTCTTTTTGCTCGTCTAATTATGGTAGACCCCTTAAAGAAGAACTTTGCAAGGAACCAATTCTGGCTTATCCTGATTTTTCACGGGAATTCACGTTGACCACTGACGCGTCTGGAATAGATTTGGGCGGAATATTATCACAAGAAAAGAATGGAAGAGAACATCCGATCTCATATACAGGTCGAGCTTTAAATAGAGCAGAACAAAATTATTCGACTGTTGAAAAGGAACTGCTCGCAATAGTATGGTGTGTGAAGTATTTTCGCCCATACCTGTATAGTCGCAAGTTCAAGATTGTAACAGATCATCGCCCACTGATTTGGTTGATGAACCACAAAGATCCTCATTCGCGACTAGCAAGATGGAGGATAACATTAGAAGATTACGACTACGAAATATACTACAAGAAAGGTAGTTTCAATACGAACGCTGATGCTCTATCCAATAACCCTGTTCTAATAACTCGTCGATTGAATGTAGACGATATGATAGAGATAGAAGAAAAAATAGAACAATGAACAGAAAGAGACGAAATACAAGAAACGGAACCAGAAGAACCCGTCAAACTCGTTAAATTGGGAAAGCTACTTTTTCTGACAAGTTCTCCGATACCTGAGGGTAGTGTGGACGTATCGTTCATTGGGGAGGAGAATTCACAATTGATTGAGGTTCACTCTGAGGATGAGAACCAAGAATATCATGTCACTGTGGGAATTAATCCAGACAAAACCAGCGAAGGTCTGGTTGAGAAGATTGCAGAACTGAGGTATCTAGCGATAGCTGAAGAATTCAAGGAACTCCACGTTGACCACGACGGATGTGCTCGACTAACGGAGCTTCCCAGAAAAGCCATAGAGAAGATATGGCGCGAACAATTCTGTCATGGGAACACTACAGTGTATCTGCATGACAAAAGAAGAATAATACCCCAACGCGAAGACATTGAAAAGATTTTGAAGGAAAACCACGACAGTTTGCTAGGAGGACATGGCGGAATTAAAAAGACACATTACAGGATTTCAGAAAATTATTTTTGGAAAACACTCAGGAATGATGTGGAAAACTACATTGAAGGATGCTCCGTTTGCCAAAGAAACAAAGCTAATCGACACCCAACAAAAATGCCGATGATAATAACAGATATTCCAGGATCATTCAATGACAAAATCGCAATGGACATATGCCGCCCCTTCCCTCTTACCAAAAATCGTAATAAATATGCTTTGACAATACAAGACTGCCTGACTAAATATTTTGTTGGAATACCAATGAAAGATTTTACGACCTGCACTGTTATAGATGCATTTTTAAAATATTACGCCAGTTACTTCGGTATACCACGCACCATACTAACTGATAAAGGAACTAACTTTACGAGCGAACTCATGCAAAATTTTGAAAAGATGTTGGGAATTAAGCAAATTACGACTACAAGCTTCCATCCTCAAAGTAATGGAAGGTTGGAACGGAGTCACCAAGTTCTGAAGGACTATTTGCGGCACTTTAATAACGAGAATTCGGACGATTAGGACGACAGGATTCATTTATCCAATTTCGGGGAAACAGCCAAGCCGAAGACGCAGGGGCCCTATACGTTTTCACGTGGTCGAGAAGATACTCGGCAACTTACAAGGAAGATCACCTTCCTGTACCCCCACAACCTGGGTCGAAAAAATTACGTTTTGTAGTTCACATGAAAGTATAAACCCGCACAAAAATGAGCTGCTCACTTGCATATTTAAGGGTGAAATTAATTCCTCAAAATTGGTGGTTTTTTCGTTTTTTGCTGATATCTTCGAAAGCAAAATAGATATGACAAAAGTTTAAATAGCAAAGTTATTCATTTTTCAGTGCTCTGCAATAATATGTAGTTGAAGATTATATAGAAATTTTTTATTTATTTTATTTTCATAAAAAATGTGTTTATTAATACATTTTTCTTCATCTGATCATTGAAAAAGTTCTTATTTTACCTTTAATTAAACAGATTGATAAATTTGTCAAACGGAAAATGTTTACATACATATACAGGTTTAGTATATTCAGGTATGCTGTTCTACCCTTGTCTTAAAATACTCATAAATCATTTACTTCTAGTTCAGTTTTGTGCATCCATTTTAGTACAACCGAATAAATATCAGATGATTTTAATTCATGTATTAGAGCTATTAAGATGTCTAGTAGTCATGAAAGCAGGAGGAAAAAGCAGGCCATACACTTATCAGTTTCTTCATTTTCATATTATGGAATATATTCATTACAATAATGATACTCGTCAAAGAAGTGTTTGAGACACAAAGGTTTTTTGCACCACGATTTAAATGCTAATAGTGTAGATTAATGGTAATATTGGAAGTAGAAAGCCACTTTATAATAAATTACATTACAGCATGAAGAATGAATGCTCGTACGATGTTTAAAGAGTAATTATGCGAAAGGGGTCGAAATATTTGTATATTATAAAAATTGAAAATATTTATTTTATTAAATTAAAATTTGCAGTCTGCATAAATAAATAATGATAGTGTAATATGAGCAGCAGAATTGGTCATGGGCCTAAGAACACCTCTAGCACCTGCTGTGGCCGCTAAACTCGACGGGTCCGCATCGGTCCACCGCTAGGTGGCAAGCTGTTCCCGCAATTAAATCTAAGTAGTATATAGAATAAATACTGCTCGTTTCGACGAATTAGTTATCGCTTCTCGGCCTTTTGGCTAAGATCAAAGTGATATAAACAAGATATAGAATAAGTAACAAGCTAAGACTGACATGTAGACCCTCGGGAGGGGTTTGTTCTCCCGGGGGCAAATATTTGATTTATATCAATAAAGAATTTCGTATCTGTTCTTATCAGCTTAATATCTGATACGTTTCCCATTGGGAAACCAGAATATTAAACTGATTTTTGGAACTTGGCGGAGTGACTGGGGCTTGCTCCGACTCTGCCGCGGGTTGGCCTAGTATTGCAATACATCTAGGAACGGCCCACACAAACGTCAAACCAAAAATCAGTTTAATATTAAGTTTTATTTTTTCGGCTGGGAAGCGAGCATTATGTGGTGGTAGTGCAGTGGTGTGTAGTGCGTGCGTGCGTGGATCGCTGCGGTGGACGAAGACTGCGAGGACATACAACACTCACGAGACGAGGACAAGCGGACTCTGAGACCCGTCGGCTAAGTACACTATCATTTGTGACGTGAGTACATTTTCATTTATCACTCCTTACCTTATCCTAAGTCCATTCCTTATCATCCCGTCAGTCACTGCTTACCGGCGCGCGCGAGTGTAACGACTCCGGTCGATAACTGAGTCGCGCGCTAAGGGGGCAGTGCAACCCGCGTGGCCTGTAGCGTTTGGCGCCGCCTAGTGTGCGCGAGTCACTGCCGGCGCCCGTTGCGGCCACATCCTCCCCTCGTGCCAGCGAGGTGGCGCTCCAATTACATTCTGGAACCGTCCCTCGTTGACAGGTTGTATCGCCGCCATTTTCTCTATCATTTGTGTTCGTCCTCCTACTGTTATAAGTGTCTTCCCTATCATTTTAGCCGGCGGGAATAACATCTAGGGACAAATTATTGTAATTATGGAATGCAAAATAACATTTCCGTTCCCCTCAGAGTTCCGCTGCACGGAGTGCTATGGTGCTCCGGGCCGCCGCGTCTCAGGGGTTTACAGGGGTCACGGGGAGCTAGTAAAGCACACCAAACGTCACCATCCCGGGGCCACTTTCACTTATTATTGCGCGGACTGCAGCTTCATTGGCACGGGGGCCTACCCTCTTAAGTCGGTGAAGCTGCATCATGCTTCTGTGCACGGCCCCGGGAGGCCCGCTGTGGCCCCTGGCGGTTCCTCGCGGGATTCGTCCACCGTGAGAACGCGAGAGAGGTCGACGTCGGTGACCACGCGATCCATGGCACGCCGCCTATTAGACAGTAGTGACGGGAGACAGCCTGTTATCGCGAAAGAGGTCAATATCAATAATATTAATAGTAATGTAAATAGCCTAGGTGTCGAGCAAAGTAACAGGAATAGCAACATGAGCGGAGAGGTGGCAACGGCGCCGACCACATCACCACCAACGGCGCCGTCAAATGACCCGGCCAGCCTGCCGACGACAACAGCCAACAACACGACATCGGCAGGCCCCCGCAGCGCTGCGGCCAGGACGACGTCAACGTCAGCCAGGAGGTCGGCCGCGGCGACGACGAGTACTGCGGGGAGAGTGGCGCCCATTTTCACCCGGGCGGCAAGGGCAACCACGTCCCACACTCCTCCCTCCCAGCCAGCGGTGACACAGCCACTGCGCAGGGCCGCCCCAAGCAAGGGAACAACGGCTGCGAGGGTACCCACGGGCGCGGGCAGAGGCGACCGAGGCGCCCGCCCCCGTGCGACGACCTCCAGTTTAAGCAGCAGACGACCCGGAGTCCCCGGGGGACGAAATGGTGGGCTTGCCCTGGCGGCAGCCAGTCCCCCGAGGCCGCAGAACACCAGAAATGGCTTGGCTCCGGGTACAACCACTGACGCCCCTACCACCTGGGCGGAGGTCGTCGCGGGTCCCTCCAGCGGACGGAGCGCGACGGCAGCCAAGGGCGCGATGCCATGGACAGCAGAAAGGGGGTCGCGGTGCGCCGGCAGCCCACCAGCTATGGCGCGCCAAGTGAGCGACCCCCCAACGGAGGGATTTCCCACCCCCGGCAAATCCCCGCCCAGTCGGGGTAGCCTTACGGGGGTGGACAGCAGCTCCACTGGAGCATCGGCAGCCGTCTCGACGCTGACTACGACCACGGTGACGACCATGTGCAGCGGCGGCCCCATCACCAGCACGGGGCCGATTACGCGGGGGAGGGCTAGGGCTCTCAGCCAACAACCTCCCTCGCCTCCGGCCCTCCCCCAGGTAACCGAGTCGTCACCAGGGTCGGCCAATATTTCTCAGTGGCGGGTAGTCACTAAGGGCGTGAGGGGGAGGAGGAAAGCTACAAGCCTGTGGAACGTGGCAGGGGCAGCGTTGCCCGCGCGACCGTCGCCCGGGGTTTTTGTGTCAGGTGTAGCGGTGCCACCAAGGGCGACGACGGAGACAACGGGGAGAGCGTCGCCCGTGGCCGGGTCATCATCACCATCACCACCACCATCATCATCATCCACCTCCTCCGATGACCTGTTCTTGCCCGACAGATCTCTACCTACGATACCCGCGGCATCATCATCGCGGGAGCATTCAGGTGATGACTTTCCTGTCTTCACACCGGAGCAGTGGGCGGCTAGGAGACGAAGCCGCCGTGTCTCCGAGACCATTAATAATATGATTCTTTTTCACCAGCACGAGCGAGAGCTGGAGCGGGCTGCGGGGAGGTGTTTGGCGGAGAATGCCTGGCAGCAGGAGGATCGGAGTGTCCGCCGGTCGTCTTCGCCCGCGCTGTCCACACAGGGGCCCGCAGGGGACCTCGATCTCTCGGGAGGTGCTACGGTTCCTCCCCGGGCGTCCACGCCGGTCCGGCCGCGGACTTACACCATCGGGATGTCAGGGGTGGATCACCGCTCTCCGCAGGTCGACCGGCCGTCGATGCCTGCTCGCCAGCCCACCGCTGCTCGGCGGCGGCCTCGTAACCCTCGACATAACAACAGGGGACGGGGTTCAGCCGCCGAGGAGGGGAGGGAACTGCTGGTTAGCATGGCTGAGACGGTCAATGACCACCAGGACCTGGAAGAGTTGGCGACCCAGGTCGATAGCTTTCTCCGGGAAGCGGGCGGAAGTGGTGGAGCCACCGCGGTCCCCCGAGGGGCTCGTCGGGGGGGTGCGCCGGCAGCGCGGCCGCCGCGGCAGAGGGAGCGGGGGAGCTGGGCGTCGGGGGGCGCCAGGGCGACGGATCGTCGCAATGGGTCCGCAATCCAGGCGGAAGGGAATGGCTTCGTGGAGGAGGCTACGCGCATCCAGCGGCTCTACAGGGCGAATCGCCGGCGCGCGTTACGCGAGGTGCTCCAGGGGCCCGATCGCCGTTGTAAAGTGCAACGAGATTTGGTCCAGGAACACTTCGAAACGCTGTACGCCGGTGGCTCGGATCTGTCGGGCGAGCCTTTCCCGCGAGGTCAGCTCGCGGAGAGCACGGGGGACGACATCCTGACTCGACCCTTTTCGGAGAGCAAGGTGCTTCGTCGGCTCCGGCGCATGCATAACGCTGCGCCCGGACCTGATGGGGTGACTTACGATGACCTGAAGAGGGCGGATCCGGACTGCCGTGTCCTCACGGCGGCATTCAACGCGTGCCGCCGGCTCGAAGCGATCCCCAACGCCTGGAAATCATCCAACACCGTGCTAGTGCACAAGCGCGGACCCGAGGACGATCTGTCGAACTGGCGTCCCCTTGCCCTCGGCGACTCGGCCCCGAAGCTGCTGGCGGCGGTGCTGGCGGATCGCCTCACCGACTGGGTCCTTGAGAACCGTAGGCTGTGTCCGACGCAGAAGGGCTTTCTGCAGCACGAGGGGTGTTTCGAACACAACTACGTGCTCCAGGAGGTACTTCAGGACGCCAGGGCGAGGAGACGCGAGGTGGTCGTCGCGTGGTTGGACCTGTCGAACGCGTTCGGGTCGGTTCCCCACGAGGCGATCTACCGTTCCTTCCGGGAGGCCGGAGTCCCCGACATGCTCACGAACATCCTGAGTAGCATGTACGCGGGCTGCACGACGCGGGTGCGGACGGCCGGCGGGTACACCGATCCAATCGCCGTTCGCTCTGGAGTTCGGCAGGGCTGTCCCCTCAGTCCCATCGCGTTTAACATCGCGATAGACTCGCTGCTGCGTGCAGTCGGTGCGTCATCGCGGGGTTACACTGTCGGTGGGCTGAGGGTGAACAGTCTGGCTTACGCCGATGACATAGTTGTCATTGCCGAAACGCCCGAGGGAATGCGCGACCTGCTCGAAACCGTGGAGAGGGAATTCCGGGCGGTCGGGCTGCGCTTCAACGTGCGAAAGTGCGCTACTCTGCACCTAGTGCGGGGTGGTGGGGTTCGGCCGACGGGGTTCGTTCTCCAAGGAGACTCCGTACATCCGCTGGCAGCTGGCGAGCCGTATCAGCACCTGGGGATCCCTACCGGCTTCGAAGTGCGGCAGACGCCCATCGCGGACATCAGCGATCTGGCTGCCTGTGTCCGAGCGGTCGATGAGTCCCTTCTCGCCCCGTGGCAGAAACTCGAGGCGGTGGCGGTATTCATACTGCCCCGACTTGACTTCTGCTTGCGGGGATCACACGTAGAGAAGGGTCCGTTAAAAGCAGCGGACAAACTCATCCGTGCCGCGGCCAAGCGCTGGATGAACCTTCCTCAGCGAGCGAGCGCGGAGTTAGTCTACCTCCCACCCAGCCGGGGAGGGGGGGCGGTGGGCTCCTTCCTCTCGGTGACCTGGCCGACGCACTGACCATCGCCCACGCCTTCAAAATGCTGACGGCGGAGGATGTGGTGGTCAGTGAGCTGGCTTGGAACTCTCTGAGAACGGCGACAGCGACGAGGATCCGTCGTCCCCCCATGGAACACGACTGCATGCAGTATCTCTCTGGCTCGCTGTAGGGGGAGTTCCGCTGGGACAATGGCGGAGGAATCTGGCTTTGGTCGCGCGCTCGGAACGCTGCTCGGAGGCAGGCGGCCAGGTTGATGATCGCCTGGCGGTGGGACACGCTGCGCGGAGAACCGCTACTGATCTGCAGGGGCTCGGCGGGACGTGAGACTAAAATTCCACCTTCCGCGAGGAGCCAGGTGGTGCGTCGGCTTCGGGCCGCCGTGGCGGAATGGCACATGCACATGGTCTTGCGCAAGCCGGACCAGGGGCAAGGTGCTCGAGGCGTCGGTGCGATCGAGGTGGTCCGACCACTTCCTCCGCACAGGCAGCTTCACCCGCTTCGCTGATTGGCGCTTCGTGCATCGCGCCCGCCTCGATGTCTTGCCTGTTAACGCAGCCATCAGGTGGGCCGATAACGATAAGCGTTGCCGGCGATGCGGGGAGGGTCTCGAGTCCCTGCCCCACGTGCTCTGCCACTGCGGTCCGACGTCGGCACCCCGCCAGCTCCGGCACAATGCGGTGGTTGATCGTCTCGCCAAGGCTTGCCGGCTGCCGGGGGAGGTGCGGGTCAACCAGCGGATCGAGGGAGTCGGGGATGACGTCGCGGCGCTCAGGCCGGACATTGTCATCCGGAATGAGGCCGCGGAAAGCGTCGTGATCGTCGATGTGGCCATTCCCTTCGAGAATCGATCTAACGCTCTTTGGGAGGCCAGGGGGAGGAAGCTCGAGAAGTATGCCCCCCTGGCAGAAGCGCTTCGAAGGAATGGCTACCGCGTCGTGGTCGGCGCGATCATCGTCGGCGCCCTCGGCACATGGGACCCGGCCAATGAGGGGATGCTGAAGACCTTGAGGATTGGTAATCGGTACACGTCCCTCATGCGTCGCCTCATTGTGTCGGATACCATCCGCTGGTCGCGGGATATCTACGTCGAGCACGTCTCCCACTGGGGCAGGACACCACTTAAGCACACCACCATCTTTATGTATGATTATAGCTATGTGTCCATCACTATTGTTGTATATTTATTTATTTATTTATTTATTTATTTATCTATTTATATATATAATGCACATGTACCTGGGAAATATCCTGTTCTATTCTTTTTTCTATACTATTTATCCAGTTACTGTGACATTTACATGTGTATTTTATTTTCATTTTCTTTGCCAAAGGGTTGCGTGTAATCTCAAGACTGTACTGCTTATATATATTGTGACGTGAATTTTTGGAAATCCACGGCACAAATGACCCGCAGGATTAGGGACGTAGGAAGTAACTGTTGAACGCTCCAAACGTCAGTCCTAGGTTAAGGCGCACAGATTCCTTAGTATTAAGTAACCAGCCTGTCGTCCGCTTTCATGTTTTTTTGCTTGGCTTTATTGCACACTGCTTGCTTTCTTTTTATTTTCTTTTTTTGGTATACTGTATGACGCTTTGGTGGAACCAATTGGTGTGAGAGCTGGTGGAACGACGCCGAACAACGGGGGAAGTGAGGAAAGAGGCGCTGATTTTTGGTGACCCTTGGAGACCGACTGCCGCCGCTTGACGAGGGGGGGGGGGGGGGGGGGTGGGGGCTGCTGCATCTAAGGAATCCAGAGAGTTCCAGAGTACCCGGGATGGGGCTCATGCTTTCGTCTACCGGCCGTCCAGCTGGGACGCCCTACGATCGACGCCGGCCTCGCCGCCGACCATGAGTCGACTTGTCCTCCTCGTCCTGCCGCGAGGCCGCGAGAATATCTACAACGGGCCCATGCCGATGTACCGCCGGAGACAGGGAGGGAGAGCAGCCAGCACCGCGGACTCCCGCTCTCCTTGGCCTTCGAACGGACGCATTGTGCACTCTGCTGTACTGTGGCGACAGCTCTCTTATCCCCACTCTCAAATATAATTGACTCGGCGAACGGGGATCATTGTGATCACCTGTGGGTACCGAATCATTATCATTCTCTCCCTCAACTGGACTACAATCATCGGACGCATTGTGCATTCTACTGTATCGTGGTTCCAGCTACCTTCTCCTATTCCGAGAAATTAGAAAAGCGAATAAGTAAACAAAAACACTTCTTGTCGCCTACGGTCCAATAATAGAACTGGAAACGATTATAAGAGTGCGCATGCGTATGTGAGAGTTTAATAGAATAATAAGAATATCCTAGAGTGTAATTTGTAGGACAATATAGCATAACTGTTTTATTGTAAAAAACTTAAGTGTCTAATTCCTTCTTCACACGCCTGCCCAGTGTACAAACACTATGCCCAGTGTACACTAAACACACAAAGTCTCGTGATTCCTAAGTCTCTAAAATCACGAAACGTCTCAATACCATACATTATATTTACTTTATTAAACCTAAAGCGTATTTTAAATTCTTCGTCATTGTAACATTCAAAGGAATTATTTCCATCACGAATATATTGTTTTGAAGCACTAACTACAACCGTTTCCATTATTTCATCATCTTCAGAATCACCGAAATCTTCTCCGATATCTTGCAAATGTAAATATTCCATTATTAATACTGAAAACACTTTTTCGAAGATTTTCGGCGAAGATTATCTTAAACCAGGGTTCGGGACGGTAAAGGGATAATTGTGTTACAGTAACAATAAAACGTTCCTTCGGATTAATTCCTCACTTACTATAATTCGCGCATCTATTGGGTGTCTGTGGGGTAGGGATGGACGATGTTTTCCGATTAAGGGGAGCATACTATTTAGAATTTTCAAAAAATCGATTTTTTTTCATATTTCGAAAGTATAATATATTAAAAATGTACTGGAAAAAGGACAAATCGAAATATTAAATATTTATGGAGTTATTGCACATAGTCGAGAGCGCCGGGGTCCGCATACCGTAAACTAGCGAGTCTGGTAGCCGGAGCGCTTGGGGTGGAGCAACGTTTCTTTCACAATATCTTTGTATAATTCTTTGATGATCTTACTCCATTACTTCGCGACGAGATTAAACAGCATCTCCTACCAATTTATGAAGATTTATCTAGGGATGATTTACTGGAAAGATGCTTGGGTGGCCATACCCAGAATGCCAATGAAAGTTTCAACGCGACAGTTTGGCGATTATCCCCAAAGCACCTGCATTCTGCATTAAAAATCATTGAAATTTCAGCCTATATTGCTGCTGGGATAGTTAATGAAGGCTACACCTCCATTCTTAGAATTATGAACAATTTAGATATAATTGTTGGCACCTATTTGAAAGTTTTCGCCGAAAACATCGATGAGGCGCGAGTAGCGAGGCAGAACAAGATGAGTCTTTAGTACTCATGGTTTCCGGATGGAAGCCGCGTCTATGTTCAGCTTCGTTCCGACGTTTCGCAAACATTTCAGTCTGCATCTTCAGGGCTAGGAGGCTCCAATACTGAAGCTCCATGTTGTCAGGAAGTCTTAATATGCCTATGATTGCTCATGCGGATCAGTGCTTCAGCCGATCATAAGTTGTTTTTAGTTGATCAGCTGATCAATTAAAAAACCGGGAGGACGGTGTGCCAAATGGGATTTACTTGATATCCTCGATCCCTATTTAGGTTATCTGGGTGTTTTAATATCTCTAAACCTTCGCGATGTTTTCGGGCGAAGTAACCTGTAGAACTAGCTAACATTTCTGTCTTTCCATAATCCACTGAATGTGCAGTGTCCATCCAATGTTCTGCCAAGGCAGATTGAGAAAAATTACCGTATTTGGTACACCGTTGATGTTCTTTGACCCGTGTACTGATCTTCCTCCCGGTTTCACCTATGTACACTTTTCCACAGGAGCAGGGGATTTTGTATACTCCTGGAGCACTCAGTGGTGGTCTACGGTCTTTCGTACTGGGAATTATTTGTCCAATCTTCTTTCGGGGTTTGAAGATTGTACGGATGTTATGTTTCCGTAGCACCTTGCTGATCCGGTCTGTTGTACCTTGGAGATACGGTAGAGCTACGATTTCCTGTCGCTCGGTTGGTTCATTATAAGATGGGGATGGATTTTTATTTTGTAGCTTACGTAATACATGGTTAATTTGTTTACTGTGGTATCCATTCCTACCAAGGGCTTCGTTAAGATGTTTGATTTCTATATCCAAGTGTTGTGGTTGAGAAATGGTTAGAGCCCGGTACATAAGGGAGCTGATGACAGAGTTTTTCTGAGAGGGATGGTGATGTGAGGAGGCATGGAGGTATCTATCAGTATGGGTAGGTTTGCGGTACACCTGATGGCCTAGGCTTCCATCTTCATTTCGATGGACTAAAACGTCTAAGAAGGGGAGGTCTCCCCGTTTCTCAATTTCCATGGTAAATCTTATGTTTGGATGTATTGAGTTTATGTATTCTAGGAACTGAGGCAAGGTGTTTTTCCCGTGTTTCCAGATGACAAAGGTGACGTCCACATACCGGTACCATACCGATGGTTTTAGGGGGGATGAAAGCAGAACTTTGTTTTCGAACTGTTCCATAAAGATATTGGCTATAATCGGGGAGATAGGGGATCCCATTGCTGCCCCAGATGTTTGTTCATAGAACTCACCCTGGTATTGGAAATAGGTAGATGTTAGGCAGTGTTCAATTAGGGGGAATAGTTTGGAAGGAATTTTCTTGGATTTCTTGATGATTTCAAGGGTGTCAGGGATGGGAACGTTTGTGAACAGTGATTCCACGTCGAAACTGACTAGAATTTCATCTGGGCTAGTTCTAATGGAGTTGATTTTATTCACGAAGTCTAGGGAGTTCTTAATGTGTGAGTTATTTTGTCCTACTAGTGACTGGAGGGGTTTGGTGAGTAGACGGGCAAGTTGGTAGGTGGGGGCACCAATGTTGCTTACTATTGGACGAAGGGGAACATCTTCTTTGTGGATTTTGGGAAGGCCATATAGTCTAGGGGGGAAGGATTCCTTAGGGGTAAGAGTTTTGAGGGTTTCCGGAGGGAAATTAGCTTCTTTGAGTAGCTTGATGGTCTTCTTCTCCATGCTTGTTGTTGGGTCTTTTTTAAGTTTTTTGTATGTGTTTGAGTTGTTTAGCATGGCCTTGATCTTGTTAGTGTATTCTTCCTTGTCCATTATGACTGTAGCATTCCCCTTATCTGCTGGTAGTATGACAATTTTGTCATTTTTCTTGAGATTGAAGAGTGCTTCTCGTTCTTCTCTGCTGATGTTTTGTTTAGGGGGCTTTGCTTTGTGTAGGATGTTGGAGAGTTTTCTTCTAACATTATTACTAATTTCTGTGGGTAAGTGAAAAATGGCTGTCTCTGTCTGGCTAATTATTTCCTCTATGGGGATCTTAGTGGGTGCTATGGCAAAATTATGACCCTTTGCAAGAATGGAGACCTCAGCATCACATAAATTATAGTTACTACGGTTCTTAACCGTATGTGTTAGGGTTGGGGGGGTTTACCTGTGGAATTAATTTTTCAAAATTCCCTTTCTGTTATCTCGTTCTTAGTTCGGCGGAGTGCACTGCTTGTTCGTGTGTTACCCGATCAAGTGTGTCCCATAGCCCAACTTCCAGTGAACTTGAAAGAGAAAGGTGCAATGAGAACAGTTTTTGGGAAGTCTCTTCAAGGTTTTTCTTAGCAGTGGAGATGCTTTCCCTGATTAGTTTTAATGAGGCATGCTTAAGGATTGATTTGACTCTTTGAGAGGGGTGGGGAGGGTTTTTCAATTGGAAGCATTTTGGTACCACCTGATGGTCGCGGCACCTTTTCAAAAATGTTAAAGAGCATAGTTGGATGTGTAGGGACTTCCTGAGTTTAGTAAACAAGTTTACTGACCCAAGTATAGCCTCTCCGTGGAGGCGTTTAATTTGAGATTTTAGGCTTTCGCGGCCAATATTGTCATTAGTACTCATGGTTTCCGGATGGAAGCCGCGTCTATGTTCAGCTTCGTGCCGACGTTTCGCCAACGTTTCAGTCTGCATCTTCAGGGCTAGGAGGCTCCGATACTGAAGCTCCCTGTTGTCAGGAAATCTTAATATACCTATGATTGCTCATGCGGATCAGTGCTTCAGCCGATCATAAGTTGTTTTTAGTTGATCAGCTGATCAGCTTTCAGTTTTCAGCTGATCGGCTGAAGCACTGATCCGCATGAGCAATCATAAGTATATTAAGACTTCCTGACAACAGGGAGCTTCAGTATCGGAGCCTCCTAGCCCTGAAGATGCAGACTGAAACGTTTGCGAAACGTCGGCACGAAGCTGAACATAGACGCGGCTTCCATCCGGAAACCATGGGTACTAATGACAATATTGGCCGCGAAAGCCTAAAATCTCAAGATGAGTCTTTCTGAAACTAAAGCAGCTCGTATAGTCAGAAAACAGCAACAAATGGAAGAGAATCAGCTTTTCGAAGAGGCTGAAGGATTATTATATGCGTCTGGAATCGCTGATTGATCGGTAAGTCACTAAAACTAATAGTTTTATCGTACTGAAACTTTAAACGCGATTATCTCGAAACTACATTTTCAAAAACTGCTCATGTTGTAACTCAAAAAGTTATTGGCCGATCTGGCTGAATTTTTGGGAGGTGATTCTCTATAATATTATTGGAAGGACTAACCTAAAGTTTTAAAGATATCGCGTAAATAAAATATTTTTTTGTGGTAAAAACTGTCGAAAAAATGGTCGAAAATTCGAACTTTTTTTTCAACAGCTTACCAAATTTTTAATTTTATACTTTTTCATTGTTTTTTAGGTTAGTCCTTCCCCTTTACATGTCAGTAATCGAAAAATAATTGTTTTTTTTTGGTTTCAGATCACTACAAAGAACGTGACAACTGCAGCACTTTTCGGTGTCACGCAAAACACGCCTAGCCAAATAAGACCTCTATGTCTGAGCCGCCATTTTCTTTCATAACAAAAAAAAATATTTTTTCTATGCTTTAAAGATGAAATAAAATGATACCACAATTTCAAAATGATGCGATTATTTTATCACCTTCAAAAAAATTCATGAAAAATGCCTCATTTTCTGCCGTCTAAATAGTATGCTCCCCTTAATTAAACATCGATGTTTGTTTCGTAGATAATCGATTATTTTTGACGATGTCTCTGTAGCCCGATTAATCGATTATCAATGTTTTTTTCCCAAACATCGGTCTTTAATGCAATATAGTAATTCGTATCCTCCGTGTGCGTACACGTCATTGGTAGTTGCATGCTGTGGTTGCATGCACACTGATGTACACTGATTTTCATAAATTCTGTGAACTGGCAGCACCGTGCGGTGAGGCGGTAGAGGAGGGTGGGCGGAACTTCTCGGCGCACAGTGCGCCACACCGCACCGTGCTGCCACTTCACAGAATTTATAAAAACCAGTGTAGATATGCCGTAAGCTTGTGTAGTTCGCGCGGCGGCCTACGAAGAAGAAAAAGCAATTAGCACGTCAAAAAAAATGCACAAAAGTGCACAATCAATCTCATCGATTACGTCTTCGCAAGAGTCTTGTGATCCACGGAAATCCGGGTGAGTAAAGTGTATTTTTATTTTTATCATGCTAATTCAATAGAGTGGAAGACTATCATGTATTCAGTTGTATTCGCTATCATATATTAATCTCAAAACGTTTAACTTCGTCAAAATGCTCGTAGGAACTGAAACTAAAATATAATATGTAATATACAGGTCAAAAACAGTGAGCCATGTGTGGAGCTTTTATAAAAAAAGTAGACAATACAACGGCCCGCTGTAATGTATGTGAAAAAATTTTCAAGCACGGGGGCAATACTACAAACTTACAGCAGCATCTGGGAAGGAAGCATCCGACTTTTTATACGAGTATCGCATCGATAAATCAAAAGAAAAGTAAAACTTTGTCAGAGTCCAGCAATGACGTCGACGATCCTGATGCAAATTCGTCCTCTATTATGAAACGTCGGAAAGTTGAAACTAAGGTACGCCAGCTATGCATACATTGTACGCGTTATTATAATAGTACAACTTACAAGTGATGCCGCAGCAAGATATGCATATTGAAGCACCTTTCCAGAGATCTAGTTCTTTCGCAGGTTAGTAGAAATTCATTTAACTAATACTGATTAACGTAGTTATGTTAAAAGATTTGAAATATCATGCCTTCGGTTTTATGCTTTATGTAGACGGAGGCTTGATGGCTGATCGAATAACAAACGCGGTGTTGTATATGATCGCTGCTGATAATGCTGTCAATCGGGGAAAATGACGGTTTCAAGCTACTAATGAAAACGGCGGTTCCGTTATACAATCTTGCAAGTAGAAAGACAATTACAGGATTAATAAATGCCAAGTATGAAATGCTCAAGAAGGATGTTAAGCTGAATCTTGAGAAATTCACGTCGTATACGATAACCTGTGATAATTGGACTGACGTCAGTAATCAAAGTTACCTTGGAGTAACAATTCATTACGCGACGACGAACGGAGAATTGAAGAGTGGGTGTTTGGGAGTTGTATGTACCACTGCATGAAAGTCACACAGCGGAATACTTATCCGACACTCTACTTTCTGTGCTCGCTTCCTTCGGATTGAACCCAGAGAATGCGACAGCAATTATCTCCGATAACGCAGCAAACATAAAGAAAGCGATTTACGATTCTTTTGGCCGTTCCAAGCATCTGCCATGTTTTGCCCACGTACTGTCACATCTGATTTCCGACGTTATTTCTTCTAGTTCGATGACATACGTACGAGATCTTATTTCCAAAGTGAGAAATATCGTCGTTCTGATAAAAAGAAGTGTCGTAGCGTCGTATGAATTAAAAAGATAGCAAGTCCGCGACGGGAAAACGGAATCAACGGCTCTTAAATTCATTCAAGACGTTCCAACTCGATGGAATTCTACCCTCTACATGCTGGAGAGATTCCTCGCTCTCGAGGACTACATTTATCCTGTAACTCTGAAGTGCCGAAAATGCCCAAAACTGCTAATCCGTGACGAAACTCACCTGTTGAAGAATCTCTGCAGCCTGCTCACGCTCATCGAAAGGGTCATTACGGAAATAAGCGGCGATTCATATCCGACGTCGAACCTTATTATACCAATAATAGATTGCATGCAAGTAGCGATACGCTCTTGGGAACCGAAAACGTTGGATGTCAATGAAAAAGTGACGGAAGCGACTATGGAGTTCAAGGACAAACTGTTGGCGGCAGTAGATCGAAGATTTAAAAACCAGGAATTTAATCTGATCCTCGCGATTTCAACTATATTGGATCCGCGGTTCAAGAAATTGCATTTTCAAAGCGCGCTAGCAGCATCCTCAGCGATCATAAAAATTAATACGCTTATGAAATGTAACGCGGCTTCTGAAAACTCTGATCGTATTCCAAAAAGAACGCAGAACGACGATTTAAGTATATGGAATTATCACGATCAAATGCTGGCCAAGAATATTGATTCAATAAGCGAGGACAACGAGAGTCTCAACCTTGAACTACGGCAATACCTCAACCAACCACACTCTAAAAACAAGCGTGTTACCAAGTGTGTCGAAACAACTCACACACACATCTAACATGTGTTGTCACAATGAAATGCATTAATAAAATGTGTGTAGGCTGGTTCATGTGTTGAATCAACACGCTTGTATTCCAACTTTCCTTTCTCTTCTGTACAACACTCTTTTTAGTGTGTTGCTATACAACACGCTTTTGAGAACATACGTTAGATGTGTTGAATCAATGCGTTTAACGCCCAACAACTCACTTGGTGTACAAGTACACGCTAGGTTTACTACACACTTTATAAAAGAACACGCTTACAAAGAATACACTTACGTATGTGTTCGACTCGCAGTCAATCGCAAGATGGCGGATTCGTTTATCGTATGACAACCGGCATAACCATGATTAGGGCGCAGAATATTTTTAAGTGCCAGATGTGCTATTTCGTAACTGCATCGGATAAACAACTGTTACAACACGTTGATCGGCATCATCGATATGACGCTTCCTTCAAAGTGAAGTGCAATAAATACGGATGTGGAACCACATTCACAAATTAGAAATCTTTCAAACAGCACGTGTTCCGAAAACATCCCCTCATCGACATTACTCAAGAAGCAGCTGCAGAAATCCCTGATTTGGCAGGAGATGACGAGGTTGAAATGGAAGGTAAATCATTACAATTAATTTCTAAAACGATTTATGGTGAGTATACCGTTATTTCTTCTCGACACCCACGCCGTACGATATCAATTGCAAGAGTCGAATTCCTCGACGTGTAATAAATACACACTTTGACATACATTGTTGGGTGAGCGCACCTAGAAGTGTGTAAAAAGTCACTACATTCATGTACGCGTTTAAAGCGTGTTGAAACAATGCACCTAAAGTGTGTTTTATTTACACGCTTGCAAATGTGTTGAGAATTAACACACCGTAAAGCATGTAAAAAGTGACTACAGGATTTACACACATAAAGCGTGTTAAAACAATACGCTTGTTTTTACAGTACAGTATTTCCACGCTATGAAAGCCCTTTGAAGCACTGGAAAACTATCAAACCAGCGTATCCGTCACTGTACAAATTAGGAATGAAGTATCTTGGCGTAGTTGCAACTTCAGTTCCATCCTGTAATAATCTAATAATATTATATTATCAATATGAATGTTTATTAAGTTTATACAGGAATCTGTGTCATTGCGAATAATTAACGATCAATTAATATCAAATACGTGCACGGATTCAGCTAAGATTTCTATATTTATTCAGGTGAGTCTATCAATTAAGCAGAGTACTCGGAGCACAAAATAATGAATTGCCGATAAGGCATATAAAACAAAAATATATACGCAAGGAAGAAACACAATAATTAACGGTTCAATAATGTAATTACGCCACGCATTCATCTTATCATTCACACATATTCATACTCGTTCCATACTAGTCACATTGGTTAAAAGTTAAAATTTAAAAATAGGTCTCTCACAAAATACCAGGAATCACTCTTTGGTCCATTTGTAGTCCACTCGAGGTCGGGAACAAATATGTCAATTCACTTCTCCGTCATCCTCCACAATGATCCAAATGGTAGAATCTCAGGGAGATGGAGAATCGTCAGTAATGTTGCGATCCTGGATGGATACTATGTTAAACGTTGGAGTATATGTAATACTATTCATAAATATCAAGCCCCTATCGTCTGGTAATGATGTAATCTATATTTGGTAATTAGTTATAATATATATTAGTATCGCACGAGATGGAATGATGTTTGACTCGAAGTGGTATTACCTTTTTAATTTTGTGAGCGATGGTTCGGCGCGATTAAATAGTACGAAGGTATCCGTGTGTGCCGTGCGCCGGTCTTCAGACGAAAGGGACGACACCGACGCTGCAATTAAGCACGTAGGCTCGTAGGTGGGCAGCGTGGGAGTCGTCTCTGATACAAGCGCCGCAATGGGCATACTAGATTTTCGGCGGCATATATGAAGTTCGTTACAATCCGAACGATTGTTCTCCACGGCGGGTTCAATTAAAGTGGAAAACCGCAGTAGGATTTCGGGTGACCACTTAAACAAATTGCTTTTTCTCGGGTGTCTTTCTCGCGGGGAGTGGGGTTTGGCTTAAAACATCGTAATCATTCTACGATAAGAATTCTAAAATAGAAAAGGCCACACCGTAACTGTTTCTCACATCTTGCATGTGTTTTGCAATCGAAAATGTTCCTACTTAGTATGTAACTGTTCCTATGAGATTATGTACTCTTTTTTCATATTTCTGTTCTCTGTTACATTGTCGACAAATTAAAATTATCCCATCCAAATATTCCATCTGTACTTCTTCTACAACCTTCATACCTACTTGCCATTGCAGGAACTGTAAGACGTAGTATAAAGTACGCATGATATTTTAATACCTATGCATGAAAATAACAGAATTATCTCATTCCTCATATATTAATTTAGAACTTTCTTTTTTTTTTATAGTCACGAAGTAGCCCTCTCACTTTTAGAGCTGAAGACTTTGCAAACTTGTCCTGCTGCTGCTGACAAAATGTACTAGATTCTTCGAAGAAAATATCGAGTATGTATGTATAGCGCCGAATCTGAACATCCGATTTTAGGAATTAGATTTTGTACATAATAACGGAATAAAATTTCATTTATTCCGAACTTATATGAGAAGCATAGGGGTATTGTGTTTTATTACACTATAATATGCATTTTCATTTTTTTTAAATATATTGTAACCTATACATCCGAGGATATTCGTATCGCGGTAATAATAAGATCCCGCTAACCTGAATAACGTTAACATCCAGTAATAACAATTCGTAGGCATCGCGACGCTCAATTCTTCCGCACCTCGCAGGCCCCCTGGCCTACCGTTGACGGGTATATAAACGGCGACGTTTCGCGACTCGAGCATTCTATCACCTGAGCTAGCTAGGTTACCTTTAGTAAAGTAAACGAGCAAATCGTCTCGGGCAAGCGGGCAAACCGTCCCACTTGACCATCATTTCTAGAGGTACTTCTACTCTTGTAATCGAGCAAACCGTCTCGGGTAGGGTAACCGTCTCGGGACGGGTAACCGTCTGCCAGATAGAATCAATATCTGCATCTCAGTTGGGCCGTCACTTTGATACATTTGATCATTGTGCCGTTTCCGCTATACATGCCATCATAACTTTGTATAAAGACTTGCACGACTAGCTACTCTGCGAATGAGACTTCTCACCTTGCCGAGATAGCAACGTTATTTTAGATAGGACCACGTCTACCTGTGATCACGAGTTCCCTAGTGGAAGACTGCTCACAGCACGACGCTTATATTTTAACGAGTCAACTCTGTAATCAAGTTCCGCTGGTCGAAGACTGCTTTCAGACACGATTCTATATTTCATTGATACGATCAGAATAAGAGCCAAGATAGAATCACACAAGACTAGAAGTTTACCTACGATTTCCGTTCCCGTCAAACATATCGTATAGGTAAACTGCGTGTAACAATCGTATTGATACATTTGACTTTCCGAACACTAATCTTTTGTATATATCATTTATAACCATTCTTACTTTCCGCTTGCGTTTATATCTCTATTCTTCGCTTACTAACATCCAGCATTCTCTAGGCTGGACCTGCACTAACCCTTGTTGTATTCCGTTATAAGATAATATATGTTTCTTTTGTAATCTGTAAAACAAAATCTCACTTTCATTTGTTCCGCCTGATAGTTTTCCTAAATTCCTAACAGTCGATTTTGGCTCGAACCCGCCTTTTTGGCACGATCCGGAGAACCGTATCGTGTGAATAAGGTTACTATAATCGATGTTTCGATTATTTTCTAAAAACAGCGATGTTTAGTAATCGATGTTTTAAGTAATCGATTATTTCAACATCGATGTTTTTTTCGAACATCGCCCATCCCTACATACAAAAGACCTTCAGCTTCTTCATAAATTTCATTATTCATTTGTTGAAGCTGTTTGCGAGCTGTTCGAGCTTCCTTACTTGATAGAGTGGTTCGTACGTCCTGTCTCCGCATTCTTTCCTTGTCCTTTTGCGCAGCGTATTCGTAGCTCTGCTTCCCAACGATGATACTCATCGATTCCATAATTCGTAAAATTGTTGTTTCACCTTCATCAAATATTGCAGTGGATAAATAAGCTGCAATTTCAACAATTTTTAGCCCTGAATTGAAATGTTTAGGGGCTAAACGGCATATCGTGCTATTATAACTTTCGTTAGCATTTTGCGTATGGCCACCGAGGCATCGATGTAGTAAATTATCGTTTGATAACTCTTCATAAATGTTGGACGTAATCGTCTATTTGGGGTTTGGTGGGCACAAAGATGTTAAAATTAATAAATCACAAGCACCACTTTCTATGATTTGTACTTCTATTATTCCAAAACTCTGAATTACTTTTCAGGTACAATATTTTCTATCTCCGTATCACACAAGGACTAACGTACTCTTTTGAATTCTAATTTTCATATCCATATATCAAAGAAGAAGAGATCAACTAAAAACTAAGCGGCGCTTTCCCGAAAACGGTTAGGTGAGCGCCCAAGAGGTGGCTCCACTTCAGTGTACTTTCGTCACCAGGGTGAGGGCGGCATGAAGCCGTTTATCTCCAACACTCCCTCCCTTCATGCAGCTTCCTCTGTATTATTATGGGACTCTGAAAAAGATAAATAAAGAAAGATTTCTCTGACTCTGAATGGTTCAAATATTCTATAATATTTGATCTCTGAGATATGAGAATGCTTGTATTGGCAAAGGTTTGGTCATTATATCAGCTCGATTCTCTTTGGACTCTACCCATTTTACTTCAACTCTGTTTTCCAATACACATCTCTTAATAAAGTCTCCATGCGTGTCTGCTATGTGACTTTTGTGACCTCTGACTTCTCTATCTCTGAGTTTTCTCTGAATCTCTGAAACATTGTCATCAAAACTCTTTAACTTGTGTGCTCCATCCATTTGAGTACATTTTCCCGCGGACATGTTGTCGCACCACAAGGTCACAGGATACGAGGTTGTTCCTGTAATGTCTCTGATTGTTTTATCTAGCGAGATCATCTCCTGGCATGATTCACTCATTGCTAGATATTCTGATTGACAGGTAGAAAGGGTTACATAACTCTGTTTGTGACTTCTCCAGGCTATTGTATCATCGTACAATTTTATTATATACCCAGCAAACACAACTTGTTACTAATACATTGCGCACTTGTAACGTCGTAAGGTAACAATTGTTATCTTATAGGAACATTAATATAATATAATATTTCCATGTCACTGCATTGAAACGGATATTGGAAAGGGTTATGTTGTCTTTTGGTAACTCTGAATCAGAATGTGATGTATCATAAATTATATTATAATTACATAGACGTGCTATTCCAGTAAATGTATCTCGATTACATTTCAACTATATAAATTTTACGTTACCCTACTCTATTATGGGAACACTCGTGATTGGTCAAGAATATAGCGTATTTGAAAATGGGCCAATGAAAGGCAAACATGAGACGAAAACCGTACATTATTTCAAATCGGCTTTTCATGGAGCGGAATCACGGAACGGAACGCGTGTGCAATATATCTGTATATAGTTTTTTTCAATGCATACAGGTATATTGAAACGCGCGGTCCGTTTCAGTGTTCCACTTCTTGGGATTGCTTGGATTAACGACTCAACGTACATGCAACGTTACGCAGTTAATCTAGAATGATCTAGAATTTTCATAATCAATTTCAGGTAAGTACTTTTGTGTAATTATTATATGTATTTTCATTATGTACTTTTCGTTTTAAAGTTTCTTTCAGCACTTAAACCAGATTTTAACACAACTTGTGTGATTCTTACTGTTAACAGATAAAATTGCACAAAGCACGTGACAAAATTTTACTTCATAATGCCTAAAGAATTTAGATTTATATCAAAACGACGAAAAAATCAGTTGATTAATTTAGAATTAGCTACTTTAGATAATATATGTGGAAATAGCATTAGTAACACTCAACATATTTCATTTGAAATTGAGAATCACGATGGCATTTTTAATGAATCTAAATTTGTATGCAGCAATTCAGTTGTTAAATCAAAAGTATATAGTGAACCTGCATCAAATAGTTGTGTTCGTAATACACTCGATACTGATTCTTGTGATACTTCCATTGAGCATCATCATATTGTTTCAACAAGTAGTTTGGAATCTTTGGATGATATGTCTATTGCACAATGTATTGACAAAACAGATACTATTATGCCAATTAATCTTGTATCTGATCTACGCAAGTGGGTTGTGCAAAATAATATTCCACATAATGCTGTTAATAATTTATTAGAAGTTTTAAGGAATCATGGACATAACACTTTATGTAGTGATGTTCGAACCCTTATGAAAACTCCAAGAAATATTTCTTCTGAAATTATTTCAAAAAATGGTGGCCACCAGTGGCGTAGCTACCGTGGAGCAAATGGAGCGAGTTGCTCCAGGCGCGTGATTGTGAGGGGCGCACGGTCGCAAGGGCGCTCCGCCGCGTGGAGCGCTCGGATATCGAAGTTGTTGAATTCACCACTGTACGGCGTCGCGCTCTACAGTTCATCCGCAAGTGAAGCTTGTTCGAGCATACCTCAAATAAAAGCGCTGTAGCTACTAGCTCTACTTTGCGACTTACGAGATTCAGTCAATTACTATCTTGAAAGCAATCTTAGTTAGAGTCACTGTGATCGTTGCCTTTATTATATGTTAGGTATACACGTCATTTAACACGAGTTATTATTGATAGTTGATAAGATTGAGATTATAGTTTGGTTTAGAGTGAAGATCATGTCAGAGTTATAAAAGCTGAGCGGAGCTGCGTTTAAAAAAAAGAGAATAGAAAAGGAAGAGGCTGAAATAAAGGTTTTGAAGAAAGTTCCAAAAATAACGGCATTTTTTAACGCTCCGTCGACATCCTTTGCTACTAATGAAGTGGCGAATGATCAATCTGATCCACCTTTTATTCCAGCACAATTAAAAGATTGTACTCCACAGCTTGTGCCAACACTAAATGAAAAGTTTAGTGAACATGATGCACCAGCACCGGGAGCATATTCAATATCAAATCCTGCGGTTATTCTAAAACCTAGTCCGAATAGTGATGGTAATATTGTCGATGTTATATACTCATCAGACAAAGCTAATTTTCCCGATGTTTTGACGCCAGAACAGAAGCGACTAATTATCAAACTCGGCCCTTGTCAACCAAAAGGTAGCTTTGTCAAAGACTCAACTGGTCGTAATAAGAATAGAGGGTTCAGCGAAAATTATTATACAGGTAAAGGTCCGATAAAAATTAAGAGACAATGGTTATGTTATTCTACAAAAAAAAATATTTGTTACTGTCAGCCGTGCTGGCTTTTTGATAATACAAATTCAGATCCCAAGTTTGTAAAAGGAACAGCAGACTGGGCTCATTTAAGTCGCGATATTGAATTGCATGAGGAATCGAGACAACACGGAATTTCGTGCGAAATTTACTACCGCTGGCAGACTGGTTCAACTATCGATGCGATTGACCAGCGAGCAATTGAAAATGCAGCCAATTATTGGCGTAAAGTATTGCGGCGCGTAATTGATGTAGCCATTACGTTGGCTACAAATAATTTACCTTTTCGAGGTCACAGAGTCACGGACCCACAAGATAACGTAAATTCACAGGGCCATTTTCTGGAGATAATACATTTACTCTCTCGCTATGATGAAGTCTTAGCAGATTTATTAGCGCGTCCTAAAGGCACGGTCAATTATCTGAGCCCTGATATACAGAACGAGGTAATTAACTTGATTGCTAACCAGATCAATGTTGGGATTAAAAAAGAATTAGAAGAGGCTCCATTCGTGACTATTATGTTAGATACAACCCAGGATATCTCCAAAATCGATCAGCTCAGTACTGTGTTCCGCTATGTATTAATACAAAGAGATGAAAATGATAAGCCATGTCGGATAGAGATAAAAGAAACTTTCTGTGGTTTTACACAAATCAGTGATCAAACAGCTGGAGGGTTAGAAGCAACAGTTATGAAAATTATTGAGGAATTCGCAAGTTTATCCAAATTACGTGGTCAAGCTTATGACGGTGCTGCAAATATGAGTGGCGTTTATTCGGGACTCCAAGCTCGTATTAAGAAGATGAATGCTGCCGCTGAATTTGTACACTGTTGCTCTCATAATCTGAATTTGGTAATTAACGACAGTGTGTCGAATATTCAGGAAGTCACGAAATTCTATGAGCAGTTACAAAACATTTATGTTTTTTTCAGTTCTGTCAGACGATGGGCTATGTTAATGAATTCGAATCAAAGTAATTTAGTTAAGACCTTGAAAAGAGTTTGCCCAACGCGATGGTCTTCTCGTATCCAGGCGCTCGATGCATTACGCTCTCGTTATTTTGACGTTATCAAATTGTTGATATATCTATCATTAAACGGTAAGAATCCCGAAGAACAACGCGAAGCCAAGAGTTTAATCAAATATTTCGAAAAATTTCCTACCGTTATTTTGATAGTCGTGCAAACCAAAATACTAGAGCCCATCAATTCAGTATCTAAAATGCTTCAAGGAACTGATAAAGACATAGAGAAATCGGTTCAGATGCTATCCTCACTCATTCTTCAATTTACAAATATGAGAAACGATTGGAAGTCCGTGAGAGCTGATGCAATTGAATTATCAAATAAATGGAAGATCGAGTCTACTTTTCCCGAAAAACGGATACGACGTGTCAAACGTTTTTTTGACGAATTACTAGAAGATGAACGTATTGCAAATAATGAGGAACGTTTTAAAATTGACGTGTTTTATCGACTGCTGGATGTGACAATCAATCAACTCAACACCAGATTTCAGTCTTTCAATCGGTTGTGTGCGAATTTTAAGTGCCTATCACCCACATTTCTATCCCAATCATCTGACAAAACTATTTTGACTGCATCAGAATTATTATCATCCGCATATCCGTTAGATTTGTCACCAACTCTGGGCTCACAAATGCTCCGCTTTAAATCGTGCTTCCACAATCATCTATCAAAATTATCTTCCATTCGCGAAGTAGCGGAACTCCTTCTAATTCACAGCCCTGCATCAAGTAGTTTCACGGACATAATTACTGCATGCATGATATTTCTGACTTTACCAGTAACTACAGCGTCTTGTGAGAGGAGTTTTTCTGCACTGAAATTGATTAAAACCTATTTGAGGAGTAGTATGTCGCAACATCGTTTGAGTTCTCTGGCCACGTTGTCAATTGAAAGAGAAAGAGCACGTCAACTTGATCTCGATAAAATAATTGACCAATTTGCTACAGCGAAGGCCCGAAAAAAAGTTTTTTAGACCGTTAACTTGTCGGAGATAAGGGGCGCGGTTGATACGTACTGCTCCAGGGCGCTAATGGTTTAGCTACGCCACTGGTGGCCACTATGTCCATTTTGGTCTGATTACAGGTCTTGAAAGTTTAATAAAAAAATACTTGTGTGCTGTCCCTGAAAATATAAAAGTAAATTTGAATATTGATGGTTTACCTCTGTCAAAGAGCTCAGGCAGTCAATTTTGGCCAATATTAGCATCTTTTGAGATCGGGATTTATACTGAACCTTTTGTGGTTGGCATCCACCATGGAAACAGACAGACAGAGGTGGAACAGGAAAATATAATTTTAGAAGGTATTTGAGGAAATACTACTTTTTTTCAAGTTAATATAATCTATTTCATCTTTTTCCAGAAAACAAAAGAGCTTCATTTAAGCTAGACTGCATTAATTTAGACGAAATTCCAATTGATATCGAATCAGCTGATGTTGATGATAATATAGGTGATTTTCATAATTTTCTTAGTACATACGCAGTTTGTTACATGTGAGCACTTCAAGTATTTTTTTTGTTTTGCAGTTGAACGAAATACCTACAGCCAACAAGGGGCTACAGTTTCTTATACTACTCGCACATCTGTTGGTCCTTCAGGTTAGTTTTCTTTTTATTCAATACGTTTTTTAACCTTCACCAGAACTTCTAAGATCCACCAATGCAGCATGTACAGTGTACAGCTGAAAAAAAGTATCTGGAAAGGGTTAATCATATTTGTTGTTTAATTCAGTTATGCCCGGTTTTTTTTTTAGATACAAATGATACCAATATTGATAAGCACTTAAAACAAATATTGAGATTATTAGCGGACGTTAACGTCCACTTAAAAAGCATTGATAAACGTTTATCTAATTTGGAAAAACCAAATACTCAATCAATTAATGACATTGGGTTAATTGAGCCACTTTTACCCCTAAAAGGTGTCGACGAAACAAATGAATTTGAAGGACTAATTAAAACAGGGCAAGCAGCATTTCAATTTGTAAGTATAATATCCGTAATATTATGTAACAATCTATAGAGTTGTTTCTGAAATGCAAGGTATACCACCTTATCTTTCTTGAAGGAACATTCAACTTCTTTTAAATATTCTTCTCATGTGCTTCAACATGATGCAGCAATTGTGAGTTAATGACCAATCTGTTTTTGTCGTCATTATGTATTCGAAAAAGTATAATTTTTTTTCAGAAAAACTTTGTTTCAAAGATTGGTGGACACTCTGGGCGAGACAATGTACATAGGGCGTTGAGAAAAGTATTCACCAATAGATGTGCTATGCATTATTCTTGGAAAGGACATAGAAATAACCTTTCCGCTTCCAAATTGCACCTGATAACGATAATTCGAAGTATGCTTACATCAAATTAGGAGTTCATTTTGAAGTTTCACTTTTATTTGAAGTACATCATTGCTAATATCTTTACAGATGCGGTGTGTTCAGAGCAAGGTATTACAGAAGCTGCTTTTGATAACCATGCGTCAGGCTGGATTAGGTTTGCCAAACAAAGATAGCTACGAGATGCAAATAAAAACGTGGCAGATAAAGAATAAGGATAAAAGATATATAAATATCTAGAATTTATATTTTTGTTATATCCTATATAAAATAAATATTAATAAGTTTCAAATCCATTAGCTTTATTTCATGATATATTAAACAGGATGAGTTTAGAGAGATTTCAAATTTGTTGGTGGTTTTGCACCATTAACGCCACAATTTTAATTGATTGACATGAGCAATGATACTAACAGAAAAATATATATTATCGAAAATGGAGTTTAATAGGAGGATGCCAATATTTCTCTTTTTTTTTAATAGCTATTTTAGCTAGTATGGTCCATTTCAATCTACATATAAATTTCTAGTGACAGCTGTGCAAAATTACAACCAAATTTCGAATTTCTCTGAACTCATCTTGTGTACCTGTATATACTGTAACGCATTTCCTGCCTACGTTCTATCTCCCTGACCCCAACGTGGCCTTCCGCGGATCCCTTGGGCGCCAGGTGCATCCTTGCACCAGCCCGACTCATCGGGCCTTTAATTTTTAATCCGCGGCGCATCACTTCCGGGAGTCTTCTCGACCGGATCTTCCCGCTAGCTCCTATCGCATCATGGTAGAGGGGAACGTGAGGGCGGCGAGTATCTGCAGGAATCGGTCGGCCTTTACGAAATAATCGACACGGT
Organism: Cephus spinipes; assembly: GCA_963971525.1. Taxonomy (NCBI): domain Eukaryota; kingdom Metazoa; phylum Arthropoda; class Insecta; order Hymenoptera; family Cephidae; genus Cephus; species Cephus spinipes. The sequence continues at coordinate 25,900,789 of OZ020573.1, forward strand.
GGGCTTTCATTACAACAATCGAACTTTATTCCGTCCCAGGTAAACGAGTACAGTCGGGTGGTGTTACGAGCGCGACTCTATACAATCATAATCAGGGGCGCGATCGCGGCAGTCGTCTTCTTTTCTTCGGGCGGTTGCAATCTGCACGCGTGTGAGCCGGTGGCGGGCCCGTAGCCCCCACTCCGCGTGCCGTGCTGCACCGGCGGATGCACCCCATCCCTGGCCGGCGCGCGGCTTCGCTCGGGATTAGTAGTCAGATGGGACTTACCAGAACTTCCGGTGCACCCTGTTCCTTAGTGGTCCCTGGCTTCTTTCCTTCGGTCTCGGTATCTCGCTCCCTCGCTCGCTTCCTCGGGCGGAGTCGCAGTTCCAAATCAAGTCCGGGGGGAAATGCCAAGTCGTCTTCTTCCGCTAATCAGTCCAATCACTTTCCTTTTTCTCACCAATCCAAAAATCACACTCGCTCGTTATCACCCTCGATCGCGCACGGCTCCCGGTTCAAAACGAAGTGACCCCCTTTCGGCCCCCCCGGTCCGAGGATTCCCGAAGAATCCCGAGCTCGCCCGAACTCGTGCGCTATCACTCGCCTCGGTCCGATCTCCGTTTTTCGGCGCCCATCGGCCGTCAATCTCTCTGGGCGGCGCCGATTTTACCCGAGCGCGCCCGACCGTCGGTTCGGCGCTGCCGGTTTCTCTCCCCGGCGTCCCCTCGCCACGAACCTTCGGCGTCGTCGGCATTCTCTCGGCGGCTCTCGTCGGCGGCACGGCTCTCCGAGCCTCTATGCTTTTATGTAACTGGCCGTCCCACGGACGCCACGTTACAATACGTATATTTTACTATGACTTACTCATAGTGAATTAACGTTATAATGCAGTTACGTGGTAATATTGCTACATTATCACAACGAAGTAACTATTTTTGTAACAAGTTATATTTCCGCAATATCATGGGAATATTCATTAGGTGGGGAATTACTCATTGCATTTAACATGCATGTACTCACCATGTTTCATCACTTGTTACAACCAGTTTTATTACTGTTATATTACATTTACAAAAGTGTGTTTGCTGGGTATCCGCCTGTGGAAGTTGAATCTTCACAATCTCTGAAGCTAGCATCTGTGAATGCCTCAAGTTTGTCTCCCTTTGCTCTGAAGATTAAGCCTAAGTCAGACGTTCCTCTTAAATACCTGAGTATTCTTTTTACGTCTTTCCAGTCATTCTCTGTAGGTGACCTCTGTTTTCTCGAAAGGAAGTTAACAGAATATGCTATGTCTGGTCTTGTTGCACCAGTTAAATACAGTAAACTACCAATCGCTTCTCTGTATGGGGCTCTGCAGGGATAATTCTCTGAAGTTTCACATTCTCTATTTTTCACCTGTCTAGTTACCATAGGCGTGCTCTGTGATTTACTTTCATTCATATTGAATCTCTTTAAAATCTTCTCTGTATACTCTGATTGTTGAATCTTCATGATTTTGTTTTCTCTGTCTCTGGTTATCTGCATTCCGAGGAACATCTTTGGTTCTCCTAAGTTTCTCATTTTAAACACTTCACACAGTCGTGTAGTGATCTCTTGGTTTTTGGATGTACAATTGCTGGCAAGTATAATGTCATCGACATACAGCAATAGGAATGCCATATCTCCCTCTTTCCTCCAAGTAAACAAGCATGGATCGTGAATATCCCTTTCTAATCCGAGCTTGTTTACCTCCTCTGTAAATCTCTGATTCCATCTTTTCGGGCTGACTCTTAAGCCCTATAACGTCCTCTTTAATTTGCAAACTCTGGATTTCTCTGATTCTCTGATGTTTACTCCCTCTGGAATCTCCATGCATATGTCATCTTCCAGAATTCCGTTCAGGAAAGCAGTTTTAACGTCCAGTTGTACTGCCTCTAGGTCGTGTTTGTTTATGATGGCCAAGGAAGCTCTGATAACTGCTAGTCTTGATACTGGTGCATAGGTTTCTCTGAGTTCATAGACATTCTTATCTTTAAATCCTCTGATAACCAATCGGGCTCTAAATTTCTCTTGTCCATTTTCGTCTGTTTTTCTCTTAAAGACCCATTTTGAATCAATTATATTTGGTTTTCTCCTTCTCTGACTTGAATTGGGTCTTTGGAGAGCTTTGTTCATGCACTCCTATTTTTGTATGCTCTACGTTCTAGGCAGGTGCGACTGGTGCAAGGAAGGCAACCGGAATTCCGACTGGAATGGTACAACTTTATTCACAGGACTTAAATAAGAACACTCTCAGAGGCACAGCGCGAGAACGCGGGAATAACGAGAACGCCAGAGCTGTGGAGTTCTGTCGGCGTGTGGACAAGATGGCCGCCTTGCGGGCCGGTCAGCACGTGGCAGCCGCGGAGCCGTGAAGCAGTGCTCACTGGTTGGTGGTGTAACTCGAACTCAACCGTCCTCGCGTGGGCACAGCGCCTGCTTCCTCGGTCGTCGTGCGGTCCGGTTCGGAGGCGCGGCGAGCGAGGGCGCCACAGGTCTATCTACTATTTCCCAGACATCATTCTCTTTCATCGACTGCAATTCTTCCTCTATGGCTCTTTTCCAATTTTCTTTCTCTGGAGATTCTACTGCTTCTCTGTAGTTAGACGGATCCTGGTTAATTTCGGCCAGTCCCGCAAAAATCATTTCATCTTCCTCAAATTTAGACAACTTGTCTCTGTTGTCACTCTGAACTCTGTATACAAACTCTGGATCTCTTTTCTGATTTATTTTGGCTTTTCGGGTGGGTAATTCTCTGATTTTTTGTGGAGGCTCCGTTTCCTCTTTACTTGTTTCTTTTCTTTTTAGTGTTTTCCTTTCCTTTGGTTTGGGAAGCACTATTACCTCTGGGATCTCTGAACTCTGATTAAAGTCGGTGTTTTTCTCTTGGGTTGTCTCTGAATTCTCTGATATTTGAAACTCTGATTTTTCAGACGAAATCTTTAGATTTTTATATACTATTTTCTCGTTACACCTTACATGTCTCGAGTTTATGAATCTATTTGTTTGTGGGTGCCATAAAAGGTATCCCGTAGGAGTGTACCCGATCAAAATGACCTTTATGGCTCTCTCTGAAAATTTATTCTCTGTGATTGGTATTTTCACATACGCTATACACCCAAATCTCCTCACATTCTCTAAGTGACCCTTTTTCTCTGAACAGATTTTCGATAGTGGAGTTTTAAACTCAATGCTCTTGTGTGGAGTTCTGTTGTATACATATGTGAATTGCTGCTTCTGTGGCTGTGGTCCACATTGTTGATGGTATACCTGAATCTATCATTAAAGCTCTGATTTTCTTCTGAATAGTTTTGTTGAATCGCTCTGCTGTTCCATTCAACTCTGGTGTGTAAGGTGGGGCAAAGTCTCTACTTATCCCTTCCTTTTTCATGATCTCTGAAAATTCTCCTCCAGTGAACTCTGTTCCGTTGTCTGCTCTGATGAAACATACTTTCTCTTGTTTTCCTAATAGATTTCTCATATGATTCAGGAATTCCTCTAAACATTTTCCAGCTTCATTTTTGTGTTTGACACAATATGCTCTGGCATATCTGGAGTAATCGTCAACGAACACAATGATAAACTTATTATTTCCTGGAAATGATTCTGGTTTGATGGGTCCCATTGTATCCGCATATATGGTATGCAAGGGCCTGGTTGCTCTGGATCTCTTATCTCTGAATGGTAAATTTTCCATCTTGGCTATAATGCATACCTCACACTCTGAAATTTCTTTGTCGAATTTGACTTTCTTTAAGTTCTCCTCTGATTTTTGAAGTTGTTTGAGGTATTCTAGTGAAGCATGTCCCAGTCTTATGTGCCATAACATTCCTTCACTTATTCTTTGAATATTCTCTGTTGGGTCATAGTCTCCTTGAATTTTCTCTAGCTTTTCTCTGACTGTCTGTGATACTGTTTGATTTAAATCTAGTATCTTTCTGTCTAGATTGTTTTCACTTGTGCCAAACTCTGTATTGGTAGCTGGTTTCTCTTGTATGATCCCCTGTCCAATCTCCCTCCCAAGCTCAAGTCCTTGGTGTATGCTATCCAGCTTCTCTGATTCTCGAACTTCTTGAGCTTGCGACAGGAAATCCTCCAAGGTAACCAAGTGTGCTGTGGCTGTGTATAGACCACTAATTCCCTCTAACTCTGAATTGCTCTGAACATTCATATTAATTATCCAGTTGGGTTTCTGGTATACTCCAATAATCAAATTTTCATTTGTTTCTCTGTTAAATATTGTTAACTCTTTATCATCTAGGTATATACTATACCCTGCATCAGCAAATTTTCTAAGCGAAAGCAAATTTTCTGAAATATTATGGGCTGCTATGACATTTGATAACTTTATAATTTTATTCTCTGAATTATTTAAATATAAATTACCTTTCCCATCAATTTTAATATTTGCTTTCTTACTTTTATTAGCAGTTTTAATCACTCCCTCCGCGCACTTAGCAAAATCTTTGAGTAAAAACCCTTTACTTGTCAAGTGTTCTGTAGCACCCGAGTCGGCTATAAAACTGATATTTTTATCTTCATTATTCAGTTCTGAACTCTTACCTGCTAAATTTGCTTTTGCTTGATTTTCGCTGTTGCTCTGTCTCCTGCTTTTGTCATATGGGATATTTCGGTTACTCTTTCCCCTTTGATTCTGATTGCCTCTGAATAAACCCCTACCTTTGCCTCTACCTTTATTATTATTGAGATTATTCTGATTTTCATACTTTTGGACTCTGTTGGAGCACTGGTCTCCCTTGTGCCCCCTCACCTCGTTACAAACGTAGCAAAACGACGAATTGTATTTGGCTAAAGAACACTCGGAAGCCCAGTGTCCTGTGAACTTGTTGCATCGGTGACACTTGCTGGACTGGTCCTTGGCACCCCAATTGCCCTAAGTACTCTGATGGCTCTGAACACTCTGGAAACTCTGGTTGTTCGTGCGACTCTGTGTTAGATTTGCTCTGACCTCTGGATGTGATTGCTTTTGTGCTTCCACCTGCAATAAACACTTTATCATATCCTCTTTCGTCATCTCTGAACCCGTTTGGTTTTTAACCAAAAATGTGGATCTTAGCTCTGGGCTAGTGTCACACACTGCGTTAGAAAAAGCCGCTCTGACTTCCTCCTCTGATAAAGTTATTTTTGTATTACAGGTGTCATACTCTTTAATTATGTCGTTAAACCGATCACAAAAATCTGATACTTTTTCATTGTTACCCTTTTTAATTTTGTACAATTTCTGTCTCACGGTTATATGCGTTGTATTAGTTTCTATACATCTTATTTCTCTGATTTTATTTAAAATTTCGTTTGGGTCTTTAACCTTTAATAATTTCTTATAGTAATATGTATCGACGTGACTCAATATAATGCTTCTAACTCTATTTTTCATTTTGATTGTTTTCTCTGACGAGTCATCTTTGAATTTCTCTGGATAATCTAAGTACTCTGTTAATTCATACTTTGACAACTCTGAATTTAACTGATCTAACCATACGTCTAGATCGGTTTTATTATTTAGGGTAAAGTTTCTTTTAATATGAATTTTACCATTATTTGTTTCTAATACTCTGTTAAGTTTTTCGATTGTTGTTGTTGAGTATATACATATTACACCGTACATTAGCGCGGAAGCTTAGCACGCGCGGTCCGACTTACAGCCGGAGTGCGCGACACACGGACACACACATAGGTGCGTCCCCCAATCAGGAATAAATCGTACGACTCGGTGCGCTAGCGGAAGCAACCTTCTTCTGAGACAAGAGAGCGCGGCGTACGGAACTCGCTTGGGCAACATCACGTGCTGAGCCAGTCAGGCTCATTTGTACTTCATTGCTATTATATTTATATATTATTATTAACATTAACTCTGCCACATTATTTTCCCACTGCATCCCACGTTTCTCAACATGGTAGCAGAGCGTGGTTACGATCCAGAGGGCCGTGGTTTCTAAGTTTTTGCCGCATACGTACTCTTCAAGTCGTGTGAGACAATTTGAGAAAAATAAAATAGAAGAAAAAGTGAAAAATATAAGTGGGAATATAAACTAGAAGATATCAGTGTATAGTCAAGAATGAAATAAGTGAAAATTTATGAAAATTGAAGCCGATGTGAAAGGATTAGTTTTTCGATCGAGAGCACGTGGCAGATGGGAAGAATAAAGCCCAAATATATGAATCTAAAGGAAATTAAAGAGAAAAGTGAATTAAAGACCGAATCAATATTGAGTAAAGGATTGTTTAAACATTTAGTGAAAAGTCTTAAACAAGGAATAAGAAATATTGTGATAGTGAAAAAGTATATTGAAGATAGTGGTATATCAAAAGAAATCGAGATGGCGAAGCAGGCAAAATTCGAAGATATAACAATTCCAATTTTTGATGGAATTAATTACTCAAGTTGGAAGTTTCGACTCATGACTTTATTGGAGTACAAGGAATGTAAAGATCAGGCTCAAAGAGAAATGGCCAATACGGATAAGGAACCTGAATGGAAGAAAAAGGATCTGAAAGCCAGAAATATATTGATAAGCACTATTTCAGATAAACAATTGGAATACGTGCGCGAATGCAAAACAGCAAGTGAGATGATTAAAAGTTTAGACAAACTCTACAAGACGCAATCTACGTCCTTACAAATAATTTGCAGAGCAAAAATCGAAGAAATAAAACTGAAAGATTTTGAAGATGTTGAAGAATTTTTTGTGAAATTTGAAAAAGCTGTGAATGAATTTAAATCAGCTGGTGGAAAATTGGATGAAGAAGAGAAAATGCGATATTTAATTAAATCATTACCAGCGAACTATAGCTATATCGGTGACTTTATCGACGTCATACCGGAAAAGGAAAGAACAGTGGATTACGTTAAATCAAAAATCAAGGAAAAAAATATTACAAGAAATAATTCAGAAAAGAAAAGTAACGTAAGCACATTCGCAACAAAAACGGATGGGTGCTTTAATTGCGGAAAATCTGGACATTATCAAAAAGACTGCTGGAGAGGCCAAAATAGCAGCAAGCAGCAGTCGTCGGGAGGACAACGTGGAAATTATCGAGACAACAACAGAGGTCGAGGCAGAGGACGCGGACGCGGTTCAAATCAAGCCGGCGGCAAGACAACGAGCGAAAAGCAGGGGGCATCATCCGAGACGTGGTCAACACAGGTGTGCAGCTCCGAAAGTTACGAGGTAACAAGTTACAGTGTAAATACCGAACGCGAAAATGAATTAAATTGGTTGCTAGATAGCGGGTGTACAGACCACATTGTAAAAAGCGATAGTTATTTCGAAAATTTTGTAACGTTAAAGGAACCGGTAAACGTAAAATTACCAGATAATAAAATGTTGAAGGCGACAAAAATCGGAAATGTACGAATTGAAATTAGAAATTATTATAACAAAAAACAAATAAATTTGAGTAATGTTTATTATGTTGAAGGAATAAAACAAAATTTATTAAGTTTTTCAAAAATAACAGATAAGGCGAAAATAATTGCACGAAATGATAAAGCTAAAATTTATAATGAAAAGGGAGAATTAGTAGCAGTAGCTAATAAAATAGACAATTTATATTATTTGAAAAGTTATTCATTGAAAAGTAAAAACAATGAAAAATACGTAAATTCAGTAAAGTTAACAAACAAAGAAAAATGGCATAGAGCACTTGGACATGTAAATTTTAATTATTTAAATAAACTTGCAAATGGAAAATTGATTAACGGTTTACCAGAGGAATTAGAAAATATAAACATGAGATGCGCAACTTGTATTGAAAGTAAAATGACAAATGTACCTTTTGAAAACAATAGAACAAAAACAAAGGAAATTTTAGAATTGATACATACCGATTTAAATGGTCCACATAAAACCACAGGTTATGGTGGAGAAAAATATTTTTTAACATTTATAGATGATTATAGTAAATGCGCTAGAATATTTTGTATTAAAAACAAATCAGAAACATTAGATTGTTTTAAAGAATTTGCAAATTTAGTAGAAAATAAATTTAATAAAAGAATAAAGAAATTAAGGTGCGACAATGGAAAAGAATATATGAATAATTAATTTTTTGGATTTGTTAAATCTAAAGGGATAGAGTTATCACCATGTCCGCCCTATGTTCATGAATTAAACGGGGTAGCAGAAAGATATAATAGATCCGCTATGGATATGGGTAGATGCTTGATGAAAGAAGCGAGAATTCATAGGATGTTTTGGCCCGAAATTATGAAAACCGTAGCTTATTTAAAGAATCGAATAATCGCTAATACAATAGAAAATAAAACTCCTTTTGAGATATTTTTCGGAGAAATGTTAAGCCTTAGCTAGTGAAACTGCTAGGGCGTAGATATATCTAATTGTGGGCTACCATTTAACGCTAGGCGTATCTGTTTCCTGTGGAATTGGGGGATGTAATGCCAACGAATGAGAGCGACGGTATAGAGATTGGTTATTTATTATAAGTAGAATAAATTGGCTTACAGTGGTTGATTAGTTGAAACAGTTGATTTGGCACTTCACTGAGTTCTTTCGGGGCAAGCCGACGCCTGTTGTTACACTCGCGATAGATTTAATAGAACGCACACCGCGATGACTTCCCTGGCCCTCGGGTGGGAAGGCTTGGTCACAAGGATCCGAAGACACGTAAAATACTATCAGCTGAGGAACAAGCAAGACTCGATGGTTTAGACGGTGACTCTTAGAGGAGTTCCGTCTGTTGCCAGGATTCACGAAAGACTGCCTATTAGCTCCGAATACTGCAGGTGCGTTAGCTCCAATTTTGGGGATAATGCACCGCAATATTGATGATCTTGCAAAAAGAGTCTTGCTTCATTCCTCGCGCTGGCATGTAGTGTGAGCGCGTGGCCTGCTACTCAGCGTTCTAGGAATTACATGAGGCAATCGAAAAGTTCGATGTGCCGAAAAGAATTTACCAATTGCATTTATTTGAGTAGATCCGCTTTGGGATGTAACACCCCCCTTGTTAGATTGAAGCTCGGGGATGTAATCTCCGCGGTTCAACGATGATAATGGATCTACGACAAGACCGAAAAAGCGCGTGAAAAATTATATAATTTGGCTGAGTTGCTGGCGAGGCGCTTTCACTTTATCTCTTACGTAACAAGTGTCACCGCGTGCATAGGGTCATATGGGGGTTGTGCTGGGATGGCAGGTGCAATTCGGCTGGGTTCTATGGCAAGCTGCAGGGGTTGTCGGATGTCCATTGGGAAACTGATGTTATCTTGCCTTGATCTGCTGACGGGTTCTCGGCGTGTTCTGCGGCGTGTGCAGCAGCTCAGGAGCAGTCCTGGTATACTATTCCGAAGTGCGTATAACGCCAGTCCTGCTATCGTTGCCAGTGATATGCCAATGCCTCCATATGCCCAGGTTCCTGTGCGGTGATACCATTTTATCGCCTTTTGCTCTTTGGCCAATTGATCCAGATGAGTTTCGATGGCGTCCAAGCTTATGTCCGCCTGCTGTAATTGTCCCCCTATAGAGGGTTGCCGTGCTGCGAGGACCAGGGGGTCGAGCTCCTTGCCGTATGTCTCGGCTATCGGGAGTGACAGCTCGCTGATGTTGAGAATGGTGGGTGGCTGGTGAACTCGGTCAATTGACGATGGAATCATACTGGATGACGGCAGTGTGATGGTTGAGGAGTAGCCTGTGCATCCTGGGTTCAGCTGGAGGACTCCGGTACCTTCAAGGGTGACCGTGGCTGCAGTGCCGTCGCGACATTGAATGCGCACACTGTCAGACGTTTCGAGTGAGTAAAGCCATCCATAAGTATTCTCCAGAAACGTCCACTGGGCCTGATGGTTGCGGGCTATTCTGATGTCACACCTGCGCAGCGTATCGCTGTTCGGTGAGACGAGCAGGCGTGCTTCGCAAGAATCGTCCTCATGGACGTCTCGCAGGGCCATGTGCAATGGGCATGCGTAGTTGTTTGGAAGGTGGTAACACTTCTTCAAGTACGGTTCATCAAAAGTGAAGTACTTCCCTTGCTCGTTAGACCACGCCATATATGGTTGCTTAGGCTGGATGTAGGCCGTGCCCTTGGTGGTTCCGTTGAAGTTCTGGGGCCGAAGGCATGGGTAGAGCCTATATAGTTGGAAAGGCTTTGCTTCCAGTAACGGCAATGTGATGCTCACCAGGAGACGACCCTCCTGATACTTGGTAGTGATGCGACTGATAGTTGAGAGATCTGTCGCTCGCAAGTCAGTCATCGTAACAGGAAACTCGAGAGATGCCGTAGATTCCCTTACATGGCGAGCTGCGGTAGTAAGCTGCTCGACGGAGAGTAAATCGGGGTGCAGGATTCCGAGTTGCGCGTAGCGAATGGCGTCCACGAAGCGTTGCAAGGTGTCGATATAAGCATCAGCAGCGTCCATCATGCTGTTCGATAGGCTGATAAGATGCATAGTATAATTGAGGCGATGGATGTCTTGGAGCTTCCAACGTAAGGTGTTTTGGATATCGACAGTAGCGTTGGCGATCCGTTGAATGTCCATATCGAGAGCGTGTACGTGTGAGCCTATCACATTTATCTCGCCTCGAATGATATGGGTGGAGTTCTTCACGAGGTGCGCCAATTCTTGGCCCTTTTTTTCAAGTTCGGTGATTTCGTGGCCGTATTGCTCCGCATCGTCTTCCGTGAGAGTCCCGAATAGTGCGTGCGAGATGGAGCCGATGAATCCCAGGGGCGCTCCGCGAGTGGCCTGTTGTCTGGGGCCGTTGTCTTCCTTCTCGGGTGATACGAGGAGTCGAATTTGTGTTTTCAAATCTTGAATCTTCTTCTCACGGCGATCAAGCCTGGTTTTGGATAGGAAGCTGATGCACTGAGCGGCGCTAAGGTGATTCTTACACTCGTACATAATGCTCCCCATCTGTTGGATGCCCCAGGGCTGCAGTGATAGATGCCACTCGAGGTCGAGGTAGGTGATGATTTTCCAGTCGGTGGTGGTCACGCGTATGTCCGGAAGGCGCTCATAAAAGATGCCAGGATGGTCCGGCATTGGCCGCGTCTGGTATGCCGTGGGGGTAGCGCCAATAGTTGTCAGGATTAATGTCAGAGTCGTCCCAAATGATATTAACATTTTGCCACGTGCCATATCTGTAACAAGAAATGACCTCGTCGGTGCGATTACTAATTGGCCAATTTTAATTTATTAGGATGTTTAGTTTCGAGCCGCCCAGCCTTATTTGCATACGTCACATTTCCTTTTTCCGTGATATCGACGACCTCGTAGGGCCCATGATATTGAGGGCTAAATTTTCCCTTTCGCGGTTCTTGGAGAACATAGATGTCGTCTCCAATTTTGAAATTTACGGGGTGAGCATCGCGGTCGTATTGTTGCTTTGACCGTTCCTTTGCCGAGATGAGGTTGCTCGTCGCTACTCGATGGATTTCGTCGAGTCTGGTCACCAAATCAACCATGTATTGGGTGTACGTCTCGATTTTTTCGACAGGCGGAAACGCGGAAATCGCGCGCGAGATCTTTCCGTACATAAGTTCATATGGACTAAAACTCGTTCCCGAATGGACTGATGTGTTATATGCGAGCATCGCGAATGGCAGTAGCTCATCCCAATCATCGAAACGAGAGAGGAATGCTTTCAGATATTCGGCAAGTACTATGTGGCTACGCTCGAGGGAACCGTTAGATTGTGGGCGGTACGCGGAAGTGGTAAGGGTTTTGACTCGGAAAATCTCGGCTAGTTGTTGAAAAAGCTTACTAATGAAACATGCGCCACGATCAGTGAGAATAGTCTTAGGAGGTCCGTAAAGCGCGATCCAGTGCTTCGCGAAGGCTAACGCGACGGTTTCTGCTTTGATATTCGGTACAGGGACGGCAGCGCAGAATTTCGAGAAATTGTCCTGTATCGTGAGGATGTACCGATTCCCGGAGGGCGAAATGTCCAAGGGGCCAACGGCGTCAATCGCTACTTTTTCAAAGATGTCAGAGGGCGTATCCGTTATCTGCATGGGCTGTCGAGTTTTGATACGAGCCAGTTTTTGCTGTTGGCAGATTTTGCAGCGGCGCACATAGGTTTCTATCTGTTGTTTCATTCCCTTCCACTGAAATCTCTCTCTTATACGCCTGTAGGTTTTTGTAATGCCCTTATGGCCACCGACGAGACTCTCGTGGTTTTCTCGGAGTATTTCTTCCCATTGGTCCAAAGGAGGTTCGTTTTGAACGATACCGTTGCACATGGTGATGGTGACTGATACGCCCTTGAAGATGGTCTCCAGCATGTCCTTAAGGACATAGTAGGGAATATCATCAAGTCCATCTCCTAACTTGGATATTCGGAGAGCACGAATCTGATAGCGCTCGGCTGCCTGACGTAGTGCATGCAAACCGAGGACTAAGTCTTCAGGCGTCGCTCTATCGAAATGGCGCTCCTTGATAATAACGCTGAAAGTTTTATACTGTCCCTTTGAGGAGACGGCAACGTACCCTTTTTTCAATGGGCTGCTCTTAAGGGCATCCTTATCTATACGTTCGAGATCGGCTAGCAGTTGGGCGACTGGGCTGGTGGTTTCGCAATCGGCGCTGAGGAAGTGTGCTACGTGGTTCCTATCGTAGGTCAGCGACTCACGGCTTTGTTCAACGACGCACGTGCCCTGATTGTTGTAGGGTGGTCCGGTTCCGGATTTCATTAGCGGTTCCTCTTCTTGGGATTCGTCCGAAGAGTCATCTACGTAAGGGGCTTGAATTCCCGTTGTTTCGATGCAACTTGATGGGCGTGACCTGGTCGATGCCGTGGGTTGTATTATTATTTCTGTTCTGTTTGCTGTAGCCACGTCTTTAGGATCGAGGTTCGGTGTTTCTAAGATTCGAGGTATACCATTCGTTTCAGGACGAGGGCTCGATCTAGCTATGGGTTCCCGAGATGGTAGAGGTGTTGGGATTGTCGATCTTCTTCCAATGTGCATAATTTCGGAACCTTCCAAGCCGACGTCGCGATTTTGTACCAATTTAGTAATGGGTTCACTGAGCACCGAAGGGGTATTCTCGGGATCGTGCGCTTTGAGTGCTCGGCTGAGATCTCGCATGCATTGGTGACCCATATCAATTAATTCCGACAAGTCATAGGGAGACCACTGACTATCTGTCGAGCCATCGGGGGAAGGCTGGACGGTTTCTGGCGTGGGAGATGTTGGTTCCTCCGTAGGGCCATCTATCGCATCGTTACGCAGACGCAAAGATTCGTCGAATTGAGAGAACGATCGACGCAGATCCTCTAAGAAATTCCGAGCCATTGGATCGCGAGGTTTTTCTGCGACCCGCGGTTGTTTCTCTGGCGTCAACGTCCTTTCTGCGGGTACGTCGGTTTCACTCTCACTGGATTCCTTCGGAGCAAGTTCTATGACTGCCACCTCTGGTCTTTGAGGTTGTGACTCCACTGTGGGCCCTTCGTCTGGTTGGAAAACTTCGTCCTCGATGACCTCGGCGGGCGGTTCATTTGTCTCCAGTGCGTCCGAAGTATTGGGTAACATACTTCGGTGACTGACTCGAAGAGGTGGTACTTGTTCTGTTGATGATTCGTCCCCCGTGGTGTCAGAGTCCGGTTCCTTATAGGTTACTCGTTTTGCCGTAGGTCTTATGTCTTCTCGACGCTTGACTCTGAATCCGATGGAGTTGGTGTCGAGACCTGTCGCCTTCGGTGGTTTTTCTACCTTCTTGGGGCGATTATTCATGCTCTGTGTCCGGTTTTGAGGTCGGGGAAGGATCGAGGATGGTGGTGCGGTAGCGGAAGCGATTCGAGGGCGCGTAGTTGTAGCCTTGGGGATGGGATAAGCGGTGACTGTCGCGACACTTCCAACGGGGTTGCGCGATAAAGCATCTGCATTCTGGTTCAGCTTCCCCGGGCGATATTTAATGACAAAAGTATAATTTCCCACTTTAGTTCTCCACCTTGCTCTACGGTTCGATTGGTCCGTCATATTGTGTAGCCATGTTAGCACCTGGTTATCAGTGATAAGGGTAAAAGGGCGGCCATATAAGTATGGTTTAAAATACCCGATTGCCCACACAGCGGCGAGGCACTCCTTGTCGTTGCTATGGTATCGGGTTTCTGCTGGCTTCAGAGAACGAGAAGCGTAGGCTATAGGGCGCTCTTCTCCGTTGATAGTTTGGCTAAGTACAGCTCCAAGTCCTGCGTCTGATGCGTCAGTGGCGAGGACGAAGGGTTGACTGAAATCCGGATACTGTAAAACAGGTTGCTCACACAGCGCATCACGAAGGTCTTCGAAGCTCTTTTGCTCCTTCTCGGTCCACTCGAATTTACGGCCCTTCCTTAGCAGGTCACTTAGGGGTTTGGCCAAAATAGCGAAGTCCTTAATGAAGCGACGATAATAATTGGCAAATCCGTGAAATTGCCTCACTTCGGTGACGTTAGTAGGAGGTGGATATTTCTTTACAGCTTCTAGTTTCATTGGGTCGGGTCTCACTCCATCGCTGGATATAATGTGTCCGAGATACGTCACATCCAAGCGAAGGAATTGGCACTTCTCTGTTTGGAGCGTTAGGTTGACTTGCCGAAGTCGCGTCAGCAAATTCCTAACTCTGCGTCCGTGTTCTTCGAGAGTGGGTGCGTAGACGATGATGTCGTCCAGATAAACGAAGAGTTCGATGCCATGGAGTCCGGAAAGTGCAATGTTCATGTGTCGCTGGAAAACGGGCGGTCCGTTGCGAAGTCCAAACGGGAGGACGGTGAACTCGTAGTGCCCTTCCGGTGTCGAGAACGCGGTTTTAGGGCGGTCTTTAGGATCCATCTCAATTTGATGAAACCCGCTGGCAAGGTCAAAGATGCTGAAATATTTCGCTCCTCCCAGCTGGTCTAGGATGTCAGTGATATTTGGGAGAGGATATGCGTCCGGAAGAGTTTTTTCGTTCAGCGCTCTGTAGTCGATGACCACACGCCATTTGCGGTTTCCGTTGGCATCCGGTTTCTTCGGAACAATCCATAGAGGAGAGTTATAAGGTGAAGCGCTCGGTTGGATTTTTCCGTCCTTCAGAAGTTTGTCCATCTGTCTGTTAATCTCCTCCTTGTGAACAACGGGGTACCGATATTGTCGGGTGTTAATTGGGACGTCGTCGACAGTAGGAATCGTGCAACGCATCAAATTTGAACGGCCCAGTTTGTCGCCTGGTAGGTTAAAGCGATCGGGGAACGCAGTCACTAGTGTGCGCACGTGTTCTTGTTCCTCGGTATTGAGGTGGTCAGTGCTCAGTACAGCTAACACGGCGGAAACCCGATCTTTCCCGGCGATAGTCGTTTCGTCGACTGAATCGGAGTCAGAAATTTCTTCCGGTGGGCCACGATACTCAAACGGAATTAGTTGTTGAGGAGGGATGGAGATTTCCACGTCTTGCGTCGTAGTGTTGACTGCCATGACGTAGGCGATTCCATCATGGTTAGTAACGGCAGCTTCGCCTATGAAAATGCCTTCTTCCATCGGAAGCCGAGGGAGATAACCTTCTTTGATTTTGGAATTCCTTACGTTTATTGATATTGGCTGGCGTGTTCGAGCGGGAACTCGCACCGTACAATCCGAGCGCACGTGATCAACTGCTGGCGCAGCAGTATCAGGTGTTGACACGGTCATTCCTTTCTCGGCGCCGGTAGTGTATCCTCCAGAGATAAAATAACTCCTGTCACAAATGAATGGAATGGGACGCGTGGGTCGACTTGCGATAAGTAGAGCATTGTGGTTGTAGGAAATTTCGGCCTTTTCTTGTTCTAGATATTCCTCTCCCAGAAGACCCACACCAGGCATGGGGAGGGTGCCCTGGAAGACATAGAACTTCACTGGTTGTGAGAACAACTCGATTGTCGCGGTCCCTATTGCTTGCAATCGTACTGATGACTCGTTGTCCGAAATTCCGTGCACTCGTACGCGCTCATCCTCATTAATCATGACGTTTCCGCGAAGAGCGTTAACCTCGATCATGTTTACTACCGCCCCGGAATCGGTTAACAGCTTGGGTTTTGCGGCTCTTAAGTCCGGTGATTCCGCTTCGATGACTGCCTTGGGCTGTCTGGCGATTCTCTGCAGATTGACGGTTAGGACTGGAATTTCGTTGCAGGGGTTAGACGCGGTTTCGAAGGATTGGTCGCGGACGCGTCGTTCGAGCGACCAGCTTCCTCGTTTAAAGAAGGGTTCCTGTCGTTGCTCGTCTTGGTAGGAGGGGTAGGGTCCCTAAAGCGTAGGGATTTACGTTCCGGTGTTCGCCTGTCAGCTGAACTATTTCTACGGCGATTTCTTTCACGCGAACTACTGTCTCCTCGACCTCTGATTCGCGGCTCACGCTGTTGAGGTCGACAAGCACATTCGCGGCATGCCTTGCATAGAGAGCGGTCGGCACCGATCGTGTATACCCGTCGACGCGGCGAGAAACCTCTATCACGCGACGTGGAACGATATTCGCCTTCCGAAGAACTGTCGTTATACTGACCCGCGTGCGACATCCTTTCGTCCCGAGGTGTACTTTCTTTGCGCCGGGAACGAGCGCGGGAACGCTTTTCGTCCTTTAATGCGAGCTCCCAGGCATCCTTCAAGGTCGCCGGATCACGGCTGTGAACGTATGGTCTTATTCCGTTCGGCAGGCCATCTATATACACATCAAGAGCACGAGCCTCAAGTCGTCTCTTGGTGCTGGCTGCCTCATTGGCACCGTCTGTTTCTTCGACTTCGCTAACAGCTCGTCGAATATAGCGTTGAAGACGCGAGTAGAAATCAGACACGTCTTCGTCGCTTCTCATTCGGGCATCTAGGAGTCGGCTGCGATAATGTTCGTAGTCATGGTCAGGAGCAAATTTTTCTCTTAGACTTTTTAAAAGGGATTTGACTGTGACGAAAGATTTGCCTTCTACATGGGTCCTAGCCCGTCCTCGCAGGCGGCCAAGGATTCCATTGATAAGCCTTGTAAGGCTTTAATTTCGGTATCGAAATCCCCGAATCTATAATTTTTGCCATCGTATTTCGGTATTTTATCAATGGCATCTTTAGTTGCTAAATAGTCCAGATATGCCGAACTGTCAAGAGGGTTAGTTAGATTGCCAGGGTGTGTAGTATCGTCTGGCATTTTTGGTTATATATAAATTGGGCAGAAAACAGTTATGGTATCCCACCGCTGCCACCAATTTGTTAAGCCTTAGCTAGTGAAACTGCTAGGGCGTAGATATATCTAATTGTGGGCTACCATTTAACGCTAGGCGTATCTGTTTCCTGTGGAATTGGGGGATGTAATGCCAACGAATGAGAGCGACGGTATAGAGATTGGTTATTTATTATAAGTAGAATAAATTGGCTTACAGTGGTTGATTAGTTGAAACAGTTGATTTGGCACTTCACTGAGTTCTTTCGGGGCAAGCCGACGCCTGTTGTTACACTCGCGATAGATTTAATAGAACGCACACCGCGATGACTTCCCTGGCCCTCGGGTGGGAAGGCTTGGTCACAAGGATCCGAAGACACGTAAAATACTATCAGCTGAGGAACAAGCAAGACTCGATGGTTTAGACGGTGACTCTTAGAGGAGTTCCGTCTGTTGCCAGGATTCACGAAAGACTGCCTATTAGCTCCGAATACTGCAGGTGCGTTAGCTCCAATTTTGGGGATAATGCACCGCAATATTGATGATCTTGCAAAAAGAGTCTTGCTTCATTCCTCGCGCTGGCATGTAGTGTGAGCGCGTGGCCTGCTACTCAGCGTTCTAGGAATTACATGAGGCAATCGAAAAGTTCGATGTGCCGAAAAGAATTTACCAATTGCATTTATTTGAGTAGATCCGCTTTGGGATGTAACAGAAAAACCAAATGTAAAAAATCTTAAGATTTATGGAAGCAGAGTTTTTGTAAGAATACCGGAGGCTCTAAGAAAAAGTAAATGGGACGATAAAGCAAAATTAGGAGTATTGGTAGGGTATACTGAAAACGGTTATAAAGTTTTGGTTAATAATAAAATAATTACTGCAAGACATGTTGATGTAATTGAAGATAGCGTGAAGTTAATTTGTTTAGAAAATAATGAAAATGATATTGAAAGTAATGTATCGATAGAACTAGATGAAATAAACAATAGTGATTTTGAAAATTCCTCTCACTCTACTACGACTCTCGAGTCTAGTAGGGTAGATCAAACTGAGAATGTAAGTATTGTTAATGAGATAAATCACGAAAACGAAAATGCAAATAATAACGAAAACAGCGAAGGACTAACAGTACCGCGAAGGTCTGATAGAAATAAAACTCTAGTAAATAGATACGGCAAACCGGTAACACATTGTATTTGTATAAATCATATTAATGCAAATATACCATTGTTGTGCCGTAACGTCTCGATAACGAAGGTGTTCGATAAGAGAGGTTAGGGCTAGGATATTTTTGGGATCGTTGCCGGTTAAGGAGTTAGAACTCGCGTGAATATAACAAAACAGAATAGGTTTATTGAAATGATTAAGTGAGTGTACAGTATGTCGACGTACGTCGACTTTGAAAATATAGTCACCGTTAATTAAATTGACTATCTTCTATTTCGGGTCTACTCTCGAGACCACCTTATCCGTACGGATTCTAAACGTAGACTGCCGATTTTCGAATGTGCAGCCATAAGCTGGACTTCCGAAAAGTGATTATTGTGCGATTTTATTATTTCTTCATTTCGGTTGCCAGGCCGCCTTTAGTTCTGACTTAGCACATTGCTGCACGCGCGGACTTCCGGCCTGGCATATTGCTAGGGAAACAGGAGACTCCCAGCGCAACACCATGTACGTTTGAGGAGGCGATAAATAGTAACGATTGTAAAAATTGGGAAAAAGCTATGGATCTAGAAATAGAATGTATAAATAAAAATAAAACTTGGAAATTAGTTGATAGAGTAAAAGATAAAAAGGTACTTGATGTAAAATGGGTATATACGAAAAAACCAAACAATAAATATAAAGCTAGATTAGTAGTAAGAGGTTTTCAGCAAACCGATGTAGTTGAAGACATATATGCTCCAGTAGCCAAGAGCCAAACATTAAAAATCCTTTTTTCTTATTGCTGTCAAAATGGATTGATAATTGAACAAATGGATGTTGAAACGGCTTTTCTAAATGGTGAAGTGACTACAGAGGTATATGTTAATCAACTGTGACGTGATTTTTCGAATCACGGTCCCAAGGCGGCTCCGGTTACCGATAAAGATAACGTTCTCGATTTCTGGTTCTCTTCGGATCGCCACCCTGCTCAGAAGCTACGTTCTCGGATTGATTCGCATAGATATGCCAAGGCTCTCGGAAGATTTCGTTGTTGGTTAGTTGAGGTCGAGGTGCTCGAATCTGCCGTGGGGAGATAGTCTCGACGTACCGAGTTGCCCGGCAGAGGAGAGTACCCGACGGAGACGTCTCCACGGACCGGCAGAAGCCCGGGTGAAATACCGGCGCCCCGCTGGAGATGGGCAAAGGGCTGTAGAGCGGGCGAAGATAGAGTTTTGATACAGTTAAGGGCAGGAGAGGAACCTCCTGCCCGAGTTAAGGATGTGGTGCCCAGCTGTCGCCCGATGCCCTGGGGAAGCGGCCGTGGAGGATCTCCAGAATTACGTACCGATTCGTTAAGGAACGCTCTCGATTTGGTTTAAAGGGACGATTCGAAGGAGATAGAAGTGTTATCGGTTAAAAGGCTCTCGACCAATCAGAATGATTAGTTCTCGGATTTGGCTATTGTCAAAGCAGTCTGTCTCGGGGCACCGACCGAGGTGTCACGGGCTGGCTCGTGCTCCCGTGCTATCTGTTGATAGTTTTTCTTGCCGTGTTTCGCTCCGGTATAGCAAGTTCTCGGATCGTACAGTTCTCGCGTTGTTCTCGCGATATCCAGGAATTCTATGAATTCCTGTGAGTGTTACGGAGGTGAAGTGCTGTGCCTTAGTGCAGTGCTCACCCGAGTGTCCTTTGGATGCAGTTCTCGACCTCCCCGGATTAGCTGTATCAGCTCCGGTGAGTCTTCCAATTTATTAATTGGTTAAGGGATCTCGATGGATAGTTTAGATTCGTTCTGATACGTTCTCGGTTCGTCGCTCTCTATCCCTCGCACTATTTGCCGGACTCGTACTCCGACCCTCTCTACCTCAAACCTAGCAGCCTGAGCGGCCGTGCATTTCCGTAACCGTCCGCTCCCGTTCGTGTATCCAGTTGCGTTTGCTGATTTTACGCGACCCCAAAGATCAGCACCTACGGTTGCGTTTCTCGATTTCACGCGTCAACAAAAATCGAAAGGATCCGTTAAGCTATCGCCTCGTCTGATAGGTTCCGTCAGAGCTCTCGTTCTTGGTGGAGTTGGGCCTGTTCCACCCCAACTCCCAGTTTATACCGGCTCGTCAGTTCCCGGTGAAATAAGAATTGACTGGCGCCCGCCTGGCTTGCGGATGCACGAACGACGGGTGGACGGCCGAAGGTAACGTAGGTTGGTTCTCGAAGATAGTTCGTTCTCTGAGTTTTGCTATCGGTGTCGGGTCTCGAAAAGAAATACGTTACAAATGGCGCCCAACGTGGGGCCAGCCAGCAAATAGTGTGTTACCGTATGCTCTCGACTACTTTTGCTCGCGAAGAGATGCTCCCGAGTACGTCTCGTTTTCGACCTATGCTCCCGGTTACGATGATTCTTCGTAGATCCCGAAGCGGTCACGCTCGTTCGGCGATCGGTCCCCGATCTGCAGTAGTTCTCGAACCCTAGAAAAATTCCGATGCACTTTCTTGCATCAGGCTATCGCCTTGCGAAAACAAAAATCGCCAGTTATCGAAAAGTTCTCGGTGAGGAAATTTCAAATTTCCTCCTCTCGCGATCCCCACCCATCGGTGACGTTCTCGACGCGGTTACCCCTAGGTGACAGCAAGGTTACCGCTTTATTGTGAAGCTTAGGCTAAACACGGTAAACGGTCGCGGATATTCCCCTCCGGGAATCTTCGACTTTGAAAAGTCGCGTTCTCGTTCCCCGCTTGTGACGCTCCTCGAGTTGTCATACCCGGGTGACCCTATCGGTCACCGAGGCATTGTTCCTACGAAGACGGTTATCGAAACGGTTCCCGAATTCTGAAAAACAAGTTTTTCGGAAGATTTCGAAGGACCCCCTACCCTAGAGTCCTGGTTAGCGACAGCCGAAATCGGCAAGCTCTCGGTCACTTCGTTTCGAAAAACCATCCAGGACAGTCGAACCGAAGAAGAGCTCCCGACCAATAATGGACGCAAGCAACAGCCCCATCACCGAGGAGGAGATGGACGTGGTCAACCAGGAGGACACTAGTGACGCTTGGTTTGACGAGATGCTGAGGGCGACGGCGACCATAAAGGAGAGGCCAGCAGAGACGCTGTCGACGAGGGGAGCGCTCGCCCACGCGTGTGCGGCAGCCCTCACCTTCGTGGGCCCGAAGGATGCCGCTTCGGAGCGGGCGATTGTGGGCGCTCTCGAGGACCTGGCTCAGGGGGCCATGGAGCCCGAACCGGGGACACCTCCGGAAGAGGAGCCCGTCACCGCCGCACCCGCACCACCAGCTCCTGCGACCCCGATGGCGCCAGCCGTCCGGGACCAACGGAACGCTCCGGATACGGTAGTAGCACCCCCGGTGCCCACCGACCGTGCGAGGACCGCGAAACCAGCCCCGCAGAAGACCACGGAGTGGACCATCGCCCGGAAGAAGGGAGCAAACGCCTCGAGCACCTCGGCGCCCAGTGCCGCCGGTTCCCGGCCAGGGGCAACTCCCCAACCGGCCCGGAAAAAGGCCCTCGAGCGGGCTTGCTATAGCTGCGGGGGGACCGGCCACCGGTACTCGGACTGCCCGCACGGCCCACCGACCACCGTCTTCTGCCGCCGCTGCGGACGCAAGGGGAAGACCTTGGCGACCTGCCCGTCCTGCAGCCAGGACTGGCGACAGCGCGGGCCGTACGTTCCGCGGGCCGGCCGAAACGTGCCCCGAGAGGAGCTGAAGGCTCTGCGGTCGGAGAGACCTCGGTCTCGAAGACCAAGGGGACCGAAGGCGTCCCTCGGTGGCCCGCCGAAGCCACCGGCTATCGGTTCCGTCACGGGGACCAACGGGAGTAGGGCTTGCCCGAAACCTTAGGGAAACCCTGACGTAGCTATCGGTGTGGACTCCCTAGTCCAGGATCTCGTACTTGGCCTTCGGGCCAATTGCTCTCGTTACCGGCTCTCGGGCCTAGCTCTCGTTATGTGTGTCGAAAGACCGCTCTGCTCTCGTTAAAGGAAGGGACCCTAGGTCCCAACCTTTGGTATGTGTGTCGAAAGACCGCTCAGCTCTCGTTAAAGGAAGGGACCCCAAAAGTCCCAACCTTTAGTGCCTGGATCGCAAGGTCTACGGCTCTCGCTAACGGAAGGGACCTTCAGTCCCAGCTTTCGGTACGGGAACTCTATGATTCCACAGCTCACGCCACAGAGAAGGACGTCAAGCCTCCTCTCATGAACCGTGGAACGCGAATCCGCGCAGCCCGCGTTGACAGGGCAGACCACGGGCCCTAGTTCTCGATCCGCGAAACGCGAAACCGCGCAGCTCTCGAAGAAACAGAAGGATCTGATGTCCTAGCTCCCGGTGTGTTCGCATGCTGACAGTTCTCGGAGAAGCAAAGGGACCCTCGAGGACCCTTAGTTCGCGATACGCGTGCCAAAGCACAGCCGCTCTCGAAACACAGGCCTCCGGCCTCAGTTCGCGACGTGCGAGTCACGGGACTCGAGTTTCGGAAAGTGGTTCCTCAAGCCCTGCTCGCGAAGATGGACAGCCATTAAGCTCGCGGAATACAGCTCTCGGATATAATACGAAGATCCCTAAAGGGTAACGTACGCTCTCGACTTTCGTGTTTGTCCGCGTCCTGTCATCATCGTTTAGTGTCCGTTTGTCGATCTGTGTTGAATACTTTCTCGGGGCGAGAGAGGATCAACCTCTCACGCGTTCTCGGTTCGCCTGCGAAACATATTAAATCAGTTCTCGGCAGTAAACAGCAGGTGAACAAGGCTCGCTATCGTTATGGCTCCCGAAATAAGCTATGCTTTATACCTTCTCGGAGCGCCAAGGCTAATGCCTCCGCGCGATCTCGGTCTACCCGCGCAAAATAAGAAATTAGCTCTCGACAGTAACCAGCGGGTAGAACCTCGTGCTATCGAAGAAGAATAAATTCAGTTCTGGGTCTCTAGACTTAGCTCACGACAGCAAGGATAACCGACTTCAGCTCTCGTTACAGAAAAAAAAAAAAGGAATTGTTAGATCTCGCTTCGCACGTGGATAGGGAATCACCGAGAATAATCGGTGAAGGAGAAATCCCCCGCGTGAAGATACCGAAATTATTCCTGTCTGGAAACGGATAGTAGCTCTCGATATTATGGTTCTCGAATATTATTGCCACGCCGAGGAAAACAAAATCTCTCGTGCTACTCTCGGTTTACCCGTGCCAAGGTAAACGGCTCTTGCGTGTAAACACGCGTAAGAAGGCAAACGATCTCGAACAGGAATTAAGCCGATTCGCTGCTCTCGAATTAATTCGCCACTTGGTCTGAGGACCATGCGAAGGGATATCGCTACAAAAAAAAAAAAAAAAAGAATAATTCATTTCTCGAGCCGAGAGAGTAAACATCTCTCGCGCGATCCCGGCTTACCCGCGAAATATTAATTGAATAGCTCTCGACAGTAACCAGTGGGTAAGACATCGTTCGCTCTCGGATTATCGTATTTTACTTTCTCGTTCCAGGAGACCCCGGTCCCTGAAACAGTTCTCGATTTCAGTTCACGACTTAAGTACGGCCTAAGGGCCAGAACTAGCTCACGATCGGAAGTAGGACAGAAGGGTCTAGTTACCGAGTTCTCGAATAGTGATCTTTAAACATCTTCTCAAGCCTACGAAGTGTCAGGCAGCTCTCGCCTTACCTACCTCAATGTTATTGTTTTCACTCTGTCTCGCTCTCGCTCATAACGGTGGGTAAGAATACCAGCTATCGAAACTGGTTTTGACTGACCACAGTTCACGAAGTAAATTAGTAAATGTCGTAATTGACAAGCTATCGGCCGAAATATTAATTTCGGAAAAGAAAATTTTCTCGAGCTGGAGAGATTTCTCCGGCTGATTTTCGATCTTCCCCGCCATCATCTAGCTCTCGACAGTAAACAGGGGAATGAATAATAAGCTATCGAAAGAAACCAATTTATACAATCAAGTTCTCGAATATGTCGGAATACCGACGAAAATATGCTAATCAGGAAGTTAGCTCTCGGTCAGATCCGCTTGCAGTAGCTCTCGTTTCGATCTCTAAGCCTCAACCACCCTTAAGAGGTGGGGAGTTGTGACGTGATTTTTCGAATCACGGTCCCAAGGCGGCTCCGGTTACCGATAAAGATAACGTTCTCGATTTCTGGTTCTCTTCGGATCGCCACCCTGCTCAGAAGCTACGTTCTCGGATTGATTCGCATAGATATGTCAAGGCTCTCGGAAGATTTCGTTGTTGGTTAGTTGAGGTCGAGGTGCTCGAATCTGCCGTGGGGAGATAGTCTCGACGTACCGAGTTGCCCGGCAGAGGAGAGTACCCGACGGAGACGTCTCCACGGACCGGCAGAAGCCCGGGTGAAATACCGGCGCCCCGCTGGAGATGGGCAAAGGGCTGTAGAGCGGGCGAAGATAGAGTTTTGATACAGTTAAGGGCAGGAGAGGAACCTCCTGCCCGAGTTAAGGATGTGGTGCCCAGCTGTCGCCCGATGCCCTGGGGAAGCGGCCGTGGAGGATCTCCAGAATTACGTACCGATTCGTTAAGGAACGCTCTCGATTTGGTTTAAAGGGACGATTCGAAGGAGATAGAAGTGTTATCGGGTTAAAGGCTCTCGACCAATCAGAATGATTAGTTCTCGGATTTGGCTATTGTCAAAGCAGTCTGTCTCGGGGCACCGACCGAGGTGTCACGGGCTGGCTCGTGCTCCCGTGCTATCTGTTGATAGTTTTTCTTGCCGTGTTTCGCTCCGGTATAGCAAGTTCTCGGATCGTACAGTTCTCGCGTTGTTCTCGCGATATCCAGGAATTCTATGAATTCCTGTGAGTGTTACGGAGGTGAAGTGCTGTGCCTTAGTGCAGTGCTCACCCGAGTGTCCTTTGGATGCAGTTCTCGACCTCCCCGGATTAGCTGTATCAGCTCCGGTGAGTCTTCCAATTTATTAATTGGTTAAGGGATCTCGATGGATAGTTTAGATTCGTTCTGATACGTTCTCGGTTCGTCGCTCTCTATCCCTCGCACTATTTGCCGGACTCGTACTCCGACCCTCTCTACCTCAAACCTAGCAGCCTGAGCGGCCGTGCATTTCCGTAACCGTCCGCTCCCGTTCGTGTATCCAGTTGCGTTTGCTGATTTTACGCGACCCCAAAGATCAGCACCTACGGTTGCGTTTCTCGATTTCACGCGTCAACAAAAATCGAAAGGATCCGTTAAGCTATCGCCTCGTCTGATAGGTTCCGTCAGAGCTCTCGTTCTTGGTGGAGTTGGGCCTGTTCCACCCCAACTCCCAGTTTATACCGGCTCGTCAGTTCCCGGTGAAATAAGAATTGACTGGCGCCCGCCTGGCTTGCGGATGCACGAACGACGGGTGGACGGCCGAAGGTAACGTAGGTTGGTTCTCGAAGATAGTTCGTTCTCTGAGTTTTGCTATCGGTGTCGGGTCTCGAAAAGAAATACGTTACACAACCTAAGGGTTATGAAGATGGCACGAATAAAGTGTTAAAATTGTTAAAAGCGTTATACGGATTACGAGAAAGTCCTAGGGACTGGTATGAATGCTTTGATGAGTATGTAACAAAATTAGGATTTAAGAGAAATAATGTTGAATTATGCTTGTATATTCTCGAAGATGGAGACGACATTGTTTATATGCTAATCTATGTAGATGATCTACTGATTTGTTGTAAAAACAGGATTAAAATTAAAAAAATTAAAAAGTTACTTTCAGAAAAATTCAAAATGAAGGATTTAGGTGAAATAAATGAATATTTAGGAATTAAAGTAAAATATGATTATGATAAGCGAGAAATGAAATTAAATCAAACAAAATATATAGAGTCATTGGTAGATAAATATAATCTAATAAATAATAAATTATATAATACTCCTATGGAAACGAACTTAAAGCTTGAGAAATCTGATGAATGTAAACATGATTTAAAATATAGAAATTTAATAGGAGCATTGCTATATATAAGTTCTGGTACGCGACCGGATATAAGCTTTAGCGTAAATTACTTAAGTAGACATCAAAATTGTTATAACGAAACACATTATAAGTATGCATTGCGTGTATTGAAATATCTATACCTAACAAAAGATCTTGAGTTAAATTACAAAAAAAATGAAAAGAATATAATGGAATGTTATGTTGATGCGGATTGGGCAGGTGACTGTATGGATAGAAAATCCACTTCAGGATATGCAATCATGGTGTATAGGAATGTGATTGATTGCAAATCGCGTAAACAAAAATGTATCACGAAAGCTTCAACGTATGAAGAATATGTTGCATTATCCGAGGTAGTAAGTGAAGTGAAATATATTAAAGAATTGTTAAAAGTGTTTAAAATTAAATTAAGTGATTCAGTGAAGATATACGAAGACAATGCAAGTGCGATAAGTATAGCGAAATTCGGCAACTTCACCAAAAATTAAAAGCACATCGAGATTGCGTATCATTATGTACATGAGAGCGTTAAAAGTAAAGAAATTGAAATTGTTAAAATCGAGACAGATAATAATATTGCGGATATATTCACAAAAGCATTATGTAAAGAGAAATTTGTTAAATTTAGAGATTTATTAAATGTAAAATAAAAATGTTGAATGTACAGTGTAAATGTAAGGAGGCGTGTTGAGTATATCAAGAGACTCGGTCGAGTCTCGCGCCAAGTACAGGCAACCCGCCGTACGGGGCACGGCTCGCCGAGACTCTTTACTCGAAGCATCGCTTGTACCTGTGTTTCGACTCAAATATCTTATGAACGGCTGTATGTGAGAAAAATTTATTGATACATTCACTCTAGGAATCAAGGGTTCTGAATTGATTGCCACTAAATTCAATACGATTAGTATACGAGATCAGGGTGTATTGAGATGGCGAGCGAGATGATTTTATTTCAGGTCCGTCGTCGTCGTCGTCGTCGTCGTCGTCGTCATCGTCGTCGTCGTCTTCGCACGTCCATCGCATTTTTTACCCAACAAATGGCGCTGACTGCTGTGTCTTCATTACCTATTTGTACTCTGAATGGTGTTAGTGATTTACGAATACACAACACAGCCAAATACACTTTATACGTGAAGCTACTGTTCATACCGAATTTCCAGTTAGTATAAGGGTGCTTTCACACCGTATACAATTATTAAGTTTTTAATAGCATTCATGTGGAGCGCGCGTGTATGTTTTTAGAGACACAGAATGTCCAGGTGTTTCTCTCCGTAATATCCTGTATCTAGGTGGCGGACGTGGAAGTCCAGGGTGTCCAGGTATTCCGCTTCGTAGTTTTCTGTGTCCAGGTGTCGGACTTGGAAGTCCAGGGTGTCCAGGTATTCCGCTTCGTAGTTTCTTGTATCTAGGTACTGGATGTGGAAGTCCAGGGTGTCCAGGTATTCCGCTTCGTAGTTTTCTGTGTCCGGGTGTCGGATTTGGAAGTTCAGGGTGTCCAGGTATTCCGCTTCGTAGTTTCTTGTATCTAGGTACTGGATGTGGAAGTCCACGGTGTCCAGGTATTCCGCTTCGTAGCTTTCTGTGTCCAGGTGTCGGATGTGGAAGTTCAGGGTGTCCAGGTATTCCGCTTCGTAGTTTCTTGTATCTAGGTACTGGATGTGGAAGTCCAGGGTGTCCAGGTATTCCGCATCGTAGTTTTCTGTGTCCAGGTGTCGGATTTGGAAGTTCAGGGTGTCCAGGTATTCCGCTTCGTAGTTTCTTGTATCTAGGTACTGGATGTGGAAGTCCAGGGTGTCCAGATATTCCGCTTCGTAGTTTTCTGTGTCCAGTTGTCGGATGTGGAAGTTCAGGGTGTCCAGGTATTCCGCTTCGTAGTTTCTTGTATCTAGGTACTGGATGTGGAAGTCCAGGGTGTCCAGGTATTCCGCATCGTAGTTTTCTGTGTCCAGGTGTCGGATTTGGAAGTTCTGGGTGTCCAGGTATTCCGCTTCGTAGTTTCTTGTATCTAGGTACTGGATGTGGAAGTCCAGGGTGTCCAGATATTCCGCTTCGTAGTTTTCTGTGTCCAGTTGTCGGATGTGGAAGTTCAGGGTGTCCAGGTATTCCGCTTCGTAGTTTCTTGTATCTAGGTACTGGATGTGGAAGTCCAGGGTGTCCAGGTATTCCGCATCGTAGTTTTCTGTGTCCAGGTGTCGGATTTGGAAGTTCAGGGTGTCCAGGTATTCCGCTTCGTAGTTTCTTGTATCTAGGTACTGGATGTGGAAGTCCAGGGTGTCCAGATATTCCGCTTCGTAGTTTTCTGTGTCCAGTTGTCGGATGTGGAAGTTCCGGGTGTCCAGGTATTCCACTTCGTAGTTTCTTGTATCTAGGTACTGGATGTGGAAGTCCAGGGTGTCCAGATATTCCGCTTCGTAGTTTTCTGTGTCCAGTTGTCGGATGTGGAAGTTCAGGGTGTCCAGGTATTCCGCTTCGTAGTTTCTTGTATCTAGGTACTGGATGTGGAAGTCCAGGGTGTCCAGGTATTCCGCATCGTAGTTTTCTGTGTCCAGGTGTCGGATTTGGAAGTTCAGGGTGTCCAGGTATTCCGCTTCGTAGTTTCTTGTATCTAGGTACTGGATGTGGAAGTCCAGGGTGTCCAGATATTCCGCTTCGTAGTTTTCTGTGTCCAGTTGTCGGATGTGGAAGTTCAGGGTGTCCAGGTATTCCGCTTCGTAGTTTCTTGTATCTAGGTACTGGATGTGGAAGTCCAGGGTGTCCAGGTATTCCGCATCGTAGTTTTCTGTGTCCAGGTGTCGGATTTGGAAGTTCTGGGTGTCCAGGTATTCCGCTTCGTAGTTTCTTGTATCTAGGTACTGGATGTGGAAGTCCAGGGTGTCCAGATATTCCGCTTCGTAGTTTTCTGTGTCCAGTTGTCGGATGTGGAAGTTCAGGGTGTCCAGGTATTCCGCTTCGTAGTTTCTTGTATCTAGGTACTGGATGTGGAAGTCCAGGGTGTCCAGGTATTCCGCATCGTAGTTTTCTGTGTCCAGGTGTCGGATTTGGAAGTTCAGGGTGTCCAGGTATTCCGCTTCGTAGTTTCTTGTATCTAGGTACTGGATGTGGAAGTCCAGGGTGTCCAGATATTCCGCTTCGTAGTTTTCTGTGTCCAGTTGTCGGATGTGGAAGTTCCGGGTGTCCAGGTATTCCACTTCGTAGTTTCTTGTATCTAGGTACTGGATGTGGAAGTCCAGGGTGTCCAGATATTCCGCTTCGTAGTTTTCTGTGTCCAGTTGTCGGATGTGGAAGTTCAGGGTGTCCAGGTATTCCGCTTCGTAGTTTCTTGTATCTAGGTACTGGATGTGGAAGTCCAGGGTGTCCAGGTATTCCGCTTCGTAGTTTTCTGTGTCCAGGTGTCGGATGTGGAAGTTCAGGGTGTCCAGGTATTCCGCTTCGTAGTTTCTTGTATCTAGGTACTGGATGTGGAAGTCCAGGGTGTCCAGGTATTCCGCTTCGTAGTTTTCTGTATCTAGGTGTCGGATGTGGAAGTCCAGGGTGTCCATGTATTCCGCTCCGTAGTTTCTTGTATCTAGGTAGTGAATGTGGAAGTCCAGGGTGTCCAGGTATTCCGCTCGGTAGTTTTCTGTGTCCAGGTGTCGGATGTGGAAGTCCAGGGTGTCCATGTATTCCGCTCCGTAGTTTCTTGTATCTAGGTAGTGAATGTGGAAGTCCAGGGTGTCCAGGTATTCCGCTCGGTAGTTTCCTGTGTCCAGGTGTTGGATGTGGAAGTCCAGGGTATCCAGGTATTCCGCTACGTAGTTTTCTGTATCTAGGTGTCGGATGTGGAAGTTCAGGGTGTCTAGGTGTTCCGCTCCGTAGTTTTCTGTATCTAGGTGTCGGATGTGGAAGTTCAGTGTGTCCAGGTGTTCCGCTCCATAGTTTCTTGTATCTAGGTGTCGGACGTAGAAGTCCAGAAAAGTGTGCAACAAGCTTTGGCGCTGCGCTCAAACTATATGATGTTCTTTGATGTTCGCACGGCCTGAGGTACAAGGCCTAAAATAATCCAGCACACTCTCCTCTCTTACGTTTACCACACGGCTTCAACAATCTGGACACCATTAACGACGCTTATATGCATTGAAGATTACATTTTCTTTAAAAATTTGGATATGTCTTTATGCATTTCTAGAAAAAGGGACTTACACATTAAATTTATATGCCATTAAACATTTTCGACACCGCTATATATTTTTCTGATTAGCAACATCATAATGCATTTACATTTTATATCTGTGACAATATAGATTTCAGTGCTTAATACTTCTATTTCCCGTTGGACAACAAAAACTTGTGATATCCCCCAAAAAACACTTACGTGTAAAAAACCACGCCAAGTACTGGTGTGCTGTGTATTCCTCTAATAAAAAGTATTGATATCAGATTATTGAGGCCAAGTACTTCAGTCACTACATGTTTGCCTATTATATGATCTAGCACTGGCCCATCATTTTAATTGTATTTTCGAAATTTCCTATAACGTTTTCACTACTCTTTTACATTACTACTGTTTCTCGTAGTTGATTATGAATTAATGGTTATTTAATAATTAATCAAACTTTAGCTGATTCCTTATCGAGTACTACTTGGCGGGTCCGTGCCAGAAATTCCAAAGTACTTACTTTGAACGTACTAATAGTATCCTAAAATTATGTTTATTATTAAGATTTTACCGTGATTATTATTAACGAGTTATCGTTAATAAACTCTATATAGAAAGTTGACATTGGTTTTGAGTTTAACGACTGGCATTATGAATGCAAATTTATATCAGGAATTGCACGGACCCGCCAAGTAGTACTCGATAAGGAATCAGCTAAAGTTTGATTAATTATTAAATAACCATTAATTCATAATCAACTACGAGAAACAGTAGTAATGTAAAAGAGTAGTGAAAACGTTATAGGAAATTTCGAAAATACAATTAAAATGATGGGCCAGTGCTAGATCATATAATAGGCAAACATGTAGTGACTGAAGTACTTGGCCTCAATAATCTGATATCAATACTTTTTATTAGAGGAATACACAGCACACCAGTACTTGGCGTGGTTTTTTACACGTAAGTGTTTTTTGGGGGATACATATTACACCGTACATTAGCGCGGAAGCTTAGCACGCGCGGTCCGACTTACAGCCGGAGTGCGCGACACACGGACACACACATAGGTGCGTCCCCCAATCAGGAATAAATCGTACGACTCGGTGCGCTAGCGGAAGCAACCTTCTTCTGAGACAAGAGAGCGCGGCGTGCGGAGCTCGCTTGGGCAACATCACGTGCTGAGCCAGTCAGGCTCATTTGTACTTCATTGCTATTATATTAATATATTATTATTAACATTAACTCTGCCACATTATTTTCCCACTGCATCCCACGTTTCTCAACAGTTGTATTCATCTGATTTGAACTCTCTGAATTGTTACTCTGATTTGTCTCAATAAAAGTAGAGTTAGATAGGGGGTTTACCGTTCTCTGAATATTTATCTCTTTTAATTGCTCTGAAAGAGTTTTTGTCTCTGCCAAACAAGTCCTGGTTAGACGCAGCTGTTCGTCTCCCCTCTTTTGCAAGTCACTTGCCTGCATTGTCAGCAGCTCTGTTAATTTTTCTTGTTGTTCTCTCATCTTATTGACTGCTTCTGTGTTATCCTTTATAGCACCGGTGAGACATGCAAATGCCATTTCCATACCGGTTAGCTCAGGTGTTGATGACTCTGATTGATGTCTCTGAAACTCTTGTCTCTGAACATTCTCTCTCTGTGGTGACATTGTTAATATTATCTTCACCGTCCATCTCTCTGAATTAACTCTGATTTTTATATTAAACTCTTGCTCTGAACCTTCTATGGCCACCCAACAAAAAATGCCTCTGAAACCTCGTGCCCAAAAAGACAAAGAACCCGCCGAAGCGTGGTCTGGGCCCATAACCTGTTGGACGTAATCGTCTATTTGGGGTTTGGTGGGCACAAGGATGTTAAAATTAATAAATCACAAGCACCACTTTCTATGATTTGTACTTCTATTATTCCAAAACTCTGAATTACTTTTCAGGTACAATATTTTCTATCTCCGTATCACACAAGGACTAACGTACTCTTTTGAATTCTAATTTTCATATCCATATATCAAAGAAGAAGAGATGAACTAAAAACTAAGCGGCGCTTTCCCGAAAACGGTTAGGTGAGCGCCCAAGAGGTGACTCCACTTCAGTGTACTTTCGTCACCAGGGTGAGGGCGGCATGAAGCCGTTTATCTCCAACAATAAATATGAAAAATATGCTTTTGCACGTCTGGATGGAGTGACTCGGGATGTTTTAAAAGAGTTGTATCTGCTCCAATTGCTTCTGTCTTTTTCCACTCGCACCAACTATTCTCTCCGTCCGGGCAGTATGAATGGTTTGGATTTTCGTCGCTGGAGGACAAGTGATAGAAGGTCGCCAAAATAGATTTTTTCATTTCTTCAACACTGTCAACGTTTCGCCGGATTGCTAGACCATAATAAAGTGTAAGTTTTTTTATAAGCGCATCCGTGAGTTTTCCTTTTCCACCGAGTTTCTGTTGTTTTTTGATATTTCGAAGACGAGTGCCCATTCTTTTTTGCACGTGTCCTATGCACTCACTTTTTTTCACTTCGACGTCTTCGTATGGTGAGGCATCGAGGATAGCCTTAAATGTTTTAGAGTCACGATCCCCAATATAATTGGTGTATTTCACTCCAAATTTTTCTTCAGACCGTTTAAACATTTCTAGCACAGAATCGACTTCCATTTTACCAGCAGAACCTTCGTGATTTTTTGAGCAAAATTCTTCGTGTTCTTCGTGCCACTTTATGAATTCTTCGGTATTCAACTTATTTTTATTAATAGAACATTCTTTGCATATATTGCTTTTTACTATCAAATCGACGACTTTTCCTGTAAAGTATCCGATGAGAGTAGTAACGCCATACAAGGACTTAAAGCCTCTTTTTTTCCAGCTTCCGTCCCCGGATACTTTCAAGTGTAAAAGAGGAAATTCTTGTTTTTCGTTTTCTTGTTTTTCTTCTTCTATAGCTTTGACACAACAATAATAAAAAACGCTAAGGCTGGCCCCGTGCAAGTATGGCACTACTCTATCGAACGACGATTGTGACATTCCTTTGCAAATATCCATAAAATTGCAAAACAAGTTTATCCCTTGCAGACCAATTCCAAGCAAACGCATCACAAGTACTATACGTCGATTTATTTCATAACTTGTCTCTACAAGAGGACCGGAATGCAAATAATTTTTACCACACTTGCAAATAACCACGAGTTTGAAACCTAAACCTCGTGCTGCAGTTTCTTCAAATCGAATGTTCTGTTTACAACTTTTGCACACTAAAATATTTGCAAGTGCATTAAAAACAGTGTAAAATTCAATAATGCGATAAGCTAAACACATACTGTAAGAAATATCATTGTCCACTGTAGCAATTTTTTTTCCACTGGCACTTGAACTAGACGAATCCAATTCAGAGCTACTATCCTGCGTGCTGCTCGTATACCGATTACCATAAAATTTCCTTTTTTTCGTATAGCTGGCACGAGGAGTATCAGATTTTTTGCCTTTTGAATACATTCTTTTACAAAAATAAAATATACACGTGTTGTTGACGAATGTTGAAGGTTATAGAAGCGATGCTAGCACGCTACTTTTTGTATTTACATAAGTATTTTACTCAAGCCGACTTGTATTTACATAAGTATTTTACTATATTAACCGATCCCGGGCAAATTCAAAATGAAATACAATCGAAAACGAGATTTATAATGTAACGTCTCAAACACCTGCTGCGTGTGAAAAAGGCGTCTTCAGAAAACGGCTACAAAGAACAGAAGGACTTAGAATTATCAAACGGGAGTTACACCATCGTTTTCTACAGAAAATTTACTAACTTTTAAGGCAAAAAAAAATTCGATTTTTTGGTCGTTCCAATTGTATTTCCCCCCTTAATATGAATTTCATATACCTATGTCGTAAATTGCATGGAGTTTTGTATAGTATATTTACCAATATTTTTAACAGTGATTCTCGAAATCGGTCAAGTGTTACACTTTAATTGGATATTACTGTATTTTCGATCGCAACGGTTGGACGCGTGGGTTCGAGGAATATAACACCTCTTCTTGAGCAGTGCCACAGCTAGTAATGCAAAAACTGGAAGAGTGATGCCAAGTTGCGTATTTGTAATGCAATAATGAGTATTTCCACTTTCTTAACGAAACATAACTACATACACGCACTACTACTACATGCGAACGGTTCATCATATTTTCTCCTTCCGTCTTTTGCACCATTCGCATCCGTTCGTATAAGCACCTTCGCACTGCATTCCGTATATTTCTACAGCTGGTAATACAGTGGGAAAATGGAATTTAAAGTCCACGATTGTCAGACAATCTATAGAGCTTGCCGTTATTTCTTAGGTTCAGGAATGTCTATGACGACGTTTCTCTGTTGTCCTAAAATATATTAAATTTTTAAAAACAATCTAGCGATCACGCAGAATAAATTAAACAATGGTGGAATGAGAGAGAAAGCAGTAGGATCGGCTCCATCAAAATCAGCAAAACATTTTAAAAGCCTTGGCCTGCCGATTGATTACAACCACCTGTTACAGCTTTGGGAGGCTCCTGCAGAGCCGCGGTTGGGACAGTTGTAAACTTCGTTCAGGAGGATAACCACAGCAATTAATACTGTGAAAATAATCCGGCCTTTTTACTCGGGCGTTAAAAGCAGGCATGTCGTATATCCCTCCTACTATTCAAGTTGCGGTTGCAAATGGCCAGTCGTTGAGCAGGACCGCCTACGTCGCAGTACATTGGTAATGAATGAATCACGAGAACGGGAAGAGGCAATCGTAGAGCCCGCCGCTCCTGTGAAATAATCAGATAAGATAATAGCATGATTCATTGAGTTTACGTGGATCGACCTGATGGGCTATCCTGGTTGCAGCTGGTTCAGGAAGCTACACCACATCTCACAGGCACGAGTTCGGATATAGAAAGCGTCTTACAGACCCTATGGTGGTGATTGTGGGCCACAGCAAAAATCGAAGCGCAATGGCAGCCAAAGGCAGGAAGCCATTGTGCCCGGAAAGGTGGCTGCAGT
Organism: Cephus spinipes; assembly: GCA_963971525.1. Taxonomy (NCBI): domain Eukaryota; kingdom Metazoa; phylum Arthropoda; class Insecta; order Hymenoptera; family Cephidae; genus Cephus; species Cephus spinipes. The sequence goes on from OZ020573.1 coordinate 25,936,153, forward strand.
GCGTTGGCTACCCACCAATTGTGACCTTCGAAGTAAACGCCTTTCTCCCCAGCGAAAGGTATCGCTGGGTATCGCGTAAACTTAAACGCGAGTAACCTTTTCTGAGAGTCAACTTAAACGAGGTTTCAGTGTATATCTTCTGAATAATTGTAAGAAATACAAATGTATTGGTATGCGAAAAAAAATAAATAAAAAGAGTGGGTGTTGGCAAGGACACGCGGTGTTCCCAAGTGGTCACCCATCCTACTACTGACCGCTCCTAACGTAGCCTAACTTTAGTGATTCGACAATTTTTCTTCATTTTTGTAAATGGTGTTTATTTACTTTACTGAAAGTTCTTCGAAAATTAGTTCTCCGAAAACAGTTCTTCGAAAACAATTCTTCAAATGATGCGATTCTTCTAAAACAGTTCTTGGAAAACAATTCTTTGAAAACAATTTTTCGAAAGTAATTCTTCGATATACAGGGTGTTCCGAAACTACCTGACCCGGTGGGTATGGCGGTGTTCGGGAGGCTTCACTGATCACGAAAATGATCTTCCTTTCGTCCGGAAGCTCTTAGTTTTTAAATGGGAGCAGGTCAAAGTTGACCAATCAGAACGAGGCGTCAAGAGAAACGTTGGCACCTATGAACTCTGAGTTTTCTTCCCTCGCTTTTGTTTCTCGGTAGCTTGTTTCTTGTTTCCAATAGGCATGTGTTCGGCGACGTCATCCTGCCCGAAGCCACCGAGAAACAAAAGCGAGGGAAGAAAACTCAGAGTTCCCAGGTGCCTACGTTTCTCTTGACACCTCTCTCGGATTGGTCAACTTTGACCTGCTCCCATTTAAAAACTATGACCTTTCGGACAAAAAGAAGGTAATTTTCGTGATCAGTGAAGCCTCCCGAACACCGCCATACCCACCGGGTCAGGTAGTTTCGGAACACCCTGTATATATTTTTCAAAGGTGATCAATTGTTTTGGCCGCTTTTAGCCGAACCCGGAATCAGCGAACGTGCACGCGGCGGTATATGACTCCATTTTGAGAAAAATGTGCTTTTTCTTAATTTCTGCAAATAGTGTTTATTTGTAGGATTATACATTTTTTACGTGTGCTGCTTAATAAACTAAAAAGATGAAATAAGTTTTAAGTTAATTTGTTCGCATATGAGGTGCTGAGACTTAACTAAACTTTCATGTTTATAGTATTGTGTAGTCTTATTTATTTGGTGTCTAGATCATAAGAATTTTTTTATTGAAAAGTTTCATACCTATCCCTTTTTTTTAATCTGTTGGCCTGATACTACAAAAAAATTCCTATTTTATAGGAAGAAACGCATTCTCCGATGTTATTTATTCTGGCTTGACTTACAGCCGTATTCATAGTCCGTCCTTATCTCAAGGATGAAGGACGCCTTGATGAAGGCTTCCTTCAATCTCCGAGGCGTCTATGTTTCACAGTCACACCTCGGCTCTTCCTTCCAGAAGGACGGTATATTTAGGGACATACAATTGCCTGTGGTGGCAGGACTGGCGCCCCGTCAGTCCCTCTTTGCCTATTCGAGCGGCATTTTCTCAAAGAGTTTGAAATAAGGATCGCGTAGTCTATACTATAAGCCAAGCCAAGATACACCTTAAATTTTCTTTCCAGGTGTTGACTTTACGTAGCCCAGGTCAAATTAATAAGAAACAACAATGCGTATTTCTTTTACGTTTCGACCCTCATCGGGATCATCTTCAGAAAGGTTTTATTACTAGGTAAACATGTATGAACTCTTGAACAATCATTGGTTAGATTGTGTAAAAAATAGTAGGCCAAACCAACAAGTGTTGTGTGTTACATGTAAAGGCAGGATTAGCCAAAAGTTAAAAAGAGCCATAGCTGATCTATTAACTATGGCTTTAGGTTTGGCCTACTATTTTTTACACAATCTAACCAATGATTGTTCAACAGTTCATACATGTTTACCTAGTAGTAAAACATTTCTGAAGATGACCCCAATGAGGGTCGAAACGTAAAAGAAATACGCACTGTCTTTTTTCCATAATTTTACGTGGACTGCGTAAGGTCAACACCTGGAAAGAAAAATGATGATTAAAACCAGCCCACAATTTCAATAACTGATAAGGTACATCTTTGCTGCCTGAGCTGGGCTAGTTGCTAACTCGGACCGCTTGTGGCGCTAGACATATCAAACGAAACAGCCAATCACAGAGCAGCAGGTTTCCTCAAGGAAGCTCGAGACCTCCCTTGAAATAAGGAGGCCAATAAGGCTCCTTGTTCTGTAAAGGAAGATCTATGAAACGCGAAACGAGGAACAAGGGATCCTTATTCCTCAAGGAACGACTATGAATACGGCTATTAATGTCAGCGTTATGTTTAGTGATATGAGGATGTAGGATGAAGGTGAGTGGTACTATGTACATGTGTATATGTTTATGTTAATTATTGGTAGGTATATACTGCGACGTGGTGCATTTCACCCGTCGTGTCCTCGGCGGAAAATCACTCTGAATCGCGAGTGGCGTAAGGCTACGACAAAAGTCCAGGTAGGATCCACCGACCGCAAGGGTCTACGAAAGCACATGACACATTACTTTATTATTTTCTTTTGTTTTGCCGTGTACTCTGCCGGAGTTCGAATAGATCGCTCGCTCACCGTGCCCGTGAAGACGCGGCGAGAGAGAGAGATAGAGAGAGAGAGAGGGATGAGCCAGCCAGAGTTTCAGGAGGAGGGAGCTACGACGCGCGAGGGTCGACACTCGCGCCAGGGGGGTGACACTCCAAATGGGCTATAGTAAAGCATAGAGAACTTATACGACCTACCGATAAGATGGCGCGGCGGTAACGTGCGCATGCCCAGCAATGCGCAGTCGCCATTTTGGAAAAAATAAGTTTGTTGTATAAACAAGTCCCTGTGCGTCACTGTCTTCCGATTCGGCGACGGCTTCGCATCTACTAATTTACGCTGGTGAATTTTGAAGTGTGTTCAGTGCAATTACAGTGCAGAGTTCTCTCTTTCAGCGTGATTGTGTTTAACATACAGACTATTTACTTGGTGGAACTTTTGTGGACGACGATTTACAAGAATTACGACAACGAGACGAAGGCTACGCCACTCATCTTTCCAGGCTAATCTTATTTCATACTTTCTTACTTTTCTATTCTTATTTGTCTACTCTGTTTTCTTTTCTCTAATTTCTCTTCTATTTTCATATCTTAGACCTTCATAATGTCTTCTTTGAAGAAAGACATTTCCTCTTTTAGATGTGTTCCTGGTTGTACATCGGTGTGCCTACAAGTGGGATCACATTGCTTCGCAAAAGACTTGGAGCTATCGAAGGCCTGGGTAGAAGCAACGTGCAACCCCATGCTGAGGCACATCGATTCATAGCTTTTAAATAAAAATTATCATTTGTGTAAACTACATTTTTCCTTGAAAGTCTATGTACCTCATACTGCGAAGGCAATACTAAGGAAAAATGTAGTACCATCATTGCGTCTGCTAATGATTTTAATGCAAGTGTTACTATAAGTGCGACTGTAGTAATAGATCTTATTTTTATTCAATAAACAACTTTTTATACCATAAATAACTATGCATTTATTTTATTTCAGGTACTTGCAATTATGGTAAAATGAGACCAATCGTTTGACCATATTAATTGTGCATATTTTCTTTTGCACCACATATTAACGTTTTAGGATGTTTCACGAGGGTCATACTTGTTTTTCATAATTGTAGGTACTCTTAAAAATACCTTATAAAACTTTCAGGGCGATGCGTATAGAACGGTGAGTATAAATACACGTGTATACCTATAGATACGTGTATACCTATATATATTGTGACGTATTTTTACGCGATCGACCTCACCGGAAAATGCAAGACCGACCGGCGCACAACTTCACGCGATTCCTACGCGTTCCAGGCAACCCAGGGGCTAACAAAATTTACTCTCGAAATACCTACGGTATTGTTGGGCGCCAGGTTCCAAAACGGGAACCACGTATTAGTTCCTACGGTTTTCTTCGCGTGCCTACGTTGGCTAACTCAGTACCGCGGAGGCGTCGGGGTTCGGAACAATAGGTCGGATGGGTCAGACGATCACGCGACACATAAAATCATTCGGACACTTCGATTTAAATAAATGGTTCGGTTTATTAAAGAAAATCGGCGGCGCGAAGCGCGACGATTTTGTACAAGACCGAATTCAGGAGTTACAAAAAAAAATTAATAATTCAAAGTAAATCGAAATGACAAAACAAAAGTACACAAGAAAATGGTGACGGGTACTTCGCGTACCATACGAATTCAAAACTACAATCGTAACACGGATAAGCCGCGTTTCTCAAAAGATACGATAACCGACCGTCAAGGACCTGTACGCGTTCTTCGCGCTACAACATCAACAAGGTATAAATGCCTGACGGGCGGACGCCAACGAAACAATCCGGCTAACGTACAAAATTCTAATCAAAAATAATATCAAACAAAAATTCTAAACCGTGAACCCTGCCGGTCGACGGACCTTCGTGCCTTGGTCTAATTCGAGGTGAGGGAGCGTCCCTCCGCGTGTCCGTTACACGCGCGGTCAAAACTTACGAAAACAACAAAATCCGGTACCAAGATTCGCACGAAGTTACGTCGCTCACAAAAGTCAATGGTACTCGCTTACCGTGAGGTTCCCTGGTCGCGTAATCCAAGAGAAACCCAAATCGTCAGCCCAGTGGCACTTAGTGCACTCGCGTACTCACAATTCAATCAAACCGAAATAAAACGTCTAACGTCTACGCGTGTCCAAGCAGGAATCTCTCGATCTTCACGCGCTTTGTCTTCGCGTGAAGGATAGCACCCCCTCCCTTTAGGCTAATGGGCGGCGATTCGCCCTGCGGACGAATCCTTCAACCCAGCGTCTTCGCCACGCGCCAGTTTCGAACATGTCATCGCGACAATTAATAATTTCCATCTCTCTCGTGGACAATTCATACAATGTCGGGTCCTACGGAGAGTAACATTCGTTCTCTCGCGAGGGTGCACCAGGCGTTCCCTGGATTCCCAACTCGCGGAATTATAATTATGTGCCCTGGCGGTGGGCGCTCTGCCATAGGGGTCGGTGGTGGTGCTCATTCGGGTGGCGCTGTGGGCGCCGCTTCCAGTCGTGGTTGAGTACCAGCTGAGTAGAGCGTGTTGCTGCCGCGTGACGTCAAGCTGTCCCGCGTTGCGCGCGCCTCCGGGGCCAGTAGACCTGCTCTCCGCAGATAGCGCGAGTGTCGACCCTCGCGTGTCGCAGCTCCCTCCCTCCTGGGACTCCAGCTGGCTCTCCCTCTCTGTCTTCTCCGACGTCGCGTCTTCTCAGGCACGGCGAGCGAGAAACCTAGTCGAACTCCGGCAGAGTACACGCCAAACAAAAGAAAATAATAAAATAATCTATCGAATTTTTCATTAGGCCCTTGCGGTCGGTGGATCCTGCCTGGACTTTGCAATGGCCTTTTAGGCCCGTATCGCGTTTCGGCGTGATTTTCCGCCGAGGACCAGACGGGTGAAATCCACCACGTCACAATATATACAGGGTGTTCGTTATGAAACGGACTGTAGTAACACCGTTACATTCCTTTTCAAATTCTAATGAATATGTGTATTTTCATTTTTTATTTCATATATCAAAATTTCGAGATAATCAAGGTTGAAGTTGCAGTAATGCGACCAATCAGAACGCGTTTACACGGAGCGTAGATGACGTCGCGAGCCAGCCCGCAAGGCCTGCTTACAGTAGACCAATAACACTACGTCGTAGTGTCTCTGTTTATCTGCATGTAATTGAGTAAAATACAAGAGACGGTACTCTTAGTGTTATTGGCCAACTGTAAGCAGGCCTTGCGGGCTGGCTCGCGACGTCATCTACGCTCCGTGTAAACGCGTTCTGATTGGTCGCATTACTGCAACTTCAACCTTGATTATCTCGAAATTTTGATATATGAAATAAAAAATGAAAATACACATATTCATTAGAATTTCAAAAGGAATGTAACGGTGTTACTACAGTCCGTTTCATAACGAACACCCTGTATATATCCCAGTATACCTATATATACCCCTGTATACCTATATATATCGCGTTACTTATACGACCCACCGATAAGGTGGCGCTGCTGCTCGTGCTAACAGTCGAAAGCACGGGAGTGCCGTGTCTCCCATGAGTGGTCTGTGACTCGCGCTACCTCTGGAGAGCACAGCAGTACACTGGGCCACAGGAATGGTGTCCACGGTAGACGCCGTGCGGTGAGGTAAGAGAGGAGATTTGGGCGGTGCCTGCTCGCGTATCTGGGCCTGTGCGTGCGACGCAGAGAGCACTACGGTGCGAGCGAGACGCCAGAGCGTCGCTCGGTGCGTCCTTGTTGCACAGCACTAGTGTAAGCGAGACGCCAACAAGGCCCCTCATTCGCAATAGGGAGCTTGGTGGGGGACCGCTCGTATTCGGGCGCACGCTTTCTCCCTCTCTCTCAGACTAACGCTCTATGACGAGGACAGCTAGTACCCCGCCAAGAATCGAGAAGGATCTATGGGACTTTCGGTAGTGGGAATGAGATAGACTTTTCGATTGTCCGTCCTCGTCAAACAGCGTTAGTGAGACAAAGAGAGATATATGCGACGTGGTAGCTAGGAACAAGTGTCCTGCGTCTAACCCATAGCTACCGTGCGCCCTATTCGCGCAGCATGAGTGGGGGTGAGACGGCGATAGGTCGGGGGTGCTAGCGTGCCAACTCTGGGACCTATCGCCGTCTCGCCCCCACTCATGCTGCGCGAATAGGGCGCACGGTAGCTATGGGTTAGACGCTGGACACTTGTTCCTAGCCACCACGTCGCATATATCTCTCTTTGTCTCACTAACGCTGTTTGACGAGGACGGATAATCGAAAAGTCTATCTCATTCCCACTACCGAAAGTCCCATAGATCCTTCTCGATTCTTGGCGGGGTACTAGCTGTCCTCGTCATAGAGCGGTAGTCTGAGAGAGAGGGAGAAAGCGTGCGTCCGAATACGAGCGGGCCCCCACCAAGCTCCCTATTGCGAATGAGGGGCCTTGTTGGCGTCTCGCTTACACTAGTGCTGTGCAACAAGGACGCACCGAGCGACGCTCTGGCGTCTCGCTCGCACCGTAGTGCTCTCTGCGTCGCACGCACAGGCCCAGATACGCGAGCAGGCACCGCCCAAATCTCCTCTCTTACCTCACCGCACGGCGTCTACCGTGGACACCATTCCTGTGGCCCAGTGTACAGACGTGACGTCACGTGGCAGTAACGCCCTCTACCCAGCTGACAATGAGACTCAACTACGACGTCTGGAAGTGGCGCGCCGAACGAATGAGCATTGTTACCGACCTTTATGGGATTGCGCCCATCGTCAGGTTTCGCCTAATTATATATTTCCGTGAGTTGGGAATCCAAGGATGTCTGGTACACCCTCGCGTGAGGACGAATGAAGCTCGTCGAAGGACTGATATCTATGAATTGTCCACGAGTTATTCTGCAAATTATTAATTGTCGCGATGACATCTTCGAAACTGGCACATGGCGAAGATTCTGGGTTGAATGATTCGTCCGCAGGGCGAATCGCTGCCCATTAGCCTAAGGGAGGGGATGCTATCCTTCACACGAAGACAAAGCACGTGAAGTTCGAGAATCAATCCTGCTTGGACACGCGACGTCGCCGTACGTTTTATTTTGGTTCGTTTTACTTTATAATTCGGTATTGTACGAGATCGTCGCACTTCGCGCCGCCGAGTTATTTAATAAACCGAACTTTCTGATATTAGATCGAAACCTCCCAATTATTTTGTGTGTCGCGTGACCGTCTGACTCATCCGACCTGAGTTAGTCAACGAAGGCAATCGAAAACGAATCGTCGGAATTAATACGTCGTTTCTGTTTTGGAACCAGACATCCAATAATATCGTAGATATTTCACCTTGGAGATTGTTAGTCCCTGATTTGCCTAGAACGCGTAGGAATCGTGTAAGTTGTGCTCCGGTCGGTCTTGCATTTTCCGGTGACGCTTAATCGCGTAAAGTACGTCACAATACATATGGTGTTCTTGTTTATTTATTATTTATTATTATTATTGATATTGCTATTATTATACAGGTTCTGTTGATTTTAAAATGTTGAATAGATTATTGATGTCTGCTGTTAATATGTTGAACAGGATTGGAGAGTTGACTTGTCGTAAACCTTGTTTTACTGTGAAATTAGTAGAGGATGTATTATTAAAATCACAAGTAGTGAATGCCTTTTCAGATATATTCCATATCATTTTTGTTACGTATTTAGGGAATTTTTTTCTGTCCAGTTTGAATAATAATCTGTCTAGCCGTACGGTGTCAAATGCCTTTTCTAAATCAATGAAACATGCTTCAATTGCCTCGTTACTGTGTAATGCACCTTGTATACCAGATGCTAATTTCACCATCGCGTGTATTGTACTATGTTTGTGCCTGAACACAGATTGTGACTCTGATATTATCTCTTTTTTAACGCAAAAGTCTCGGCCACTTGGCTAAGAAGGGAGTGCTAGGAAATTCCAACCTTGACCTCTTCGGCGGTTTGCATCAACCAATGCCTTTATTTATTCTTCATTAGCTTCAATTAACCTTCCAGAACGTGGTGCATCTTGAACATAAAAATTGCCGGGACGAATTTTTTCAAACCAGTTTTAGCACTGTCGTTCTGTCAGTACATCTTCTCCATACACATCGAATAATTTTTTTCTTTCTTGAACAGCATTTTCACCTTTTCCATAGTAAAAAAGTAAAATATGCCGAAAATGCTGCTTTCGACTGGCAATATTTAATAGGGTACCAAACAAAAACTATTGCGCAGAATCAAACAAACTGTTTCACAATCAAGCCTTGCTATATCAGCTGTCAAAACATACAATGACAATACGACTTCAGTGTAAAATTGGCTGTGTTAAGATACAATTAATTCTTCTGTTGCGAAAAAAACGAAAGTTTTTAGAAAGTTAGTTTTTGAACAACCTTATATTTTTCCCACAATGCTTCTATTTTCAAGTGACCTACAATTACTAGCGACTGTAACTTTATATTTTGAGGAATCAATTATGAACACCCAGTTAACACATAATGCCCAGAAGTCGTCTTTATGGTATGTACTACGAGTGGACAGTTCTGTCACGTGGGAGTGAAAATGAAAAAAAAAAAAGTTTTAAAAAAAAGGTAAAGCATGTAATTGACAGTCAGGAAGCTAGATTTGATAAGCTGCAAAGTGCCTTTAACATAAAATAAAAAGAAATAATAATTATAAAATTATAAATAGTGAACCAACAAATGCTTAGTTACATAGAGGTCATACCTTGTACCATTTCTCCGAAGAAAAATCTACATCACTTGTTGGAATTCAATGTATTATAGTTTATTTTATTCGTTAAATGATTCTCTAGAAATTCACCGGATTAGACTTCTCGATTGGCACTACTGTTCTTCGCGAATTGTTGCCAAAGAAATTGTTAATTGCGCCATGGTAAAAATGAATAGCTATATTCTTTGTTACATAGGCCGTAGTGGCCAACGAGGCCTTTAAATTTGATAACAAAAATTTAGAAGTAACCAAAAGAAAAGGATCGATCGACCAGAGGAAACGTGAATAAAATTTGAGTGAATTCCAAGCGGTAAAAATACACTCAATGGCGGGTTCGATGCTCGTTTAAGGTGTTGGAACACGCCTTGCTATTCCAACGTGGAGAGATATTCCCTTAAATGATTATGGGTGGGTAATAGATATTTAGTACGCGAGTAAATGTGAATTTGGAATATATTGTTACAAATAAATCAGTAATTTTCAATTAATTGTTGTTGTGTACAGTGTTTCAGTTATGAGAAATTCGGGATAGAGATCGTGATATTGAATTACAAAACCTGACTGTATGTGAGGTTAACGTGATAAGAAATTTGGTGGGACAGAAAATTATATATGCATTACTCTTTTTTTATTATTTATTTTATTATATACACCTATTTATTAATTATATATACATTACAATTGTATATGCATTACTTGATTTGGAAATGATTAGTCTATGCAGCTCAATTTTGCCCGATAAACGATCCAGCTTGTTCCCTGGGGTATGTAATAACGAATCCGTACCTAGGCCAGATTGCGAATATTACACCGGATCTAATACTTTAACGGTTAGAGCCTGATGCTCTTAGGTATGGTTAGGACCTTAGGAATGCAGTCAACCAAGCAGCTGCGTAGGTGAAACGGGCAGTGCACTGGGTAACGTACTGAGTCTGCAATTCTATTGACTGTTGGCTACGTTATTCTGTTTCGGAAATGATAACCGATACTATACGTAATTAAACCATACATTTTTAGAAAAAATCTATTTCTGTGGATCTCCAAAGAATCTTTTAACGAATAAAATAAGCTGTAGAACATTGAAATCGGACAAGTAATGTAGACTTTTCTCCAGAACAATGGTACAAGATATGATCTCAGAGGACCTACACAGTTGTTACTTTACTGTTACAGGGGCGGATCCGAAAGAATTTGGGGGGGGGGGGGGGGAATTAACTACTACATAAAATCTGAAGATGATGTTATTTGAAATAATATTCAGTGTACAGTTAACTCTTGGTGGCCTCCCCCCCCCCCCCCCCCGGATCCACTACTGACTCTTAATAATTTTGAAAGTATTATTTCTTCTTATATTGGAGGCACTTGGCTTCTTCACAAATATAGCTTTCCGAATACCATTTCATGCATTACAATTCTTTAAAACTGTTTTTCATTTTTACTCACACGTGATGGGATTGTACTGGTCGTACTACCGTAAGACATCTTAAAGATGACTTCTGGACAAATGTGTTGTCCCAGCACTTGGTACATTCAGAGCACAGAGTGAAATTGTTAAAAGATAAAAGCTCAATCAATGATTCCTGCAATACATAACATTATTAATGAATGTTATGAAGAAGTTGTATAATACCCCCGCTGTGCCTCCTGATAAAAATCAAGAGAAAGTATATTGAGATAGAATTTCAATTTCGTGGGATAGCCTCGACGCCAGACGAGACCTTTACTAGGCGTAGTGGTCTAGGGATGTTCCATAGCGCATGCGCGGGGCTATTGATTTCGGCAGCCCTCACCACGTGGCGCGCAACAGGTAGCGCGGGAGACACTCTCTCACGGAAGGACGAACGAAAAGGTTCAGAGACGTCACGACTCGTGGGAACGAAATAAAAGCCATTACACTGTACTTGCCGACCGAAAGGAATTATAATATTTGGACCTAGTGACTTTTGACCAAACGTAATAGCCGATAAGTGGATATTGTGGCTAAGATTAAGCAAGGACAATAAACTGTAAGTAAACTTTTAATTGAACAAATACTATTATTTCTGCAATTTCCTCGGGTCCTCCAATTCGTACCTCTTCTCTACTTGACTAGCCGTTGCACTTCGAACATTTATTAATGGATTTATTGGTTTGCCTATAAACCAATTGGCGCTCAACTTAAAATATAATTGTCATTTAGAGCCCTAGCAGCCACTGACCCAGGCCGCGCTAGGTGAAGGCTTAGTGATTTGTTATTTTCTAGAAGAAGTAGAAATTATCTCGCGTTCATGGTTCAAATGAGGATTTAGATACGGGTTAGATTGAAAAGCCTGTCTCATTTGGCGTGCATCGTGAGGTTCGATTGAAAAGCCTGTCTCATTTGGCGCCCAACGTGGGGCAAAATTGGAAAAATTAAGGCAAAATTGGAAAAATTAAGGCAAAATTGGAAAAATTAAGGCAAAATTGGAAAAATCAAGGCAAAGTGGAAAGATTAATGATCGATTGGAAAAATTAATGCACTATTGCAAAGATTAATTTATAACTGGGAATTTAAGTGCGAAATTTATTGAATAGCTTTGTTCGAAGTTCATCGACTATTGCGTTTTGTGAACGTTGTGTACGTGGTCAAGGTCATGTGTCGCGTTAGTGTAACGTTCGAGAGTGGTTAAAGTAAACAATAGCTCTCAACGCCTAAGTGTCAACAATAGATTAAATTTAGTAAAAGAAACTATTTGAATCTTTGTATTGAATTGACATAAGAAAATTTGGCTATAGTATCCCACGAGTCACCTTAATTATTCTGAAATATTCATTTAAGTAAAATGAAATTAAGAATTTAATATTCTGAAAATTCCTGTCAATTATGAAGTAGTTGTAGTAACTAATTGACGTTAACTATTGGAATCATTTATAATATTATTAATTGAAATTTATTATGATAATTGCTAAAGAAATTGTTGCCGCACGTTGATTATGTACATTAACTAGGAACATCTCAATTATAAAAGCAATGTATAATGGTGTAATCTATCTGTCTGACAAAGGTCTTGCCCCTGTCGAACGGTAGAAATTCACAGAAGAAAAGGCCAAAAGTGCCACAATGAACTGTTGTACAGTTAAAATAGTTAAAAATAATTAAATGAAATTCCGTTCGATAAAGGTCTTGCCCTGGTCGCACGGATTGATGTTTAATGAATTGATTTATGATTAATTACGATGTTTAATTAATTGATTGATGATTAATCAATGTATATTATATAGGGTCGCCATGTTTGAAATTAATCATTTGACAAAGGTACAGCCCTGTTGTTTTGTTGAGCCTTGACGAATGATAGGATAATGAAACTCCTGCGCCAAGAGCTCATACTTTGGAGATAACTAGAGTATAAAGGTCTTGCCCTGATACCTAGTAAAATAATTGAGTTATTATTTTGAGATTGCCGAACAATAGGTAATGAATCCTTATGTTGCGAGGGCAAAAATATGGATAATACACTGAAGCATACAGGTCTTGCCCTAGTGCTCAGTGGGAATTGCTAGTGTGTTTAGATCTTGCTCTGATACCTAGTAGAATAGTTAGTGTGTTTAGATCTTGCTCTGACCCCTAACTAAAGTTGCTATTAAAGCAAATAGGCTAGTGTATACAAATCTTGTTTTGATACCTAGTAAAATTCAGCAAACCGTTGGAGAACACGAACTTTGATTTAATCTCCAATTGGTAAGTTTATAGAATCAATACAGGCCTTACCTGTTAAAGAAATTTAAAGAATATTAATTAAACTACCAGTAGTATCTAGCTAGATAGGATCTTGTTCCGAAGTTTAGTCTAGAACTGCTAATATTCAGGAATTGAATTTTATTTACGACTTGAAAAGTCAAAACTTAATTTAGACTTAATTCACCAGATTAGACCTTGGCACGGTGGTAATAAATTTGATACATCATGTCGACAGTAGCTCGCTCACCACCGAGAAGGCCACCAAACAGAAACCAAAGGTTGCGACAAGATCCAATGGAAATCGCGAACGTTTCACTGCCTGTTGGTAGAGGTAGAGGTGTTAGAACTCCAACACCTGATTTTCCTCAACGCGTATCACCAATAGACGATCCAACCAATGCTCTTTCTTACCGGTTAGGATACATTGAACAACGAATGAGTCAACTCGAATCGAATAGAGACTCGCGATTAGCTTTTGTCGAAAACGCGATAGGGTCAATAAAAAGTACTATGGAAGCTTTGTCATCTCAGTTTGATCAACTCTTGAATTCATCACCTCACGCACAGGCTACGAATGATCAAGACGACTTCGGGTCCGAAGGGGGAGACGTTGCTGCTGGTTATACACCAGACGGTTCAAGTGAGGAGGAAATAAACCCACGGTTAACTGAAAGAAATCCATCGAGGCGTCGTAGAAGAACCACTACGCGAAGGGAAATACCGAACCCCACAGTAGCGTTAGCCGCTAGGTCGTTAAATCAAAACGCTGGAAATCCTCCGCGAAATGAATGGTCACAACTGACTAACCCTCTTAACGTTAATCAAGATCCGATTCCGCCGCGTACGGTACGGTTTCAGCAAAATAGAAACTCGACTATTGTAAACAACTCGAATGACGAACAACCTAGGATACCAGTTGCTAGATTAATCCGAGTTAACATAGGTAAACCGCTAGCCGATGGTAGTATTCAAGAGGAAGAAGTTTATATGACTGAAGATAGGTATCGTCAAATGCTTCAGGATGCCCGTTCAGGTCAAACACCTTCGACAGTCCCTACGGTATCAAGTCACGAAAATAGACCGATAACCCCAGGAGCTTTGTCACACCAAGCTAACGAGCTTAGCGATACGGATAGACCTGATACAGTGAGAACATCCAGTAGAAATTCGACCGATCGCAATAACGATTTTAATTCGATTAAAATAGGTAGAATAATCAACTCTTGGAAAATCAGTTTCCCTAAATCAGAAAAGGATCCTGATCAGTTCCTACTTCTACTAAAGGATTATCTAAGTCAAAGCGGTATTCATAAAGATCATTTTGTTCCGTTTCTTTCTAAATTGTTCGAAGGTCCACAGAGAGCCTGGTACCTAGTTAACAAACAGTCCTGGCGTACCTGGAAAGATTTTACAACAGCCTTTTTATGCGATTGGGGAGTAAAGAAATCAGATCCTGATCTATTAGCAGAGGTACAGAACTTGAAACTCGAGAAGAACGAAACGTTAACGGAATACGCCTGTCGTGTACGTTTTATTTACGAACGCATGCAACAACCGCCCGACTTTAGAACCCAATTGAAACAAATTATGACTAGATTCGGCTCACGTTTCTCTAGCGAAGTTTTGAATTTACATCATAAAAATTATCACGAACTCTTTAGTTATTTAAACGAGCGTCAATATCAGAACAAAAGGTCAGATGAGCCAATGGTTCAACGAACGAGGACCAGGAAACCCGATCTTAGACTCATACAAGCGGGAATAGACTCGTCTAGTACCGAAACCGAAACACAGTTAGAGTCCGATACAGAGGGAGAAAGCAAACAAGTCATTGACCTAAAAACCTTTCAAGCTCAGCTAAATAAACTAAAGAAATCTAGCCTTCAAAATTCAAAATCTCTTAATCGTCAACGGTTAGAACAAAACTTGAAACGCCGTGACAAAGTTGATAGTCATAACACTCATAACAAACCCGAGCCTGCAAAGAAACAATCTCGATTTACTGATACCACCAAATTATTTTGTTACAACTGTGGTCAGAATGGACATCTCGGTCGCTCCTGCACCGCTGAACGTCAAGAAGTATGTCTAATATGTCGGAAAATTGGCCACCAAAATAAAAATTGCTCACAGGTTCAGGGAAACGAGTAGTGCCCACGGTGTCACAACCTCAGAACACCGTCCAGAAGGGCAACCATGAGGTCAAAGATCAAGAGAAAAATTCACCTATAGTTAATATTGAACGAACTAAGGACCTAGATAAGTCTAGCGCGGAAACCGTCCTAAATCAGGTTCAGACTATAGAAGAAGATCACCTTAGGTTAGAGCTGTCAGATCAAATTTCGGAAGAATCGGGAATGTCAGATGAAGTTCATCCGAAGCAACCCGAAAATCCAACGGAAAATTGCATTCTTTTGTCCACCCTTCGATCTAACGATATTAACGGAATCTCGACCGTGGAAACCACATTGAATTCAGTAAAATCATTTAAAGATTGGACACCATCGCAATTATCTCCATCGATTGCTAATAAATTAGCTCAACGACGAATTTATCGCGAAGGTAATCCCAGGGAACCGGTCAAAATTGTTAGAATTCCAGTTCAGATTTCCATCTTTGGCGAGAAAATTCAAGGAATAATAGATAGCGGTAGCGAACGTTCATATTTAAGCGGAACTGCATACGAGCGCGTAAAAACCTTCCAACTTCATGAGTTAACACACGACTCAACGTCTATTAACGGGGTACGGCTAGGGGATAAATCCTTAGTTAAAACGCAAGGCGGTGCCTCTTTCATCATAGACATCGGCGATGTTTACGGTCCTCAATGGTTAAGCGTAATGCCAGGATTATCGGGAGAATTAATTCTAGGAATGGATTTTTGGTTAGCTTTCAAAGTTATGGTCAATCCATCTACAGAAACCTGGACACTTGCCGGTAGCATTCACACTTACCCATTGTCTCACAGATTCTTCGCCCCTACTGAATTAAAAGCTCTAAATGTGGAACAAAATAACAAACTCCTAGACTTCTTGAATGAAGAATTCGCGAAATTCGATAGGGAATCCACGGGCGTAACGGATTTAGTAGAACATGTTATTGAACTAAACGATGAAACACCGCATAGACAAAAACCGTATCGACGAAGCGAAGTAGTCCGTAATTTTATTAACGAAGAGACGGATAGGTTATTAGCCAAAGGTTTTATTACCTGGAGTAATAGCGAATGGGCTTGTTCACCCGTAATAGCTCCAAAAGCTAATGGAGGATTAAGATTTTGTATTAACTACAAACCACTTAATCGACAAACCAAAAAACCAGCTTATCCCCTCCATAATATGCGTTCAATACTGTCACAATTACACCAAGCAAAAATTATCTCGACTCTTGACATGAGTGAAGCATTCCACCAAATACCGATGGCCAAAGAAAGTCGCAAGTATACTGCTTTTGTGGTAGAAGGAAAAGGTTTACTGGAATGGTTACGCATGCCATATGGCTTAACAGGCGCACCATCAACTTTTCAACGTTTGATGGATACTCTTAAAAGACGCCTGAAAGAAAAAATTGTCGAGCGAAAATTACCTAATAGATGGGCAGATCAAGTCTTTACGTATCTGGATGATTGGATTGTTACTAGCCAAGATCTGGACGAACATATAGCTTTGCTTGGGTTAGTATTTGAGATATTCAGAGAAGCCAAACTAATCGTTAATCGAGAGAAGAGTAGCTTTGCTTGTAACGAGGTAAAATTTCTTGGTTACATTATAGATGAAGCAGGAATGCGACCCAATCCGGAGAAGATCCGACCCATAATCGATTTTCCAGTACCAAAAGATAGAACCCAATTGCGTCAGTTCAACGGATTAGTTAATTGGTATCATCGACATTTGAGAAACATCGCAAAAATTCAGGGTCCACTAAATAAACTAACAAGTCCGAAAGTGCCGTGGAAGTGGACTGAACTTGAGCAGCAATCATTTGACCAAGTCAAAGAGGCCCTTATTAACGCACCTCGATTATATGTACCAATCCCAGGACAACCGTTTGTGCTTTATACGGATGCCAGTGATTTTGGTTTAGGCGCAATTCTCGTTCAAGTCGATCCAGAAACGGAAACTGAAAATCTCATCGAAGTCATGAGTAGGCCGTTGAGGGGCGCTGAAATCCATTATACTACTACCGAGAAAGAATGTCTCGCAGTCGTTTGGTCTGTAGAAAAATTGCGATGCTACCTCGAAGGTATGCCATTCAAAGTCGTCACCGATCATCAGGCATTACAATGGTTACATGGACTTAGAAATCCTGTAGGTCGATTAGCAAGATGGGCCATTTACCTTTACCAACATAACCTGACCGTAGAACATAGACGAGGCACGCTAAATGAAGCCCCTGATGCACTCTCGCGGATGCACGAAATTGATGTAGATCCGTACGGTTGGCATGAAACAATTGAGGAAGCCATGCAAAGTAAGGTACAATTAAACACCATCTGTGATCAAAACTGGTATAATACCAAGTTAAAGTTAGTTAGAGAACAGCCACAACGCTTCACGGAGTGGAAAATCGAAAATGACGAATTGTTTTATTACCGTCCTGATTTTGAAAAAGCTTTGATCGACGACGAAAACCCGTGGAAGAAGGTTATAAAACCTGATGATGTCCTGACAGTAATACGGGAGAACCATGACACACCGCAATCAGGTCATTTAGGAAAGGATAAAACAACTGATAGGATTAGGCAGAATTACTATTGGCCTGGCATGACATCAGATATTAAATCATATGTAGAAGATTGCGAAACTTGCTTAAAAGTCAAATACAATCAACGACCTATAAAGGGACCGCTAATGACTAGACCTATACTTCAGCCTTGGTCTCAAATTTCGGTTGATACAGTAGTTTCACAATTACGATCGAAAAGGGGAAACTCAGACGTAATAGTAATACAAGATCTATACACTAAATATATCGAGTTATTCCCGGTTCGTCAAAGAACAGGCAAAATAGTAGCCAAAACCCTAGATATTATCTTCGACCGTTGGGGAACTCCTAGGTCAATTATTACTGATCACGGCGTTGAATACGTTAATAAAGACGTAAAATCATTCTTATTAGCTAGAGGAGTAGAACACATCACCACCCCAATAGCACACCCACAGGCCAATCCAGTAGAACGGGTGAATAGAACGATTAAACCTATGATAGCCGCGTTTATAACAAATAAACATAATGAGTGGGACGAACACCTTTCTAAATTGCAGCTCGCGTACAATACGGTACCCCATTCAGGCACTAGAATATCACCTTTCTTCTTAAATCATGGCCGTGAAGCTATAGTAAAACACGTTACGAAAGTCACGGAAAACCCCAGCCAGGAACAGGTAAACGATTCTGTGAACTATTGGGTCGAACGAATTAAAAAATTTGATGAATTTCGTCACAAGGTCGAAATGCAATTGGCAAAGTATTCAAAGCAACGCCTTGCTAAGGCTAACTCTGGTAAGACGCTGTCGGTAAACGTAAACGTCGGAACAGAAGTCTACTACCCTAATAAAAAACTGAGCAAGAAATCGGAAGGTTATTCCGCAAAATTTGCACACCGTTACGCAGGGCCTGCCTTTGTCAAACGAAAACTAGGACCTATGGTTGTAGAATTAGTAGACAAAACTGATTCGATCGTAGGGAAATATTATGTAACTGACCTTAAGATACCTAGACGAAGTTTACGTTCCACAGATTTAGATCGAAATGACGACTCCAGCGGAACTAGAGCAGCAGCTCAAGTCGCTTGAAGAAGACAAGCGTCAACTCCAGGCTAGGGTGCTCGAGTTGGAAAGCCAGGTCGAAACGCAATCTGGAATCCTGTTTTCTTCTAACGAAAGCCTAACAAGCCAACCCTATGCCGAACAGCGTTGTCAACGAACGGATACAACAAAGGACGTCGGCGCTCTAGTGGATCAACCACTCGCTCAACTACTGAAAAAGGAAGTCTCGGTCCAAGCCAACCCGAAGGTTGCTGAAGTGATCCGCGGAATCCAAGAATTGGTATTACCGGAACTGAAGCCGAAGCCTGTCACTATCTTTGATCGACAAAGGCTCCACGAAGAAAACCTCCGCCGTTTTCGGCTCAGTCACCTTCAGTCATCGTCAACTACGATCTCTGAAAGAAGCACAAATCTTGATGAAGCTCGTTTGGCACCTTCGCTTAGAATTGAACCACTGCCACTCGAAAGAATGCCGCCATTCGAAGACGCATTACAAGAACTAGGCATCCCTCCATTGGCTAGTGCAAAGCATAACAAACAACCGTTCTATTTTGCCGATTGCCGAATCATAAGTCAAGATTTGTTCAAGGACATTATCAAGAAGAGGGCTGAGTTCTTAGTCAAGAAAACTGACTCCAAGAAGATAGACCAAGGGACTCAAACCTTCATAACGCACGTTGGGAAGCAACACTCAGCCGGTTGCGTCAACTGCGCCTCCAAAGAACATACGTTCAAAAATTGTCGACTACCTCTTAGACCTGGATTTTGCAAAACCTGTGGCGCTGTGGGCTACGATACTGAAGATTGCATCTACCCACATGGAATAGAGCACGAGATGGCTCTGGGACGATGTCCGGGATGTGCTCGAGACTTGAGCTTATACTGCCCCGAGTGCCCCGATTGCAATATTCGATTTGAAGGTCTAGTGGATTGGTTGCGCCTAAATTACTCTACCTGGCCAGCCTGGATGATTCCAAAAGACCATCGTTATTTGGTGGGAGAAGGAGAGGAAGTCCTACACCGTAGGCATAAGACTCGCTTCGAGAACCCGAAGGACCGCCCCAACCAAATACGTTCGTTCTTGGTTCGAGAAAACGCTTTGGCCGCAGCCTTACCGAAGGACTCAAAACTCAGGGACCTGATCAAAGTAATCTCCGAAGATAAACGTCGCCGTGCGGTTAGAGCCATCCAGACTCCTTTCCTTGATCGATCACTGGACGAAGTCTTCAGGGAGCGTCCCGAATTGAACGACGGCAACGAAGTCAAAGTCATCATTCCTACAAGATACAAACAGTCATAGACCTATGTGTTGAGTTTTACCAGACTTATGTTCCTATTATCTCGTCATTGATTATTTTTCTTCCAATACTTACGGGATTATATGTTGTTTGCTTATGTTGGATAATTCCAGTTTATTACCTTGTTTGTTGTCCTAAATAAAACTGTTGGATACCATCATTACTGTGTTGTCTGTCTGTAAAAATTGCAGAAGTAATGTCACCCATGGGTCATTGGGTGAAGGTATTTGTGAAATTATGAGTTTACAGGTCCTATATATCATCGATTGTCAAGCCTTGCCTGGACGTCGAGGTTCGAAGGGGGAGAGTTGAGATAGAATTTCAATTTCGTGGGATAGCCTCGACGCCAGACGAGACCTTTACTAGGCGTAGTGGTCTAGGGATGTTCCATAGCGCATGCGCGGGGCTATTGATTTCGGCAGCCCTCACCACGTGGCGCGCAACAGGTAGCGCGGGAGACACTCTCTCACGGAAGGACGAACGAAAAGGTTCAGAGACGTCACGACTCGTGGGAACGAAATAAAAGCCATTACACTGTACTTGCCGACCGAAAAGGAATTATAATATTTGGACCTAGTGACTTTTGACCAAACGTAATAGCCGATAAGTGGATATTGTGGCTAAGATTAAGCAAGGACAATAAACTGTAAGTAAACTTTTAATTGAACAAATACTATTATTTCTGCAATTTCCTCGGGTCCTCCAATTCGTACCTCTTCTCTACTTGACTAGCCGTTGCACTTCGAACATTTATTAATGGATTTATTGGTTTGCCTATAAACCAATTGGCGCTCAACTTAAAATATAATTGTCATTTAGAGCCCTAGCAGCCACTGACCCAGGCCGCGCTAGGTGAAGGCTTAGTGATTTGTTATTTTCTAGAAGAAGTAGAAATTATCTCGCGTTCATGGTTCAAATGAGGATTTAGATACGGGTTAGATTGAAAAGCCTGTCTCATTTGGCGTGCATCGTGAGGTTCGATTGAAAAGCCTGTCTCAATATAATTCCCATCTAAACAAAAAGTATCTTTTGTGATCTGTATAGTGTGTGAAGAAGTTTATTATAAAAGTGATTATGCAAAATGTAAAGACAAAAACTATGTAAGTGATGTATTTATAAAATGCCCTAACCACGTGGAGCTCAACCTAACCTTAAAAGATAGTGCTGTTGAACTTAGTGAATCAGCTAGAACGTTAATTGCCAATATAAAAAGCACAAAAGAAGAACAAGTTAAACAGCTAATACTGAATGAGTTATCTATTATTGAAAATTTACGAAAAACTAGAGATAGTGACAATTTAAATTCCACAATAATAAGTGATAACTCTGAACTAGAAAACCTACAAACTGAAAATCAATTACTAAAACAATTAAACTATTAACTATCTGACAAAAATGTTCTATTAAAAGAATTTTTGAAAAATGCAAAATGTGAGAATGAAAAAGAAACTCTAAGTAAACAACATAACCAAAAAAACTTATGCTGAAACAATAATTTCTACGCCTACTGTTACTTCTAAAAGAATACCAAAAATAACCGTTAAAAATCTTGAAAGTGAAACTAGAAATTCAAAGACTTTTCGACCAAAGTGTGCAAATGTATAGTTGAAGAAAAAGATTTACAAATTAAGCAAGTGATAAAAGTGGACGATAGTGAAGTGGAAATAAAGTGTATGAATGAATAAAGTGCTATTGCAACAGCTGATTTACTTAACAGAATGCTCTCTCATAACTACAAAACTACTATTGAAGACATGAACCAAAGATGAAAATTGTTGGAGTAGATAACTATATTAAAATGAGTTCTGTAAATCTAGAAGAAGACTTGAATAAAAGAAATTTTATTGAGTATCAAGAGAAGTGTAAAATATTTCACATAATACAAAAAGAAAACTCAAATGTTTTTGGTACTTTTCCGTTAGCCGGGCGCAAATGTCGCCAAATGTGAACCAAACGCGAGCCAAGTCGCCAAGCGAAGCGAATGACAAAACAGTCAACGGAATAAAAGTCGAAAACGTTCAACTATAAACAAATATTAATGAATTGTAAACAAAACAGTTTTACCCAAAAAAATGTATAATTATATAATATATATAATTATTGCCTAATTATAGTTTTCCCTAATTATAGTTTTTCCAGAATACGGTGATGTCCTTGAGAATTTGCTCAAATGGATCGTTTACTCCTTGTCTCCACATAAATTCAGCGAGGTGCGACTCCAAATGACGGCGAGAAGTTCCCCGATGTTTTTTATTTCTCCATTTGGCACTGCCCCAAAGTCGTTCAAGTTTCTGAGTGTTTACACCAGTCGGGATCAACAAAGTTGTACCTGTGATTGACTTTGAAATGCTGTAGAGCAGCTTCTTCCATTTTAGTTGTGCAGTAGCCCTTCCAGGAATCGGAATAGACGATTGACCCTTCTTCGATATGATTTGTTATCGCATCTAACAGTACTGGTAAAGAACGGTTTAGAACTTTAACTAGAAAGCATTCGTCCGTTTCGCGGGAAACGCCACCAAATATCCACTGTTGTGGAAGAATTCGACACGCATTGTTCTTTCGTCTATCTCAACTATTTTATCAGGATCACCGATTTTTTTGCTCGCGTTCCGCTAATACTTCTACACAAACTTCTCTTAAGTAGTTGTTCCAATTTACAACTATATTATGATTCATATCTAGTTTTTTTTTCACACCATTTGACTTATGTCATCTCTTCGCTCCAGCCGTAAATAAATCTCAAAGATGTTAGAAAACTCAATCTGGACGATTCGAACCACGTACCATTGCAAATGCTCTTCTTCGTGCGGCATGTTGAAAGATTGCACCGCCAACGTACTCCGTCACAAAAAGACAGTTTCATTTCATGACTCTGATTGCCAATATACCTTTCTCTTGAAAAGAAAAGAGACTGCATCTTCTTCAGTTCTGTCTAAATCCCATATTTTCATAATTTTCGAACAAAAAAATTAAGATGAAAGAAAAAAAGGAAAACGTGCTTTGTTTTGAATTAATTCAGAGAATAGAGCAAATGGCCCCAAACGAACATGGTTGTAAGAAATAACCTTTGTAAGAAAGAACCTCATAGTTGTAAGAAATTTGGCGGAATTCTACTTTTTTTTTGCGCCCGTCTTACGGAAAAGTACCATGTTATTAGCATTATAATTTAAGTGCCAAGAGAATTATACAAACATATCAAGAATAATCAAGATAAAATTTTTATTGGACATCAGTACTGTAAACTTTGGGATTTATTCAACGTTAAGCTACAATTTAATAGTACAATTGTGGCAAATTCGGGCATAGTGCAAACAAATGCAACACTTCTTGTTAAGAGGCCAAGGTGTGAATTTCTCTAACACTCCCTTCTTAGCCAAATGGCCAAGATGGCAATTTCTCCAACATTGTTTTTAGCCAAGAGGCTAAGGCGGGAATTTCCGTGGCCGAGATGGGAATTTCTCAAACACTGCCTTCATAGCCAAGTGACCGAGATTTTTGCGGTAAAAAAGAGGTAATATCAGAGTAGTTATACAAGGAGAGTTCTGGACCAAGATTCCTGCACCGACATATTACCGGCATCCGGGTTCTCGTCCGTGCTAAGTTGGGACGTGGGACCCCCTAGGTTAGCGACGTTGGCGCCCCCTAGGTTAGCGACGTTGGCGCCCCCTGTGGATGGTAAGTTAGGACGATTGGGCCCCCTATGAAAGATTTCTGCTTACCGACGGCACTGAAAATTTTTTTGAAGAGGGTGATGCGCGCGCGCAGGAGTCGACGGCGCCGACCCCTTCATCGGCTGACGTCATCGGAAGGGGGCCCTAGTTTTACGTCAGGTGTCAGGGATTTTACGTCAGGTGTCAGGGATTTTACGGCAGATTTCAGAAATATTACGGCAGGTATCAGGGATCTTACGGCAGATTTCAGAAATATTACGGCAGATTTTAGGAATTGTACATCAGACGTAATTGAGTACATTGACCTTCCGAATTTTGTACTTGCGATCCCGAGGCAGCTCCTACCCTTTACACTTCCCCGCAGACTAGCATGTAGAGTCGGTGGAGATCAAGAATGACCCTTCGTATGTCACCCGAAGAATTCCGATGACATTTCACCATCGTCATAACCCCCCTGTTCCTCCTCCGCCTTCTTCACCTCCATCGTTCCGCTACGATACAGTGGCCTTGGAGAGACGGTAAAAATCAAAGGAGGTGTCGAATAACCCTTTGTACGTTGCCGAAAAAATTGTTTACAATAATTTAATGTGCACTCGAGAAGAATTGCGCATCGAGACGGTGAATCTTTGATGTCAAAGAATTTAGCAAGTTCCGCTACGATACAGTGGCCTTGGGGAGACGGTAAAATCAAAGGACATTTCAAATTACCCTTTGTACGTTACCGAAAAATTGTTTACAATAATTGAATGTGCACTATTTATTCGAGAGGAATTGTGCATCGAGACGGTGGTGGATCTTTGATGTCAAAGAATTTAGCAAACCTTTGTATAATGCCGAAATGTAGATCCATGAATTGTTTACTTAATTAAAATTCCTTCACACTCTTAAGAAGAAGAAGAGTGCCCTCTATATAAGGAAGAGCTTGGTGCTCTTTCATTAGTTTACTGCTGCAATTCATCGAGTTTGGAGAAAGAACGTGAACTGAAAGTAAGAATAGATTTGAGAAGAAGATTTAATCCAACCTGTGTGAAAATGGACTTCTCAAAAATTAACAAAGTGGCGCGTCTGGAGGGTTTCCTGCCAACGAAAAAATTATCAGAATTGGAGGTTGAAAAAGAATACAAGATTACCAATATAAGGAAAATTCAAACGAAATTTGGAGCAAGACACATCGTTGACGTGGAGAATAGCTTCTCAGTATTCCTGCCAGCAAGGATCTCGAGGACTCTGACGGACGATGAGGATTTCTTTCAACGGATGGTTTTGGATACCGCTGAGAATCGGCTTTGTATGCGTTACCTCGGTGGGAAGTTCAATCTCATGGAATTTCGATATTTGTAAACGTTCATACTTATGATTTAAATAAATTGTCACGTAAGGGACAAACAAAATACAACTGCTTATTTCTTTCATATACACACTTTATTCTTAATCAAAAAATATACATTCCATCATCCAAGTCCTTAACGATTTAACATTTTCCATCGCACAATTGAAATGCGGAGCATGGTGATGCGTACATGGGGTAAGTGAATTTTTTCTCAATTTTTGCAGCAAAGGGCAGCCCAGATCTCCCAAGTTCACGATGTTTAACGATTGTCCCATAAATTTCTCCAACCAATTTTTCTTTTCCAATCCTTTTACATAAATTCTGGTAGCATCTCGTAAAATAACTCGAAGAATATTTCCGGCATGGTTGTAAGATGTATCGCCAGAGTTCCAAGACATACCATGAAAGTTGCGTTGTAACCACAAATTCATGCACTTGTACTTCGCTGGAAGAGAGCTCCATGGACACGGTGGTTGAAACAGAAACGTCGCAGGCTCGGAGAAATCGCTACCCACTCCAATGATAGACAGCTCCTTCAAGACAAATTCGTCCGAGGGTTTCTTGAAACCTTGTACGTCCACGATGAACTCCATGGTGACAGACTGCTTGCATTGACATGATCGTAGGGTTTTTATACTAATTTTTTCACCCCACCACTAATTGGATTATATTCTACTATTCGATCATGTAGAATTAAACAGAACGCTGATGTTTCGGAGGGGAAATTTTGGTCTGCCTCGAATTCGAGACGAACGTCGACTGGTCCAAATTTGAGCGACTCATTTTGCTTGGAGCAATCGATGACAATTAGTGAACCATAGGCGAGGAAATCATTCTTTCTCAGTATGGGCTCAGGCTCTTTGCCGTAATAAGTAGCTTGAAAGTTTACATACATCTCGTACAGCAGAGCAAACTGATTTCGATCAATGTCAAGATTTAGATTTCCATAGGGGTAGCATTGCGAATTCAAGAAGAGTTTAACATCTCTGACATTGCAATGGTCAAAGTGACTGGCATTCTTATTTTTATTATTCTTTTTGCCAGTTTGGAATCCCAATATGACGTATCGAGGTTTTTCAAGTTGACTGGACGTCTTGACGGTCCACACGTGTTTGGATGTGGTAGGCAGTAGAGGATACTCGTACAGTTCCCAGGTGCGGAAGCTCATAGGGATGGGTGCATCCTTCTCGATGAATTTCAGCAGTTCTATCTTTCGACGATCGGAAACCCTTACGTACGGTATCAACCATTCCAATTTTTGAATTACAACTTTGCATTCTTCCGGAGCAGTTTGTACAATGGCATTGACATCGCTCTTTGCTCTCGTCAGAATCAACTCGTGCTTAGCGTTTACGACGATCTTGCGATAATCTTCGGCAAAGCCTAGTATCATACTCAGTGGTACGGATACGTCAAAGTAACCAGCTGCATCGGTCAATTTCTCTCCTTGCATCCAGCCAACATTATCCATCACCGAGCGTTGACCAGGAGTCAGGGAAAGGTAGCCCTTCATGAGACTCGTGAGGCCAACGTTCTTATTTCGATCGATCTCTATACTATTCATTTCATAACGAATCTCATCGAAAAGATGACAAATGCCGTTATTAACCAAGGTTGTGTTTGTAACCGCCGTAGAACCATCTTCCTTCACGGGCTTTCCGTATACATGCAGTGAACTTCTACTCGGTAGTAAACACAAGGATTGATGTTGGACGGAGATTCGTATTTCATCACTGTTGTTGAACGTTGACGACGCGTAAGGCTGGTGTGCATGCGTTTCGCAGTGCGCTATAGACTCATCGAAGGTGATTGGTGTTCGAATATTTAAAGTTTCTTCCTCCATGGTGAGCAACGGATAAAAATAATGCAGCAGCAGCAGAATGAACGATTTAGTTTCCTCTTCCTACTGGTGTGACCTTGAGTCCCAGATTTCTCAGGAATAACACGTTTTGATGTGTTAACGCTTTGCAGCGCGGACGATGACTGATTCCTTTTAGACATATCGGTTCATTATTATAGCCGTTATTATAACCACTACCAATCTTTCGGTTATACACGATCCCCATTATCACATGGATTTCACGTGTAGTCTTATCGTTATGATTTCTCCTTGAAAATGCACCAAGTCTCCGTCCTGATCGACTAGTCGAAGCTGTAGGTGATCTATTGTCTTGCTCGATACTGGGAGGTAAATGACGTGCGACGGCACCTCTATAATCTTATATCCTGGTGGTACAACCGGAAAGAATTCTTGGATGGTATGTACCTTACGTTCGTTTATCTAAGCGCCTGTAGTAATGTTGCATTCGACTCGCAAGGCGTTCACCTTGAGAATGGCTACAGGTACGTCGGATGTATGTAATTTATTAGCTTCCAAAACGCGTTGAGTAAAACCCAACAATCGACCAATCGAATCATCAGGTTGAAAATTGATTTCACGGTTACACTTAATTTCGCTGCACAGGGTATTATTGTTAGGCTTAATACGAATTAATATATTTTTATCTATCAACGCACTCTGTACATAGTTTTCGATATCTTCTATCTCATAGCTACCAATGGGTATAACGATAACTTCATTTCCCACGTAGAACTTGTTGTGACCAGTGTCCACGTTAGGAATAGAATTAAAGGTTAATAATTCGATGAGCCCCAGAGCATGATTTTTATCTCGAGAAAGTTCAATTGGGGGAAAGTACTGGGCTTCGAGTATAGAAGAATTGCCTGATAAAGTTAACGTGAATGAATCTTCCATGATTGCAAACGCTTGACTAACGATATGACATTATGCAGCATGTTTATATAGACGATACTTATTCTTACGATTTAACTGTCCATATAAGAATTTGAGACACAAGTGACCACATTCGAAAGTATCATAGTTCTGATACCGTTCATAATTATATTTTACACTACCAACGTCGAGATACCTCATGAGATCTAGTGGGGGGCGAAGATTACCGAAACTGTCAAAATAAATTACTGAGTCTTTTTTCTTCATGTAGGCGACCCAGTGTGTTCCGGGACCATCCTCATCGTCGAGATTGACGATTGCCGATTCGTATTTGTACGATCCACCTTTTGGCATAGCATTCCGTATAAAAATTCCACGAAAATGTGGAATATTCATGAGCCTGGCGTACTTGAGTAGATCTGCATCAGTTAACGCTCGACGTGGTAGTTTCACTTCAAGTTTTTTGGCTTTAGATAAACGCCTAGTCCCTTCTTGTAGGGTTTCAAGTACAGTCCTTTGCCTAGCGCGATGGATTCCATCGCATTATTATGTCGTTGGCTTTCCTTCAATTGTTCCTTGCTTGCCTTGGCGTCGTTCACGGCTTTGGCTATACCTGCTGCACCTCCTGCTAACGCTCCAGCAGCGCTCAGACCCACAAACATAGGGACGAGAAACGGCAGGAAACCTCCAACTTTGGACGGTACAGGTAGAATACGTGGTGCACGTATATTCTTCTTTCCAACAGCCTGCTTGACAACTGTTTGCGCACCCTTAAGAGCAGACTGAATTACTGCCTGTGCATCGTTGCTTTGTGTCATCGATCGTTTGGCTGCTTCGATAACTTTTCTCAGCCTTATCTTCTTCTTCTTAGGCTTCTTCTTCTTTTTCGTGATACCCATACCGAGTTTTGATTTAGCGTTCATTATGTTCGCTACAGACCAGGCAGCTGCCTTCTCACCGATGCTCGCGTCCTTCGCGAAGACACGTTTCCAAGCTCTGTCGGCAAGTATCCTGTCAGCCGCCCCTCTATGTTCTAGGTTTTCCCGATTCTTCGAGTACGCAATATCGTGCTCTTTGCAAGCTGCGTCGAGGGGATTGATGCCCGGATCGCCTCGTGCGAGTCTCTTTGCTAGTTTTGTACCGGGTCCACAGTATTGATAGCCAGGTATATGTAATTCAACTGGTAGACTGTTGATGATTTTGTTGACTAAAGCCTTGCCACTATGACGCTTCTTTTTTCCCATGCATTTACGTTTAACATGCATAATCATGTCCTCACCCTATCGTGAAACAGTTCCGACTGAACGATGATCTTTATAAACCTGTTATTTATAGCTTTCGCATTAGTCATGATCAAGATGAGGTTTGAGACACAGTCTGTCAAGTTACCTGTACCGAACTTCGACGAATTAACGCGAGTCAAGAAGAGAAAGAGGATGAAACGTCATGGTGAATTACTTCCGAACAGTATACGCGCGGTGTTTTGCGGGCCGTCAAACTGCGGCAAGACAAATGCATTGCTCGCTCTCATAACTCACCCCAATGGATTGAGATTCGAAAACGTCTACGTATACTCAAAATCACTGGATCAGCCAAAGTATCAGTTTTTAAAACGTTTACTCGATTCCGTTGATGGTGTTGAATATTTTCCATTTACGGAACACGAACAAGTGCTGCCACCAAACGAGGCACGCCGCAATTCAATAATTATTTACGATGATATAGCTTGCGAGAAACAAGATAACATGAGGGCCTTCTTCAGTATGGGGCGACACAGAGATGTTGACTGTTTCTATCTTTGTCAGACCTACGCTCGCATTCCCAAACATCTCGTACGCGACAATGCTAATTTGCTTGTGCTCTTTAAGCAGGATGAAATGAATCTCAAGCATGTTTACGATGACCATGTAAACACTGATATGACGTACGCGCAGTTCAGAGACCTATGTTCGGCATGCTGGAACGATAGCAAGTGTGGGTTTCTCGTAATAGACAAGGATAGCGAACTCAACGAGGGTCGATATAGAAAAGGATTCGATTGCTTCGTGAGCATAAAAGAGTGATTATCGAAAAAATGGATACAGTAGCATTTTGGATTCAGTGATTGCAACATGCAGCGTGAAAAACTTGAAGAGCAGAAAGACATCTTGTGTCAAATCGGTAAAGCTAGCGATTCGATTCGCAGAAAGCATCGAATGATAAAATTGGGTAAAGAGAATGTCGAGCATGCGATGAGTGAGGTGTTCAAACCGGTAGTGACTCCACTGCAGAAACTAGTGAACGTATCTCAAACAGAGCATAATACTATAAAAGATAAGATTAAGGATGAAATCAAAGATGAAATAAAACATAATGTAGGAATGAACGATACGTTTGAAACAACGAATGAATCTTTTAATACGCTCAAAAATGATTCCACTATGGGGGAAATCAGTGATATTCAAGATGATAATGATAATGATGATGATGATGATGATGGTGATGGTGATGATGGATACAAGAATGATATGGATTTATTCGACAATCAAAACGATTCGATGCAACGGTATCTTAATATGCTGCTATCGAGGCAGAATAAACAATTGGATACTACCTATGGTGTGCGTAAACTTTCCAAGAAGAAGTTGATGGTTGGAGATTCACCTATAAGTTTTGAGGGTGATCAAATCCATATAGGCGATACCAGTTATCCGAAAACTAACGGTTTGATCGAACTCTTGTTCAGGAAGATACCTAACGAAACTCATGTAACCCAGGATGACTTGCACAATTACTAAAACATTATTATAACAACGAATGCATATAAAAAGTACTATAAACCTGATGGTGATATTCGTAGGAGCAACAGTTTCAAATTTAAAAATGTTATTGCAAAACTAATTGAACAGTCCTCTGTAACGGGCAAAGGTATCATACCACGGTACATGATCGCTGCTAAGAACAGACTAACGGATTACGTGTACTGGGACGATCCCAATGAATTAGTAGATCGTCTTTGTTTGCTCCTTGCGTCTCAGGAAGCAGGTAATCCCAGCCACTCCAACGAGATCATATCGATTATCGAAGAGTTGCGTGAGGCTGGTATTATTTATTAATTAGATAAAACGGTCATGATCGTCACTTTAGACATGAGCGTTGACGTGTTTGGACGTCAGCTGAGTAGCAAGGCCGCAGTTACGAGTAGCCGTGGTCTTCCTGGTGTTGGATTCAAATTCACTGCAGCTGGACACTACGACATTGATAACAAGAGGCTGTGCAACGTTGCCAATCCCGAGGAGCTAAACGATGCTGTTACTTTGAATCTCATGAAAACTGTAGTAAAGCAGGAAGTTGATACCGTACTTCGTAAGACTGCTGAAATGCGCAATGAAATCGATAACAACAATCTAATGATTCGCGCTCTCGATTCTACCGTGAAGGATGCCTTGAATCGTCTAGAAGCAGATATAAAGACAGCGCAAGAATTGACAATTCGCAACTCTGAGATCATTTCTCAGCTAGACGCCAGACTGAATGCACTGGAGAATGGATGGAAAAAAGTTAGCGGTGGTGGAAGAACTGCATAGACCTGCTAGTAGAAATTATCAGCGTCAACACGTTGACATCCGTGGGCTGGATGAGACTTGGCAAGCGGATCTCGTTGATATGTCAGCGTACGCAAGAGAGAACGATGGATACAAGTACCTGCTCACCGTTATCGATATATTTTCAAAGTTTGCTTGGGCCGTGCCGACAAAGAGCAAGAATGCTAAGGACGTGATGACAGCTATGAAATCTATACTGCTGCAGGGACGGATACTGAAGAAATTGCAAGTGGACGAAGGTCGTGAATTTTACAATACCGAATTCAAGAATCTAATGCAAAAACATGGTATTGCTATGTACTCGACATTCAGCAACTTGAAGGCATCAATCTGTGAACGTTTCAATCGTACTCTGAAAAATAATATGTGGAAACAATTTAGCCTGCAGGGTAACCATCGTTGGCTAAACATCTTATCAGACCAGCTATCCTCTTACAATGGTAGTAAATATCGAACCACTGGTATGAAACCGATAGACGTCACTGCTAGAAACGAAAAAAAATTACTGCATGGAGTGTACAAGAATTTCAAAATCAAATCCACACTTAGACTTGCAAAATTTAAAGTTGGAGACAAAGTTCGAATAAGCAAATTCAAACACATTTTTGAAGAAGGCTACACACCTAACTGGACAACGGAAATTTTTACTATAAGCCAAGTGGAGAATACCCATCCGGTGACGTACAAACTCAAAGACTACCAGGATCACCCTATCGAAGGCGGCTTCTACGAACAGGAACTTACCAGGGTCAAGTACCCCGACATATACCTGGTGGAGAAGGTGTTGAGGAAACGTGGGAACAGACTTTTTGTTAAATGGCAAGGTTTCGATGAATCGCATAATACTTGGATTAATAAGTGGGATTTATAAGGAGTTTGAAATAAAACAAAACTTAATTAATTTTAA
Source organism: Cephus spinipes (assembly GCA_963971525.1). Taxonomy (NCBI): domain Eukaryota; kingdom Metazoa; phylum Arthropoda; class Insecta; order Hymenoptera; family Cephidae; genus Cephus; species Cephus spinipes. The sequence goes on from OZ020573.1 coordinate 25,968,497, forward strand.
TATGTATTGTGACGTTAAAATCCACGTCACAAAGTCCCGAGAGTATGACTCGCGTGTTTTAAATACGGGACGCATTACCGTCCCTCGAGAGAGTCGCGAAAAGTACCGGCCAAGAACTCCAGGGTCCAAGATGTTATTAGAATTACATAACTTAATTATTTTTGTTCCGTACAACTCTTTCACGCGTTCGTAACCGGACACCACCACCATCAACGTTTCGCCGAGGGAGTAAAAGAGCAGCCACGCCTAGACAGACCATCAGTCGCAGCCTCGCTCGAAGGAAGTCGCCGCCAGTCCCGCGAGGGAACGTGGAGACGCCCTACGTCACTAGGCGCCACCACCCCGCAGCTGACGGTCCCCGGATCAAGTGGGGAGCCGAGACAGCATAGGACATCGCACTGGATCATACCGATCTCGCATTATCGCTGGTACGGACGTCCCGCGAAGGGAATGCCACCAGTACCGAAGAGGATGGAAGGCTCTGGAAGCAGTCGAGGTGCGAGGGGTCGCTACCCTCCACCACCTATCCGTCCCGACCGGAGTCCGGACAGGAATCAACTCCGGACGAAGTATCCAGACACCCTAGCTACGGCAACGAGTTGTGACATCGCGAAGAGTCCCGAGTCCAGCGAACAGGATCCGTCGCGAGGACTAGGATTAAGAATTTACTAGCGGAACCGTCCTCCAAAGTATAGCATTGTATCGCTACAGGGAGGCTCCGGTTATAAACGTTATATCGTTCCGCGTCCTTCTCGTAGGGTTAAGTCGTTAGAAATTATCGATGTAATTATCGTATGATATATCCGAATCCGGTGACATGTTTTGAAATTAGCGCGAGGACCTACAATTGGCGAGAACCTTCGACGGCGGTGATTGGCCCAGGGGGGCCCGGCGGGGGATGACGGAGCTAGCGCTGGCCCCGAGTCCCGAAGAGCTCCCGAAGAAATGGATTCTCTACTAGTTAGCCGTCTTGGCCGGTGGTATCGTCGTGAAAAGTTGTACCGTAGTAATCGTCTTTTGTCTCGTTCACGGTAAGCGTCTCGTCGTCGAGAGGACGAAATCTTTTCCAACGGGTAATCCCCGTTTCACTTATATCTCGTTACTTTCCTCCCGGTTTCGGCCTAGGAGAAGATCGCGTATCGCACAGTAGGAAAAGATTCCGTGCCTACCGTTAGAACCACTTATTTATTATAATTCATTTTCTATTGTATGTTCCGGCTAACGGATTACTCTTGGTGACCCTGGAGAATGTTAGAGAACTTGTGTATCACGCTTCCCGTGATAGCCTCATAGGTTGTAGAGATAATTAACAAAACCTGTTGTTGAAAAACGTATCTAGTTAAATAAGATATTGATATGTTTCGCGACTAATTGTTCTATCGGCCAATATCTTTCTTCTGGTCTATCTCTTTTCGTATTTTGCTATTGTACCTTAATTTATTCTGTGTGAATTTGTATTTTCTCTATTCTATATGTTCCTATTTCTTGGTAATTCCGCCACTCGAACCGATCCGTGCCGTTATTCGCCCGAATCGTGTGTTTTGCCACTGCGTCTTAGGGCGTAGGTAGTCTCGACCTTCGTACGCGTAACTTCGTATCGGCTACGGATCAATCCACGATAGCTAACAACTAATATTGTATCTTGTTGTGTATTCACGCGTCCCTTAAGGAATTCAGTCTCGCGTGACATATAGATTTCGGTATCGAAATTACCATTACATTTTGTTATTTTGTTATAATTGTTAATTTACACAAGTCCCAAAATAAAGGGCCCATTGTTACTTTTGTTACTGTTTAATTGGTTGTTCTCAGTCCTTATTCGGAATACCATCTATAAGATCCCCGCCCCTCTACTATCTCGTAGCGTTCTAGCTAGTCCGGTAAATTTCCTTCTTTCCCTCGGAATCCTTCTTTGCAGTCTCGTGGCACAACGGTGTGCCTGGCGCCCAAGAGCATTTAATATTTCGGGTTTCGGGATTTCAAGGAAAAGTAGGGAATAGCGTAATTTGTGACAGTATCGTTCCGACTGGGGTAAAAATTAACGTCACAGTATATAAAATTTATTGACAAAAAATAAAAAATAAAAAAAAAATAAAAAAAATAAAAAAAATAAAAATAAAAATATTTTTTTTTTCCTTTCACACTTTTACATATTTTAACATATTTTATAACCCCATGGGAGGGTATCCGTCGTATGAGCAACAATCACTCTCTTATCATCATTCCAACTTAATGCTATTTTCTTTTCCTCAACAGTATAAACCTCATGCTTTTTGCTTTGAATCAAATTTTGAGGTTTAATCAAATTTTTTCGACGCTCGAGACACTGCAGATAATCATCGAAGGTTATGGTCTTTAACGTAGATCCTTTGATTCCTTTCGCACGCTTCTTATCCCTAGTTTCGCCTAAAATTCGAAAACTATACAATTTCGCCCGCAGTCCTACAAACTCCGTCATGATTTTACCATTATTTTCATCCTTCATGAGACCTAAAACTTTCTTATTGACTAATGGTATGCCGTATACATTATCCGACGGATAGTCTGAAGTGTCGAATCTGTGTACATCGCGCTTAATTAATTCGTATACATTGGGAACATTAAAATGGTATATCAAGCTATCCGTGTCGGTGTACATTAATTTTGCTTGCTCGCCGAAAGTCTTCTTGATGTAGTTATAGTGAAAATCATAAATATATGTTTTAGAGATGTCCAGAATTTAAAATCCTACGTATATAGGTTTATTGAATTTAATTCTGGTACGATTTAATTCGATTATAACCATATTCTCGTCAAAGACGGTGCAGCTATGAAAATTCGGTTTTGTTATGAGAGCTTTTGCTCCATACCTCCCATCCCACTTAGTAATGAGTCTAACGTCTTTTTGCTTCCTAACGTTCTCCATTGTTTTACCAAAAACCGAATTATTCATCAGTTTATAAAAGTTTTTCTCGAAATCATTTCTAGATTTTTTCCTCATCTCCGTATTTAAATCTATATATTTTTTTAACCACGGAGCTTGATTAAACTTTAAAACTCTATGAATTTTTGTTAATTTCATGCCTAAACTTAAGCACTGTTTTAAATTTTCATAATGAATGATGTATCTTTTTTTCGGTAGAAGTGTAGTCATTAACTTTCTAATATTATATCGTGAGAGAGTAGGTACAAAATGCTCAGGACATAATGGTAAATCTTTGTAAACTTCGTGAAGCTCCGTGGGGCACTCTAGATCTACTTCAAGTATATATCCTATAGTGGAATTATCGGGAATTTTAAGAATATCCAGTTGTTCGATATTTTGCTCCCATTCGAACGAGTTGAACGGCAGGAAATGACTCATAGCTGCACCGTACAAATTATTGACATCATAGTACATGAGGTATGATTCTTCTTCGGTTGGATCGAAATCCGCGCCCATATATCTATTGTTAGCCTTGGCGTATCTGTTAGAACATTGGGCTATACCGCCACGAATACCTCGCTCGACAAACAATAACATTTCTACATCATCGAGGAGTTCCATTTCAACGCCCGTACACTTGAGCATAGCATCGAAAGCAAGTCCGGATGCAGTGTAATAATGCAAAGGATCTAACTTATACGTAGAGAAGCAGTTGCGTCTAAAATTCTCGAAAATATCAGTCAAAAGTAAAACATCAGTTTTTAGATACAAATCGGAATATTCACCCAAAGTTTTAATATTAAACGTACGCCAAACATTAGACGCATGCGCATAATCATTCTCAGAAATTTCCTCGTTATTCAATTTCGAAAAAAAATTTTCTCTCGATGGTAATTGCGTCTCTTCGAGTTTTCCCCAACAGTCAACATAGTCGTATGGAAATACACCTTTCCTCGTTAACAGTTTAAAATTCTCCGCATTGTCACAATGTTTACGTGTAATTATTTTCTCGGAATCATTAAGATAGAAGGATAATTTTTCAATGCTGCTCGCCATAAATCTGAATGAATCGATAAATCGAAAATTTATAATTGTATCTTTAACGTTCTTTGTAAACGATATATATCTTTCTTTGTTGACCGGTAAAAGATTTACGGAACCTTCGAAGGAAGTAGCTAGAGCTTTAATCAGAAAGTGCGAATCGTAGCCAGACAGGTTGTGAAAAACTATGGGAATAGTATGTGAGTTTTTATAATTCAAATTGCAACCGGGGTGCGCCGCACCGCGACACTTGCCTGTAAAGTGACAATGATCGTGATGCTTGACATCTTGCAATGTGAATGGTTTCTCACAAATGTGGCAGATCTTTGCGGAATAAAATTGTTGCGTCTGTTCGAGACTCAGTGGTTTCATGGGTACAATACGTTTATGATAAATTTCTAAAGACCGTGCTAATTCCTGCAGTTCATCCATGAACCACTCGATACAATTATTTCCACAATTAATTTCGAATTTGGATAGAGACTCGTCGAAGGCGCTCTTTAGGTAATATGCGATACTGTGTGGAACATGATTTTGGTACAGTATCGTGTTTGAAGCTTTGGACGCATTTACAACTGGTTTCAACATACACTCGATATCAGCATAAATGACGAACGGTACACTTTCCTGATACTTGTAATTTTTGAACTTCAGCAATTTTTCCTCATCATTTGGCAAAATCACTCTACACTTATTTATATTCGCACAATCGAGTTTATGTTTTTCGAAAGAGTTTTCAGTTTGAAAATGGCACAAGCATCTATCGCACAGTCTAATATGACCGTTATGTTTTGAAATTTGAGAACTTAGCAGTCGAGATAAATTTCGGATCCAAGCAAAATGGTAAATTACACTTTTTGATAAAAATTCCATATTCAAATCATCATCATCATCATCATCATCATCACTTTCCACGTCATTTTCACTTTCCACCATCAGAAGATGAATTGGAGATTTATTTGATCTATGCTGGCTTAAATAAAGTGGTACTATCTCATTACCACCCTTATTCGCATCGCGTTCTATACCGTAAACGTTAATCACTAAGTCATTAATCGCTTCGAATTTTGGAATGTCCTTCAAGCCAATAGGAAAATTTATACCTTCGTACTTTAGTACTGAGCTGAAATGTGGGTACGAACTGATCCTGTCTACATGATCTTTTGCTGGATGAAGAGCTGCCGTAACTGACCAGAGAAAACAATACGGATCGTTATTTATAATATTCACCACTGCCTTTTTGTTCCGCACGTTCTTAGGCAACTCGATGAATGTTGACAGACCACCATGTATCGGTATATATCTGTTGATATTTACCGACAAGTTTATTATTTCCAACAACGACCAGCCCGATTCTTTTTCTTGGAAGTCTTCGATTTTAGTTAATAATTTTTCAAGTACATTGACATTGAACCACTCGTTGATTTCCGTGGATGATAGAATTACTTCGTTTTTCGTATTAAAGAACTTTAGGTCCTCGATAAGCTCACCGCCTTTCATAGTCTCGAATTTACAGGACAAAACGACGTTCACTTTCACATTTCCATCTTTTCGGAGCGCATTTTTTACTCTAACAGCGAACAGTTTTCTTGAATCTTCCAGAAAACGCTTCAAGTCCTTGTGTCGCAAATTTGCTATCACTCCCGTTCTTATTCTCCCCTTGAATGCTGATTCCAAGTCATCCCAACGTACTCTGTCACTTCTTCTCTCTCTCACAGTTCCTTCACCCCTTTTTTGAAGGTGCTGTTTAAATTTTTCATTCAACGATTTTAGTATTCCAATGGTTGTCAAGATTTTGGTTTTCTCCCCGTTCGTAAGCGCAACGTTCCTCAGAATTTTGTTCAGAAGTCGAATATTTTGAGTACCAAACTTTGTCCATTTTGTAATTTCCACGATCGATGATTCTTTCTTGAGCAGTTTATATGCTTCTTCCATAATCTTAATCAATTTCTTACACTTTGCAGAATCCATTTTTTTCTCTCGTTAAAAACGTTTACAATAAGATACACTCGATGAGGTTTGAACGTCAATGGCTGCTCTACATCACGAGCGGTCTTTTATACGTCTAATGCATGAGCTCCCCTCATCATTACCTATTTTAGGTATAATAATAATAATAATAATATTCAAAGCGGTGCGAAAACTTGTGCATTAAAATCGTCAACGGTTCTAATTGTCTATCCCTTCATTAATGTGTGTGTGTGTGTGTGTGTGTGTGTGTGTGTGTGTGTGTGTGTGTGTGTGTGTGTGTGTGTCATTCCAAGAAAATTATTCAGCTCGGCAGTGATATAAACAAGTCGTCGGTAGCTCCTAACCATCAAAGACACATGCCGAACACCTCATCTAGCCTTCGAGTAACCCTATATTTTCGGCTCGCCAAAACCGTTGACCATCTCGCCGGAGGTAATGTTGATGATATGTAGAAGGACTTGACGAGTTATTCGCTAGCCTAAACATCGGTACTCTATAAGAAATATGGTGAGATTGCACTTCACTTGACATTTTACTACCATTGGAGTACGAAGTGCGAACAGTCAGTCGATCAAGTGCAACAGGGGTACCCACAATTTTTACGTGAGTTCACTTTATCTTGGATATTGTATAAGTGAAGTGCAAATTTAAAATGGTTGAAATGTGTTAACGTGAACATAAATTAAAAAATGGATTATCAATTATAGAATGGAGTATAGACGAGGACGAGGAATCCGAAATATAACAATTTTTGTCCCAATTGAATGGGTGCAAAGGGCTTCCGACGCAGCCATTAAAGAGGCTGTAGCCGTGGGGCTACTAATGTACCGCCCCGAACTTGGCAACAGAATCGGAATATACATACATATATTATAAAATTTTAATGAAATAAATATATAAAATTAGTATTCTTGAAGTAATATTTTATCCCCCAAAAAACACTTACGTGTAAAAAACTACGCCAAGTACAGGAGTGCTGTGTATTCCTCTAATAAAAAGTATTGATATCAGATTATTGAGGCCAAGTACATAAGTCATTACATGTTTGCCTATTATATGATCTAGCACTGGCCCATCATTTTAATTGTAATTTCAAAATTTGCTATAACGTTTTCACTACTCTTTTACATTACTACTGTTTCTCGTATTTGATTATGTATTACATCTTGGAACCAAATGTAACCTTATTTTCCTTCACACGAGATGGTTCTCCAGCTCGTGTGAGTTAGGCGAGTCCGAGCCAATGTCGGTTGTTAATCAAATGAATGAGGATGATAGGCGGAGCGAAAGAAATAAAGATGAGGTTTTGTTTACACAAATAACGAAATGAAAAAGTATATTGTCCTAAACGGTATACAGAGTGTGTTAATGAAGGTTCAGCCTAACAGTTGCTGAGCGTTAGTATGATAATACCAGCTTAAGGCTGCGCAAACATAAATATAGAGACGTTAGCGGAAATATATCGTAATCCCGAAAGCTAGGAGAGATTACTAGTTGCGTGATAGAATAGATATTATTAGTTTCGGAAACCACGATAGCGTTATGATCGTTCTGATATATTAATAAGACGGAATCGTGTCGAGGGACATATCTGGCTTCCAGAATATGGTCCGAGAGTTGATTCGTTAAATTTCCTTGGATCGTGCCTATGAACAGCTGCTATAGGATAGACTGTGGTCAAAGGGTTGATTCAGGATGCATAAAAGTTGTGCCGGTGAATGATGTCAGGAATCCCTGAATACAGTCACCGGGTTAACTTGTTGGTCTTGCTAATGGTCGTGTCAATGAGCAACTTCCAATACTTTGGATGTGATCAGAGAGTTGACGGGAAACGCGAAAAAGTATACTATGAATATTCAATGATTATTGCTAATAAAATATACGGCATATATTGACGGAAACGATACAAGTGACGATAAAAGACACTGTGGCGTTCCGGTCTAAATGCACTTATCAAAAGTTGAGCAGCATCAATTTTGCCACCTGGCTCCACGCGGTTTGCGTGTATCGCGAAAAGTAGGTTCCACAGAGTAATAGCAAAGGGGTCGGTTTGCCTCCTTTGCCCGAGACGGTTTGCACGTTTATACTTGCTGTAGACTATCTAGACGCTAATGGCAGAATGCCTCGAGTTTGATTTTGGTGCCCTTTATATACCTTAAGATTGTGGGCGAGGTGGTCTGAGGAGTGCGGTATTCACCCGCGTCACGATGCCTATTTAAGATTATTGTTTATGCGTAGAAGGTTATTCAGGTAAGCCAATTTCTATATTGGCGATCTGTATTATTCCCGATGTATACGTTACATCTGCCCTCCTCCGATAAATAGGCGTCGTAAGCAGTAGTCACTCCATTTTGCGGAAGTTATATATATTGTCTTTTACTTCCTCTCTATGTTTGTTGGAGTTTCATTGGATTCTGAGTTGCATGTAACCTCCTGTGGATTATTCGTCGTTGTAGTGTTCATGCAACTCACTGTTCGTTTCCCTGGTCCTGATCTTGCTCGGATGGCTGTTCTATCTCTTCATCTGACTCCCGTTCGACGATCTCGGTTGCTCGGATCCTTGGATTTTGTCTGTCGTCTCGTTTTTCCGAAAATTGTCGTATTGCGTTTCGTGATGCACCGGGTCCTTCTCTTGTAGCGTCTAAGGGTTTTTGTGCTGCATCCTTGGTATTTCGGAAATTCGCGGCTGTCTGATCCGTTCGTGAGTGATTTGGCGTCCTCATTGAGTCACGGTTTCTTTCTGAATCGTATATTCGATCTCGATTCCTATTAAGGCCTCCCCCATTTTCAAACCTATCTAATAGCTCTATGAACCCTTCCATTGTTTGAATGTCAGATGTTCTTACGGCCTCGTATACTGCATTTGTAAAATGTCTCGAGAGACAATGTATGATTTCGCGCTCGGATTTTCTGGGCTGTAGATCTTTCGCACTTCCTAAAATTTTTAATGCATAATTTGTCTTTGTTATTCCTGAAACTTCGCGATAGTATCCTATTTCTAAATTGGTGCGGATTTTCTGTTGTATTGCATCAGTCCAATATTTACGTAGGAATACTGGTTCAAATTGATCGATTGAATAGATTTCTTCTGACACTAAATACCACCAGTCTATAACAGATCCATGTAAACACTGTCCTATGATAAGCTTGTGTTCGGGTATATTTACTCTAGCGGTATGAAGGTATTCTTTGAGTTCCTTTATGAATTTCACCGGCCTTTCTGATGGTAATCCCTCAAATTTTGGTAGTTGATATTTAAAACTGAACATACGAGGTGTCGCTCCGGTCGTCGTACTACTTCGTCTCGCCGTATTTTCTTCGAGCATTTGATCCGCGTTGTCGCACCGTTTTTCTATTGCTACGATAGCATCTTTGTTATTTTTCGCGACCAATTTTACTTTCTCGTCCATTCCTTGATACTTCTGTCCTATTTCCTCTAAACCCGTAATCATAGTTGCCATATGGGTTTCTATGTTCGCAATCCTCGTTTCAACTGAGCACATTTTATCAATTTTTTGTTCCATTGCTCGAATTCGCGGTAATAGTGATGTAAGTACTTCATGGATTTCGGGTGGAAACGTCTGACGTTCTATGGGTGACTTATCACGCATTCGAGTCCGTAGGTCATACTGTCCTACTCCTCCTTCTTTAGTGGTCTCTTTTTGCGCCATTTTTATACTCCTAAAGACAAAGTCTCAACTTTATTAATGCTCCGCCCCACGTTGGGCGCCAATGTAACCTTATTTTCCTTCACACGAGATGTTTCTCCAGCTCGTGTGAGTTAGGCGAGTCCGAGCCAATGTCGGTTGTTAATCAAATGAATGAGGATGATAGGCGGAGCGAAAGAAATAAAGATGAGGTTTTGTTTACACAAATAACGAAATGAAAAAGTATATTGTCCTAAACGGTATACAGAGTGTGTTAATGAAGGTTCAGCCTAACAGTTGCTGAGCGTTAGTATGATAATACCAGCTTAAGGCTGCGCAAACATAAATATAGAGACGTTAGCGGAAATATATCGTAATCCCGAAAGCTAGGAGAGATTACTAGTTGCGTGATAGAATAGATATTATTAGTTTCGGAAACCACGATAGCGTTATGATCGTTCTGATATATTAATAAGACGGAATCGTGTCGAGGGACATATCTGGCTTCCAGAATATGGTCCGAGAGTTGATTCGTTAAATTTCCTTGGATCGTGCCTATGAACAGCTGCTATAGGATAGACTGTGCTCAAAGGGTTGATTCAGGATGCATAAAAGTTGTGCCGGTGAATGATGTCAGGAATCCCTGAATACAGTCACCGGGTTAACTTGTTGGTCTTGCTAATGGTCGTGTCAATGAGCAACTTCCAATACTTTGGATGTGATCAGAGAGTTGACGGGAAACGCGAAAAAGTATACTATGAATATTCAATGATTATTGCTAATAAAATATACGGCATATATTGACGGAAACGATACAAGTGACGATAAAAGACACTGTGGCGTTCCGGTCTAAATGCACTTATCAAAAGTTGAGCAGCATCAATTTTGCCACCTGGCTCCACGCGGTTTGCGTGTATCGCGAAAAGTAGGTTCCACAGAGTAATAGCAAAGGGGTCGGTTTGCCTCCTTTGCCCGAGACGGTTTGCACGTTTATACTTGCTGTAGACTATCTAGACGCTAATGGCAGAATGCCTCGAGTTTGATTTTGGTGCCCTTTATATACCTTAAGATTGTGGGCGAGGTGGTCTGAGGAGTGCGGTATTCACCCGCGTCACGATGCCTATTTAAGATTATTGTTTATGCGTAGAAGGTTATTCAGGTAAGCCAATTTCTATATTGGCGATCTGTATTATTCCCGATGTATACGTTACAGTTATTTAATAATTAATAAAACTTTAGCTGATTCCTTATCGAGTACTGCTTGGCGGGTCCGTGCAATTCTTGATATAAATTTGCATTCATAATGCCAGTCATTAAACTCAAACCCAATGTCAACTTTCTATATAGAGCTTATTAACGATAACTCGTTAATAATAATCACGGTAAAATCTTAATAACAAAAATATAATTTTAGGATACTATTAGTACGTTCAAAGTAAGTACTTTGGAATTTCTGGCACGGACCCGCCAAGTAGTATTCGATAAGGAATCAGCTAAAGTTTTATTAATTATTAAATAACCAATAATTCATAATCAACTACGAGAAACAGTAGTAATGTAAAAGAGTAGTGAAAACGTTATAGCAAATTTTGAAATTACAATTAAAATGATGGGCCAGTGCTAGATCATATAATAGGCAAACATGTAGTGACTTATGTACTTGGCCTCAATAATCTGATATCAATACTTTTTATTAGAGGAATACACAGCACTCCTGTACTTGGCGTAGTTTTTTACACGTAAGTGTTTTTTGGGGGATATCACAAGTTTTTGTTGTTCAACTGGACATAGAAGTTTTAAGCACTGAAATCTATATTGTCACAGATATAAAATGTAAACGCATTATGATGTTGCTAATCAGAAAAATATATTGCGGTGTGGAAAATGTTCAATGGCATATAAATTTAATTTGTAAGTCCCTTTTTCTAGAAATGCATAAAGACATATACAAATTTTTAAAGAAAATGTAATCTTCAATGCATATAAGCGTCGTTAATGGTGTCCAGCTTGTTGAAGCCGTGTGGTAAACGTAAGAGAGGAGAGTGTGCTGGATTATTTCAGGCCTTGTACCTCAGGCCGTGCGAACATCAAAGAGGATACTATAGTTTGAGCGAAGCACCAAAGCTTGTTGCACACTTTTCTGTACTTCTATGTCCGACACCTAGATACAAGAAACTACGGAGCGGAACACCTGGACATCCTGAACTTTCACATCCGACACCTAGATACAGAAAACTACATAGCGGAATACCTGGACACCCTGAACTCTCACATCCGACACCTAGATACAGAAAACTACGTAACGGAATACCTGGATACCCTGGACTTCCACATCCAACACCTGGACACAGGAAACTACGAAGCGGAACACCTGCACACCCTGAACTTTCACATCCAACACTTAGATACAGAAAACTACGTAGCGGAATACCTGGACACCCTGGACTTCCACATCCGATACCTAGATACAGAAAACTATGGAGCGGAATAGCTGGATACCCTGGACTTCCACATCCAACACCTGGACACAGGAAACTACGAAGCGGAATGCCTGGACACCCTGGACTTCTACGTCCGACACCTAGATACAGAAAACTACGAAGGGGAATACCTGGACACCCTGAACTTCCACATCCAATACCTGGACACGGGAAACTACGGAGCGGAATACCTGGATACCCTGGACTTCCACATCCAACACCTGGACACAGGAAACTACGAAGCGGAATACCTGGACTTCCACATCCGACACCTAGATACAGAAAACTATGAAGCGGAATACCTGGACACCCTGGACTTCCACATCCGACACCTGGACACAGTAAACTACGGAGCGGAATGCCTGGACATCCTGGACTTCCACATCCGACACCTGGATACAGAAAACTACGAAGCGGAATACCTGGACACCCTGGACTTCCTCGTCCGCCATCTAGATACAGAAAACTACGAAGCAGAACTGTTGGACAAACTGTCACCTAAAATACGAGGAACTATGCCGAAGCACACATTTACATAACCGATATACGCGCGCTGCACATGAATGCTATTAAAAACTGAATAATTCTATACTGTTGTGAAAGCAGCCTTATACTAATTGGAAATTCGGTATGAACGGTAGCTTCATGTATAAAGTGTATTTGATTGTGTGTATTCGTAAATTACTAATACCATACAGAGTACAATTAGGTAAAGAAGGCACAGCAGTCAGCGCCATCTGTCGTGTAAAAAATGCGATGGACGTGCGAAGACGACGACGACGACGACGACGACGACGACGATGACGACGACGACGACGACGACGACGACGACGACGACGACGACGACGACGACGACGACGACGACGACGACGACGACGACGACGACGACGACGACGACGACGACGACGACGACGACGACGACGACGACGACGACGACGACGACGACGACGACGACGACGACGACGACGACGACGACGACGACGACGACGACGACGACGACGACGACGACGACGACGACGACGACGACGACGACGACGACGACGACGACGACGACGACGACGACGACGACGACGACGACGACGACGACGACGACGACGACGACGACGACGACGACGACGACGACGACGACGACGACGACGACGACGACGACGACGACGACGACGACGACGACGACGACGACGACGACGACGACGACGACGACGACGACGACGACGACGATGACGACGACGACGGAACTGAAATAAAATCATCTCGCTCGCCATCTCAATATGCCCTGATCTCGTATAATAATCGTATTGAACGTGGGGGCAATCAATTCAGGACCCTCAATTCCTATAGTGAATGTATCAATAACTTTTTCTCATGTATAGCGGTTAATAAGATATTTCGTTCCAAACACAGGTATAAGAGTTGACTCAAGTAAAGAGTCTCGGCGAGCTGTGCCCTGTACAGCCGGTTGCCTGTACTTGGCGCGAGACTCGACCGAGTCTCTTGATATTTCCACCAAATTAAGCAAACATAAGCGGCCTGTTCCCACCACCACCTCCTATAGTAAACCTTTTCTATATAAATAACGTTACAGTTGTATTATACTATCATTCCAAGAGCGATAATCAAGGAAAAAGGTACGTGCTAGATAACCTCAAATGGGGCAATCACAGGGAGCAGAACGCGAGCGGGCTACAAGAGAAAGAGAGCAGTTTCGAAGAGATCGGTATCATGAGTGGCTGCGTAGTTCAGATCTCCCAGATTCTGAAAGGTATCGTCGCATCACATTCGCAAACAATAATTCGTTCGAAAACTTAGCGACACATGGAAATCCTACTAGATCGGATCAGGGTAACACTGCGAGAGGTTCTTCAGGGAACTCATCCTCCGGTGAGCGTCAGCCTGAGAATTCAAGGGCAGGAGGAGAAAATCAAGCGAATAAATAAAAATTATTGTTATTGTGAATGAGGATGACTATGATGAGTGAAAATATAAATCGTTTTAAATGAATTTCTCCATTTTTGACTGGTTCCTAGATTCCACCCACACAATTCCTAAAATCTGCCGTAATATTTCTGAAATCTGCCGTAAGATCCCTGATACCTGCCGTAATATTTCTGAAATCTGCCGTAAAATCCCTGACACCTGACGTAAAATCCCTGACACCTGACGTAAAATCCCTGACACCTGACGTAAAATCCCTGACACCTGACGTAAAATCCCTGACACCTGACGTAAAACTAGGGCCCCCTTCCGATGACGTCAGCCGATGAAGGGGTCGGCGCCGTCGACTCCTGCGCGCGCGCAGCACCCTCTTCAAAAAAATTTTCAGTGCCGTCGGTAAGCAGAAATCTTTCATAGGGGGCCCAATCGTCCTAACTTACCATCCACAGGGGGCGCCAACGTCGCTAACCTAGGGTGCCCCACGTCCCAACTTAGCACGGACGAGAACCCAGATGCCGGTAATATGTCGGTGCAGGAATCTTGGTCCAGAACTCTCCTTGTATAACTACTTATCAGAATCACAATTTGGGTTCAAGCACATACATAGTACAATACATGCGATAATAAAATAGCATCTGATGTACAATGTGCATTACATAGTAACGAGGCAGTTGAAGCATGTCTCAGTGATTTACAAAAGGCATTTGACACCATATGGGTAAACGAATTATTACTTAAACTGGACAGAAAAAAATTCCCTAAATACGTAACAAAAGTGATATGGAGTATGATATCTGAAAAGGCATTCATTACTTATGATGTTAATAATACATCCTCTACGAAATTCACAGCAAAACAAGGAACTGTCAACAACAACAAGGAATTGTCAACTCCCCAATCCTGTTTAAATTATTTATACCAGAAATCAATAATCTATCCAACATTCCAAAAACAACAGAACCTGTAAAATAATAAAAATATTAATAACAATAATAAATAATAAATAAACAAGAACACAATATGTATTGTGACGGGGCAGATTTTACCCCGTCAGGTCCTCGGCGGGAACTGTCGTGTTACGCGGGAAAACGCGTGTTAGAAAAGAATCCAGGGAAGAAGCCACCACCTCAAGGGCTAACGAAGTTATAAATTGGTTGATTTCTAATTTGGTTGTTTGATTTTTGCTATGTCCCATGCCGCGAATATTGTATTCGCGGGCTTACCGAGTCTCGCGAAGAACCAGCGAGGGATCATCAGCGTGGGAGGAACGAGGACGAAAGGCTGAGTGACGTCAGAGCGCCGGCAGGGCCCGGCTGCGCGCGCTGTAGCTCACCGCACCAATCACCTCGCGACTTGGAGCAACTCTACGCACGCTATCACCCGAGCTACATGAACTGGTCTACGCGTACCGAGTAACTAGCAGGGAGCTATTACTCATTCCGCGTGACATAGACCTACGAACGACGGAGCACCTGTAACGCACCACAACTCATGACGGAGGCCCACCGCTATCGACGAACGGAACGGAGACTCGCGATCTGGGAATCCGGGGACGCCTGGTGAACCGTTGCGAATTCCTACGGGACGATGGAGCCCATCGCGGGACAGCCAGTAATCGCTGTTCCCGAATCGAATGAATTGTCGCGAAGACGGATTTGAATAATAGCGCGTGGTGTCATTTTGGAGATTTCTGATTGGGGCCGTAGGACCAATCAGCGGTGGTTGCGAATAAGGGAGAGGATGATAGTCTCCGGTGCTGCCGATTACGATCGAAAGGGAAGGCAACTTCCTTCTTCTTGCCTGGACCGTCGACGACGCGAGTCGTGTTTTTGGAACCGTTTGTTTTCTGGGGTTAAGTCCAATGGAGAATCCGGACTTCGTCCGAGGCCGCGTATACGGGCTAAATTCTCCTTATCGAAGAGACATAGAGATTTCGGTAAGCGATTCGTTGTATTTTTGTGAGCGACGAAATCTCGTATAACCCCGCGTTGTTCGTTTTGTGAATTGTGCCTGTAGGCACGTGGGAGATTTTCCCACTCGTAGAATCGCGTTCGTTCGTTTTGGAAGTACGAGATTCCGCCGACCGGCAAGGGACTTTGTTCGCGTAAATATGTTGCCCATTGTGGACATATTTATCGCCCGTTGTGTAAATCGAAGTGCGTATGAATGTGAGCGAATGAGAAGTTCTCTCGGCAAAAATTTGAGTGTTAGATCTTCGAATTTTATTGTATCGCGTTCGCGTTAGGGACGTGTTGCCGAGAGACACGAATTAGTCCTTGAGGTCGTGTTGTTCGAAGTATCGCGAGTAGATCGCGCTGTAATTTTGACTCGACTCAAATATTGAGATTGGATGTAAATGAAATGTATGTCGAATTGTCGCGAAATGTACGAAAGTATTAATCGAATGTTAGAAATTGTCGAAAGATCGAATTGTATCGAACCGTGTGAAAGTATTTATGAAATATCGAATTTAGTGAATTGTACGAATGGATTTTAGCGAATCGTAGGAATTGGACTGCGCGGAATAGATCGCGAACGTTATGCGTAGAATTGCGTTTAAGAACATTATAAGAAAGTAATATTGTCATTCGTTGTTGTTTTAGTCGCGATCTTATTGGGTCCATTATTTATTCTGAAATTGTTAAATTTGGATTTTTGTTATATCCGCGTGGTCGCGTCCGAAATCGGCGCAAAAATAAACGATCGATTTTGTTATTGTTGACCCAAAAAGCCGAAGTGTTCATTTGATGAAGTTGTCCTTACTCTTGAAGATCCCCGACGCCTCCGCGGTACTGAGTTAGCCAATGTAGGCACGCGAAGAAGAACCGTAGACATTGATACGTGGTTCCCGTTTTGGAACCTGGCGCCCAACAATACCAGTGGTATTTTTTTGAATTGTATGTATTAGCCCTGGGTTGCCTGGAACGCGAAGGAATCGCGTAAGTTGTGCGCCGGTCAGTCTCTCATCTCCCGACGAGGCTAGATCGCGCGAAATATACGTCACAGTATATAATTACCAATCTCTAACATAAACATATACACATGTATGTACAATGTACATTGTACATAGTACCACTCCATCCTACATCCTCACATCACTGAACATAACGCTGACATTAAGTAAATCCAGAAAAAATAACATCGGAGAATGCATTTCTTCCTATAAGATAGGAGGTTTCTTGTAGTATCAGACGAACAGATTTAAAAAAAGGGATGGATACGAAACTTCTTTTCAATACGAAAATTTTTATGAATTAGACACCAAATAAATAAGACTACACAATACTACAATATAAATATAAAAGTTTAGTTAAGTATCAGCACCTCACATGCGAACAAATTAACTTAAAACTTATTTCATCTTTTTAGTTTATTAAGCAGCACACCTAAAAATTGTATAAACCTACAAACAAACACCATTTACAAAAATTAAAAAAATTTGTCGAACCACTTAGGCTACGTTGGGAGCGGTCAGTAGTAGGATGGGTGACCACTTGGGAACACCGCGTGTCCTTACCAACATCCACTCTTTTTATCTATTCTTTTCGCTTACCGATATATCTGTATTTCTTACAATTATTCACAAGATATATAGCAATTCAATTTTATTTTTTCCTCAGTTAAGAAATTCCACACTGCATACCTTAGTATGAAATACCTAACAAGAAGAAGGGTCTAAGAACTTGAAATTCTGTTAGTGGTAAGTGTAGAACTTTTGTGAGGATTGTATTGTCTTTTAATTGGTTATCGCATCAAATTAGCTGTGGGTGGGGATATTCCTCGCTGGGGAGAAAGGCGTTTACTTCGAAGGTCACAATTGGTGGGTAGCCAACGCACTGCAGCCACCTTTCCGGGCACAATGGCTTCCTGCCTTTGGCTGCCATTGCGCTTCGATTTTTGCTGTGGCCCACAATCACCACCATAGGGTCTGTAAGACGCTTTCTACATCCGAACTCGTGCCTGTGAGATGTGGTGTAGCTTCCTGAACCAGCTGCAACCAGGATAGCCCATCAGGTCGTTCCACGTAAACTCAATGTATCATGCTATTATCTTATCTGATTATTTCACAGGAGCGGCGGGCTCTACGATTGCCTCTTCCCGTTCTCGTGATTCATTCATTACCAATGTACACTGGGCCACAGGAATGGTGTCAACGGTACACGCCGTGCGGTGAGGTAAGAGAGGAGATTTGGGCGGCGCCTGCTCGCGTATCTGGGCCTGTGCGTGCGACGCAGAGAGCACTACGGTGCGAGCGAGACGCCAGAGCGACGCTCGGTGCGTCCTTGTTGCACAGCACTAGTATAAGCGAGACGCCAACAAGGCCCCTCATTCGCAATAGGGAGCTTGGTGGGGGACCGCTCGTGTTCGGGGGCACGCTTTCTCCCTCTCTCTCAGACTAACGCTCTATGACGAGGACAGCTAGTACCCCCGAGAAGGATCTATGGGACTTTCGGTAGTGGGAATGAGATAGATTTTTCGATTATCCGTCCTCGTCAAACAGCGTTAGTGAGACAAAGAGAGATATATGCGACGTGGTGGCTAGGAAAAAGTGTCCAGCGTCTAACCCATAGCTACCGTGCGCCCTATTCGCGCAGCATGAGTGGGGGCGAGACGGCGATAGGTCGGGGGTGCTAGCGTGCCAACTCTGGGACCTATCGCCGTCTCGCCCCCACTCATGCTGCGCGAATAGGGCGCACGGTAGCTATGGGTTAGACGCTGGACACTTGTTCCTAGCCACCACGTCGCATATATCTCTCTTTGTCTCACTAACGCTGTTTGACGAGGACGGATAATCGAAAAATCTATCTCATTCCCACTACCGAAAGTCCCATAGATCCTTCTCGATTCTTGGCGGGGTACTAGCTGTCCTCGTCATAGAGCGGTAGTCTGAGAGAGAGGGAGAAAGCGTGCTCCCGAATACGAGCGGTCCCCCACCATGCTCCCTATTGCGAATGAGGGGCCTTGGTGGCGTCTCGCTTACACTAGTGCTGTGCAACAAGGACGCACCGAGCGACGCTCTGGCGTCTCGCTCGCACCGTAGTGCTCTCTGCGTCGCACGCACAGGCCCAGATACGCGAGCAGGCACCGCCCAAATCTCCTCTCTTACCTCACCGCACGGCGTCTACCGTGGACACCATTCCTGTGGCCCAGTGTACTGCGACGTGGGCGGTCCTGCTCAACGACTGGCCATTTGCAACCGCAACTTGAATAGTAGGAGGGATATACGACATGCCTGCTTTTAACGCCCGAGTAAAAAGGCCGGATTATTTTCACAGTATTAATTCCTGTGGTTATCCTCCTGAACGAAGTTTACAACTGTCCCAACCGCGGCTCTGCAGGAGCCTCCCAAAGCTGTAACAGGTGGTTGTAATCAATCGGCAGGCCAAGGCTTTTAAAATGTTTTGCTGATTTTGATGGAGCCGATCCTACTGCTTTCTCTCTCATTCCACCATTGTTTAATTTATTCTGCGTGATCGCTAGATTGTTTTTAAAAATTTAATATATTTTAGGACAACAGAGAAACGTCGTCATAGACATTCCTGAACCTAAGAAGTAACGGCAAGCTCTATAGATTGTCTGACAATCGTGGACTTTAAATTCCATTTTCCCACTGTATTACCAGCTGTAGAAATATACGGAATGCAGTGCGAAGGTGCTTATACGAACGGATGCGAATGGTGCAAAAGACGGAAGGAGAAAATATGATGAACCGTTCGCATGTAGTAGTAGTGCGTGTATGTAGTTATGTTTCGTTAAGAAAGTGGAAATACTCATTATTGCATTACAAATGCGCAACTTGGCATCACTCTTCCAGTTTTTGCATTACTAGCTGTGGCACTGCTCAAGAAGAGGTGTTATATTCCTCGAACCCACGCGTCCAACCGTTGCGATCGAAAATACAGTAAAATCCAATTGAAGTGCAACACTTGAATTTCCGCGTATTTCCAGGAAACTCTGACCGACTTCGAGAAACACTGTTAAAAATATTGGTAAATATACTATACAAAACTCCATGGAATTTATGACATAGGTATATGAAATTCATATTAATATACTTTTGACGTAAATTCGAGAATATTATACGAATTGTATGACACCACAGTTTGAAAATTAACATACATGTATATTATTCGACCACTAAAGTAAATTGTGAATGAAAATAAATAAACAGTTTCGTAAATTCTATATACGAATTGGAATCTGATATTTACGTATATTTTAAACGTGTCTGTCAAGTTCTTTAGATTTCAGTCACTGAATTTTAAAAACAAAGCGGCAGTGTATCTGAAAACCCTGAGGGAGTTTAAGGTAGTATGAGCGGTACAGTCATATCGCGTGAGAGTGAAAATGAAGAAAAGTTGTAAACAAATGTAAAGTATGAAATTGACGTGGAGAAAGCTAAACTTAAGAAGAAGCAAAGTGCCTCTAACATAAAAAGAAATAATAGTTTGAAAATTATTAACATTGAAACAACAAAAGCGTATTTACTTAGAGGTCATATCTTGTACCAGTTTTCTGAAGAAAAATCTATATCATTTGTCCGATTTCAATGTACTATAGCTTATTTTATTCGTTAAACGATTCTCAGAAAATTCACTGGATTAGATTTCTCGATTAGCGCTATTGTTCCTCAGGAATTATTGCCAAGGAAATTGTTTATTGAATCATAGTATGAACAAATAGCTATATTCTTAAGCCATAGATTTTTAGAAATAAATCTTTTTCGGTGCATCTCTAAAGAATCTTTTAACGAATAAAATAAGCTATAGTACATTGAAATCGGACAAGTGAAGTAGATTTTTCTTCAGAAAAATGGTACAAGATATGATCTCTAAGTAACTACGCTTTTGTTGCTTCACTGTTAATAGTTTTCAAACTATTATTTCTTTTTATGTTAGAGGCACTTTGCTTCTTCTCTAAATTGAAATGCTTTAAATTTGGTTAAAACCGTTTTTTCATGTTTACTATCACGTGATGATAGTAACCGCTCGTACTACCTTAATATCCTAAGGCGTATTTAATTCACGAACTTGGTATATGAATCAGAAAATAATATACAATGAATGGTTAATTTACTAGTTCGTATAGAAAAATTATAAAATGTAAACGAAAACTTATATACCCGATACTTAATTTTTATACTCGGTATATTAATATTTCATTTCAGGATTAAAAATCACATTACAAGTAAATTAATATGATTATTGTATGCCAAGAGTCCCTAAACAATACAGGAGTATACGAGTGAGCACTAGTTTGCTGCCGCGCCACCAGGTGGCCACTGCAACTCGCAAGCAAAATTGGAAGATCCTGAGAATAATTAGGCGTTCCCGACACGTGAAAGAGACCGTTTTTGATAGATCCCATAGATACCCAATAGATACGCGAGCCATAGTAAGTGAGGAAATGTAACCTGGAAGAACGTTTTATTATTACTATAACACAATTATCCCTTAATCGTGCCTAACCCTGGTTCAGTCTAAAGCCGGTATTGACAGTCGCATCTTATTCATAAGCTTACCTCAAGCACGAGTCTAAGTTGGCATTCACATTTACAGACGCGATTGAAGCATTGTCTTAAGCATAGACTTAGGTTTTTGCTTAATGAAGCAATTCTTATTGAAATAGTTTCACAGTTACTTCTTAAGAAAGTATTAACACGTCATGAATTCATAGTCAAATAAGATCTTCTTATTCGTCTAAAACGGCTTGTTATTTGTGGAATTTGAGGTTACGTTTTTAAGTCGACATCATAGACGGCTTAAGAACGTGCAAGTGATGATGGAGTTGGTTCATTTGAGTGATATGAAGATGATGACGGGTGATATTGATATTCGTGATGGGCAAAATCCTTTTGAACTGTATAATGATGGAGAATTCAAGAGACGCTATCGTTTTAGAAAGGATTCCATTTTGTATGGAGTATTACCGAAAATAGAAGAAGGACTTGCAAGAATTAATAATCGTGGTTTACCTATTTCACCTGTGATGCAGCTATTAATCTGTTTGCGATATTATGCTACGGTAAGTTTTCGGGTACGTCGAGCAAGTAGAATATGGCATCAAGAGACACGGTAGCATCTCTAGACAAGTACATATAGCAAAATTGTTTCACCATGTTTGTTTTTTGGAGACTTGTATTTACTAATTTCATTATATTTTCTATTATAATTTCAACGACAAAATATAATTTTATTTGTAATACTTACAGCTTCTTCTTGGTGATACAATGACCGTCTCACAACCAACTATATCACGAGTAGTTCTTCCTGTCAGTTTATTGCTTGCCAGTTTGATCAATGACTACATAAAAACGGCAAGAGATGACTTCATCGTTCGACGCAAATCGTTGTCCGGCGAGCCATTTTTTTAAGTTTGGAAGTTAGCACGGAGCTCCAGTGAATATTTTTCATTCAAAAACTTTAGCTCTAGCTTTTGCTTGGCCTCTTTGTGCTCAATATTCAAATTCGCCAATTCCTCCTCGTGTTTCATCAATCTTTTTATACGCTCCATTTTAAGGGTTGTCTTATCATAACTACTATCTACATTTCTTCCTTTTGAGCCTTTCTTGGCTACACATATTTTCTCTAGAAATGAAAGCACAAGAGTAAGTAATCAATATTATTATATTGCAGCCGAGACTATTGCATTAGACATCATCATACTATATTCAGCACCAGAATCAACCATATCTACTCTCGACTTTTTTTTTATTGTCACTCAATGACATCGGTATTGCGTCATTCGAACAGAAATCTACTCCCCTGGAGTAGGGCGCTATTAGCCATTATAGCTTCTTTGTTTTTATCTTCTATTAAATACTCTTCCAAAATGTAATCGTCTTCAAAAACAGCTTCATGTCTCTCTGGAAAATGCAATGGATACACACTCTTCTTTTATGATTTAAAAAATCCAATAAATAATACATAATCAAAGAAAATGTAATACCTTTAAGAACTTCTTCAGACATATTTGAAGAGAAAGCTACTGGTGCAGTCATCATTAAGTTGGGAGAAATTTCAGTAATGTCAGGGTCCACTTCTGTTGATAATTCTGCTTCAGGATCAGCTCCTGTTGCAAATCTTCCTTGTTTCTCTTTAGTGAGAGCATTTCGCTCGGTAGTTTTCATGTTGCTCGACATCTTTTTTAGTTGAGCAACATTCCTCTAACAAAATTATATTATTAATACAGTTTTACGTCCGAATAATGATATTATTGGTAATAATAATAATTGTGGTTTCTACCTTCACTGAAATCACAGAAGATTTGTTATACATATCAGTAATCTGATTCCATACCTCATCTTTGTTCTTCAATATTGATGTGTCATTTTTCTTTTGTTCAATAACATGAGAAAATTTATGAAAATTTGTAAAAAATATTTTTTTCGACTTCTGTATAATGTTTCTTGCACTATGACATGTTTTTATATTTTCAAAAACTATTTCTAAATACCACAGCACCGTAACGTTTTGATATTTCGTACGACAGTCGAAAATATTCGGTTGCATCTGAAAACTGTTTGAAAATGTAACTTTCCAAATTTACCCACCCGATTTCAAATTCGGAAAGTCGCATCTTCTAAATTTTTTCTAATTGTATGATACACTGGAAAGCCACCGAACATTTCCAAACGCCAAATAAGCTTGACTTACGCCCGTATTTATAGTTGTCCCTCAAGGGATAAGAGGTACTCGTTGGCTCACTTATTTCGCGGACGCGTTTCATAGTCAAAACTGAGGGCTCATAATGCTATCAATTGGCTTCTTCCCTTGAGGGTTCGCGGACGCGTTTCATAGTCAAAACTGAGGGCTCATAATGCTATCAATTGGCTTCTTCCCTTGAGGGTGGTCGTGAGGTCCCTCAAGGGTCATTTTTGAACTGCAGTAGTGCCTTCAGCGGTCGAAGAATTGCCGTTAGGCGTCCCTAATAGAGTACGGAATACCGATTTTATCGAGAAGCTATTCGAGGTTATACGGAGAAGCTTTGCCAGAACTATTTGTGACATTGTGTAAAGTTTTGAAGAAATGGAAGAATTTGACGTTTTCTACGAAAGTGATACTAGCAACGAGGGTAAGGATGAGCAACCCAATTATCTGAGAAAACTCTATATCCGTGATCATGCAAATCCTTTGGAACACTATGAAGACCATGAATTTTCAAGAAGATATCGATTTACTAAAGTCATTGTAATTTATGTATTGTTCCCTGTAACGCGTACGAAGCTGGAAAAGCATTGTAATCGAAGACTACCTATACCTCCACTTATACAATTGCTAACAGCCTTAAGATTTTATGCATTAAACAGTTTTCAGGTATATATGCATTCAATTACTATATTATAGTTTGTACCGTGGTAGTGTACACTTGCATAACAGTCGTATTAAAGTTAATTGGTTTTTTAGATGGTTCATGGAGACCTGCGTTGGTTGAGTCAAGCCTCAGTAAGCCGCATCGTGAAAAACGTCTCCATAGTCTTTGCTGAACAGTTAAAGCAATTTATTTGTTTCCCACGAAGTGACACGGAAATCCGTCGAAATACAGCAACATTTTACACGATTGCTCATTTTCCTTCTGTTGTTGGATGTTTCGATTGTGCACACTGCGACGATAGTCGTAAATGGCCAACAACGTGGAGGCTTTCTTAAACGGAGCAAACGATTCTCAGAACACATTAAGCGAAAAGAAGCGAAAAAAGAAAAATGTGAGTTCGACCTATGCCTCTCGGGCCCCACGTTGGGCGCCAAATTTGCGACGATACTCGCGGTCGTCGATAAAACGAAACTCTACACCAACGGAAATCGGGAGCGCAAGTGGTCTCTGCAAAATCGAAAAGGTTGTTGGGCGCCAGGTACCCTCAAAGGAGCGACACGAGCTCTAGGCTCGTTGTCGAGATAATAAGGATCGCGATAGATGATTAGTCCGGGGTAACCGATTGCCACTAGGCAAACTAAACTAAAGGTGCCATCAGGCGAACTAAAACTAAATATGCCAAAATCAGATAGGGGCACCATGACCAAGAAAAGATACTAACTTAGCTAACCTAAAGGCACCACGGCCACTCAAAACAGATAGGGGCACCACGGCCAAGAAAAAGAATATAAAACGTAACTAAACCTAAAGGTTACCCGGAACTCAAAAGATAGTACTAAATTAGACCACTATACGTCCCACGGTACGCCGCTTCGGAGGCTAGCTCGTCGGAAGCGTCGCGGCGTTCAAGAGGTAAGGAAGGACAGAACTCAGCCAAGGACTTATAGGAACGTGATACGGAAAACTGTAAGAAAATAATCCGAATTACATAGTTAACGTACCAGAGCTGTATTAAGCAAAACAAAAATCCAAATAGTCAATAGACTCAATAGCAAAATTACAAAAGCATTAACTCAGGCATTGCTGAGGGTGCGAGCGAAAGCCAAGCTTAATTAACCCTCCGTCGGGCGCGGCTGGCCTCTCAGGCACAGCGGTCACGTTTCAGTTTGCCCCCCTTCTCCTTCGCATTGCCGGAACCCCACTTATCCAGTAGCTTCCTAACTTTTTGTGGTAAACATAACGCATATACTCAATTTGCTCTTCGCACTCGTAGAGGACGCCTAGACCTTTGTTGGCCTATTAGGCACACCGCGTCCGATCTTGTCTTGTTTTTGAAGGTCAGTATTATCACTTTTTTAAAACTTGAATAGTTGAATTTGCTTATTCTATTAATGTATAATATATTATTTTATGTTAGTTTGTAGAAGCAAGTGCCAGTTTTTATTCTATGCCTCTCAGGCACACCGCGCCCGATCTTGTTTTGTTTTTGAAGGTCAGTATTATCACTTTTTTTTTACTTGAATAGTTGAATTTATTTATTCTATTAATGTATAATGTATTATTTTAACTTAGTTTGTAGAAGCAAGTGCCAGTTTTAATCCTATACCTCTCGGGCTGACCGGTCCCAAACTCCTGCATGTTTTCAAGTATTGCTTTGAGGTATACTCAAGAAGCCGTTTCTTCTCCTCTGTTGGAGAATCTTACCCGAAATGACGCGTAGGATCTTTGATTTTAATAATCCGGACCACGTTAACGAAGTTAGGGGCTTTCTGCAGAATAGTGAATTAGAAGACCCTGCAGAGACTGAGGATTTAGGGGAAGAGAGTGACATCGATGAAGTGGATGAAGTGGAGCAAGCTAAAGATAATTCATCAACTGAACAAGATGATAAGGACCTATCTTCCGATGAAGAGGATTCGTCAGCAGGAAAAGAATTTTATTTGGGACGAGATAAAAAAACCAAGTGGAATAAAAAGCCACCATCGAAAAAACGTCGTAGACCGCCTCATTGCATAATGATTCACCTTCCTGGAGTCAAACGAAATGCGCGCTATGCTACAACAGTTTTAGAGTGTTGGAAAAATTTCTTCACGGATGAAATCCTTGAAATGATTATTACGTACACAAACCAATATATGGACACAATCAAGGAGAATTTTTCTAGAGAAAGGGATATCAGACACACTGATGTGATCGAACTGAAGGCTTTTATTGGTTTGTTGTATTTAGCAGGTGCTTATAGATCAAATCGTCAATGCCTGGAGGAACTTTGGGGGCAGGAAGGTGATGGCATTGAAAAATTCGGCCTCGTTATGAGTATTAAACGTTTCAAGGTCCTCCTTCGTTGCCTACGTTTTGATGACAAAACTACCCGAAACCAACGAAAAGCATTGGAACGCCTTGCTCCAATTCGTGAAGTTTTTGAAAAATTCGTGACGAATTGCCAGAACTCCTATTCCTCTGGTGAAAATGTCACCATCGACGAGATGCTTCCAGGTTTTAGAGGCAAGTGCTCTTTTTGACAATACATACCATCGAAACCGAACAAATATGGTATAAAACTGTTTGCCCTTGTCGATGCCAAAATGATGTACACATTGAACATGGAAGTATATGCAGGGAAACAGCCTGAAGATCCTTTCCGTGTAAGCAATAAACCTACTGATGTGGTGAAAAGAATGGCAGCACCGTTATTTGGGTCTGGTCGTAACATAACTGCCGATAATTGGTTTACTGATTTCAACCTCATCCAAGAATTGAAAACGAAAAGATTGTCATATGTTGGCACGGTCAGAAAAAACAAAAGACACCTGCCTTTCGCTTTTATCAATGTAAAAGGAAGAGCACAATACAGTAGTTTGTTTGGTTTCAATGACGGGACGGTTCTGGTTTCTTACATCCCGCGTAAAGGGAAAAATGTGATTCTTGTATCCTCTCTTCACTCTGATGACGCCATTGATGCTACATCTGGGGATAAAATGAAACCAGAGTTGCTTACTTTCTACAACTCCACTAAAGGTGGTGTAGACACAGCAGATCAAATGTGTGCTACTTACAACGTACACCGTAACGTAAAACGCTGGCCAATGGTAATCTTCTTTGCCATGCTAAATGTGGGGGGTATTAATTCTTAAGTTGTTTATCTTTGCAATCAACTGGAATCAATGACTCGAAGAATGTTCCTGAAGAGGTTAGCTCATGAACTGGCGATTGAAAACATGCAACGAAGAAGTCAGATGAAGTCCGGCCTCCACACCATTATGCAAATCCGTATGAAAAGATTTCTCCCTGCGGATGATCGTGAAAAATCGCCCCCACCCCCCGTAAAAGGAGGAAATGCACCAGCTGTAGTCTAAAAACGGGTACAAGAAGGTTGTGCAACTATGCATGTAAAAACTGCAACAGTGGAGTCTGCCTCTCCCACGCAAACATGATCTGCGAAGTCTGCTTTTCAGGATGCCAATTCACATCGCCAAATCAACCTGAGACTAATGATTCGGATTGAACTTGCTTCTAATAAAATCTGAGTGTCTTAATATGCAAGTTTTTTACCTGATTTTTTTTTTAATAATTATATACGAATAAAAAGACTACATTTGCGATCACTTTTAAATTTGTTCTTTTGGTTTTGGCTTTGTTATAAATAATAACTGTCTTCTTTTTTAGTATCTCTTTACATATTTCCTTTGAATCCTACATCCCTACGAAGGTAAGTAATTTTGATTTTTAGCATAAGATAGTTTAGTACAGATTTTGTACACGATTTTCGGAAATGAGCCTCTCAGGCACACCGCGCCTGACCTAAGGAGTTTTTGAGGGGCGCCCGACGGAGGGTTAAACAAAAGTCTTAAAATTAACTTGCAATGAGCGGTATCTAAAATCGGAAGCTATACAATGCAAAAGAAATAAGAAGGATTTTAAACCGTAAAATATAAACCTAAGCAAAATATAATTTAGGAGACTATAGACGCAGTCTGCTTCTCGGAAAATCACGACCGAAGGCGCTACGCGTGAGTGCGCACGCGAGTAAGACACGGGCACGCGGGCTCGATACTTCTACAAGACGAAATCCACGGAAAATGATACGGTCGAAATTATAGAATTCCTCGAAATAAACTAACAAATTCGTTTTGAAATAAAATAACCAAATACGATAACAACAAAAATCGGAACGCAAAGAACGGCAGCGGAACGATCTGCGCGGTTCCAATTCTCGCACGCGCGAAATTATAACCGCGGTCGATAACGGTAATACGAAAGAGTCACACAAAAGATATTATAACTACGAAGGAACCCGACAAAGGGTAACACACGCGGGTTCGCTAACACCAGTTCGAAAATTGCGGACACGAAAAGTAGCACAATAAATAGAAATATCACAATAAATTAATACAAGATATGACACAGAAAAATATCACAGTCAGGAAAATATAAAATATTATAATGAGTATTTCATTATCGTTGCAGCGGAAAGACGTTCTCGGAACGGGTAGCACAATTTCGAAATCGGCCGCAGGCGCCACGTCGAGGAACGTCAACAGACAAGGTCGCCTCGGAGGGCGGCTAGCGTGCGACGTCTGAAGGACGTGTGCGATACGCAAAATTCACCAATGTTCCACTGAGAATATAAAGGCGAAATTACAATAATGTTCGGCAACGATAATCAGATACGGCACACCAGCAAGAAATCACAGAAATAAGAACGGAAGATATCGCATACAAGAATAGAAATATTAAATTCGGAATTACACTTCAGCAAGGCCAACGAGAGTTTAGCAAAAACCAAGAAAAGAATTCGGTTAACGTATTTCAATTTGAAAAAGGAACATAAGTTTATGCAAAGTAAAGACGGCGTTGGCTCGCCACTAAATTCAACCAAACATAGGAAGTTTCACAATAATTTTTCAGAAAAAGAATAATAATTTGACGGTAAACGATATCTTATAATAATGGGCAACCAATATCATCGGCCGCGCGAGAATCTGGCTATAGAACAACCAAGCCGGTTAATCCGAGGTCAAACACTCTAGCAGGCAGATTCCCACGTGTACACTAGGCGAAGATTCCAGAAAGTTCGTTAAGTATAACAGAATAGCAAACACCAAATTATACAAGAAAAGCGCAAAATCGGAAACGCAAAAATATAAATATTAACGGTACTATCGTCCTTTATATGATACTGGGCGGAAAGACATTCGCCCGGTAACGGCAAGGAAAGGGCACGTGTCTTGGTTCTCAAACTTCGCATGATGAATGATCGATCGTCGATCGTTGGCAAGCGGGCACAGGTGAGGCGGGACGGCACCGGAACAGGACGAACGTTGATGAGGGTAGCTGAGCTCTCCCGAGCGTCGACGCGTAGCGGCGGAAACGGCCGGACGGAATCGAACGGCGATCCTGACGGCACGCGGCCCTCGAAGTACACTGGGCCTGGCGAGTAAGGAATGTCGGCGGCTTCTCGGCCGGACGGAGGCGCTGACATGGGCGATCGGCAGGCCTCAGGCGGGCCAGGGAGGAAAGCCTCATCTCCCTGCCGGCCGTATCGGCGGCGGATAATCCCAGAGGGCAGCCCTCGCCGACCGACGGAAACGGCGGAGTCCCATCCCGGGTGCTCCAGGGCTTCTTTGGCGTCGTGGCAGCAGCAGGATCCCGGCGACTTCCAGGTCGACGGAACCGGCGGGCATCTCTTGGTCGGTGGGAGCGGCATCAACAGCCAAACGGAATCGCCATAAAATCCTCCAAAATCTCCAATGTGGCTGTCCTGTCCTCACGCCCTTATGTCGTTGTCGAGAGACTCGAGAGTAGAGATTGCGTATATCGTAACAGAAGCAAAAGAATAATTAGTCGTAGAAAACGTAATCGGAACTGACATCAAGGAGGATAGTAGACAATCACAGACGGAAAACTTAATAGTAAGGTCGCATACGGAATTTCGCTAGTGGATTGTCGTGCGGAGCCTAGCTTGAGCGGAAAAGATAAGTTTATTACTTTTTGTGGCGCGATTCGGGAGAATCATGTCACAAGGCATTCCAATTACAAATCCAGGCGGAGAAAATGCCGCGCGCGCGTGTGTGTGTGTGTAATGGCCTTCAAAAATTCAAACGTGTATAACTCGAGAACGGTTTTAGCTACAGCCTTTAAATTTTGCAGATATGTGCAGCTCCATAATCCCTTCGTTGACTATAATTTTTTTCATGATTGAAGCTGTGGCTCGAAATTTGTCATTTTAAAATTTCCAAAAAAAAGGGCGTTATCACTCTAGCGATCGTAAATTTTATGATAATCGTCTAAATAGTTCTTGACAAAAAGAGATATGTATCCAAGGTTGGTTGGTAATGCATTTGGGCCGAATCGATCGAGAAGTTTTGATTTTATGATATTTTGAACTTCTCGAAAAATTAAATTTTTCAATATAACTCCCGTCAACTTTGATCGATTGATATTAGTCAAGGATATCTGTTTTGATCGTTCGTGACGATCCCGGATCTACCACCGGATAGACCCCTCGTCCGCCCACTTTAACGTGCAGGTACCATCGCGATCCTGATCCTAAAGAATGGATGGGACCGCACGAGATACTAGAATCGGTCGGCGCAACGACTGAGGTCACCCGCGACATGTTAGGGACGGAAGGGACCTCTACTTCGCGTCCCTTAGGCAGTTTTCCGAGCACTTATTACACTTCTGGCTCTTCACCCCCTTTTCTCCGCACCTATAACAAAACAGCGCACGTTCTTTTTCACATTTATTAAATCTATGTCCTTTTTCTCCGAAATTCCATCATATTGCCCGAAAGCCGGAATATTTGTGATGGAGTGCTAATAATAACAAATGTCAAATATATACTGTGACGTGCTGTTCAGGTTCTACCTGCCCAGTGTCCGCGCAAATTAGCTATCGTAATGCCACGGGAAAGGGGAACGCAGAAAGAAAGGGGAACACGGGGTAAAATAAAGAAAGAATATAATTACTAAATCAAACGCCAATACAAAAAGGAATCGAACAGAAAAGAAATCAGAGCGTAATATGTCAGACCACAATACCGATCTAACCACGCAGGGCTAAGCAGTGACACGCGGGACTCACGCAGGAGCACGCCGTGTCGCACAGGCTTTTAAACTGACTAGTTGGTAAGGGGTGGGGGAGGGGGGGAGCGGACGGGACAGAAGAGGGCTATCAGCTGAGGTATAGGATTTGAATGGTATTTGGGCGCCAGCTACGGTAACGGTGTAACACCGACGAGTGACCCCGAAAGGTCCTCGTTTGTTTACTGGGCGGGAATGTCAAGGCTAGCGGAGGGAGAGGTGAGGGGGTCTCAGGGAGGAAGGTTCCTGAACGCGATAATGGCTACTTACAAATACCTCGGTGGCTATGATTCTCGGAGGGGGGGGGGGGGGTACAGTGTGAAGAAGGGATCCTGAAAAAGGGCGCACTGTTACTAGCAATAGAGGGGGCGCACGCTATACACCACGGCCTTCAGCTTAGGGGCGGAAGACCCGTCAAAAATACAAAGAAACGGTTAGAAGGCCGGCCCACGTGGGGGCGGCTCGCGATGTCCGGAAGGGACCTACGGAATCTGATAAGCAAATACTACGGGCGGATAGGGAAGAAATGGTAGCTAGGAAAGCTCAATCACTCTGAGGTACTCACGCAAGCAATCCACGCGCTCGATATAATCCCAAAAGCAACTGGTACGCACTCACTCGCTTATCACGCTCTCGCTAGCTGGCTCGAAGTGACGAACATTCCGGTGGTTTCGGTTCTCGTGGGCCTCCAGGGCCTCGTTGATTGGCTGGGGCTGCTCAGCTGAGAAGGCTACGTGCTCTGGCATTGGTCGGCAGTTCCGGCACGGCAGGGCATTGGTCCGTTTCGAATGGGCTGTGTTGCCGGGCCTTCCAGGGCCTCGTGGCGGCGGCACAGCGCTGGCTTTGCCGGCGCGCGGACTGGCTGCGCGCGCCGGTCAATATGGCGGCCCCCAGGCCTGTCAGAATCCTCCCGGGCACGTCCGCGGTTTCGGAGGGAGAGGGCTCCGCCGCTGTCACACGGGACTTTTTCCTGCCCGTGTGACAGGACTGCACCGGGGCTGCATATGTTGGTGGCGATGGTGGTGGCTGGGCATCCATCCCACGGGCGACTCGATCAGCTGTTCTTCCTGCCAATGCCATCCCTGCCTTCCGCTGCCTCGGCGACGTAGCCGCTCTCTCACTCCTTCCAGGGATGATGTGTCCTCGTAGATGAACCACGGTAGCGGTCCTCGATGACGGTCCTCGAGCCCCAGTGCCCTACGGGGAATGGTGACGGAGGGAAGGGTGGAGGGGAGGGATCTTATCCTAAATATAATAGCTAGAACACTAAATATAAGTGGTTAACAATACTAAATATATGCAATTACCACTACTACATATACTAGACGCTATACTTAAGGCCTGTGGGACCCCGAGCCAGGAGGCGGAGGGGAGTTCGCGGTAACATTTTTGTTACAAACTCCCCCCCGCTTAGACGAAAGCACCGTTCTCATGGTGCTTAAGCGGTCATTCACACGGAAGAGGGAGGAAGGGGAGAAAGGCACTGACAGGGACGAGAGGATCGACTAGGGTACAGGTAGGAGTAGGGTAGGGTGCAATAGATACTCCAGGTTTTTTTTGCTAATTATCATGTTTAATCTCCGACAAAAAAGGATCAACCAAGAAAAAAATAAATTCCAAATAACAGAAAGAACTGAAAATGCCGTTTCCTGGCGTCACTCAAAATAACAAAAAGAAGCAAACAAAAAAAAGGAAAACGGCCTTCCCGAGCCTGTTCTGTCCTACGAGAGAGAGCCGGGGATGTAGCCGGGGTTGTCGTCGAGTGTCCGTTATGGGGGGGGGGGGGGGGGGTCCTCCGTTCTCACTTCTTCCCGATCTGGTTCGGGCAGTGGGCCGCGGGGTGGTTGGCCTTCCCCCAGGCCCAGCATCGGAACTTTACTCCCGGTGTCTTCCGGGGCGGCGGTTTGGCCACGGGCGATGGCGAGGGCATTCGAAGGGAGGAGGTCCCGGGCAATGGGACGTGAAGGGACATGAGGGGTGGCGGGGGGGAGGTAGGGGGACAGGGAGGATCCACGCTAAGGGCCATCAGGGCCCTCGGGGAAGGGGCCTGGAGAGGGAAGGGGGGCATCGCAGGGGAGCGCAGGGCGACGATTTCGGGGGCTCGTCTTGGACGTTGCCCTGCGAGCTCCGCTAGGGACACCCAGCGGGGGGAGGGCCTCGGGATGGGAGGTGGCGAGGGAAGGTGGGGCGGCGAGGGAAAAGAGGCCGCGCTCCCGGAGGTGGTGTCCTCCTCCGAGGTGTCTCCGGGTGGTGGTGTCCTCGTGCCGCGGGCCGGTGGCTCGGGCGGTCCTGGCAGGTAGCCAACGTTGGCTCACTGGGCCCCTTGCGTTCGGAGGGCTCTCCCTCCTCCTCGGGTTCGTGGCATCTTCTATTCTGAAAAGGTGGAGGGTCTACATCGGATATGGGTTCTCTCTCCTTCTCTTGATATTGCACTACTTGGGATTACACTACCTCCCTCAATGAAACATAGGGAAGAATGCATAATAAAGGGAAGAAATCAAAAGCTAAATACGTTCTCTACGCAAGGAAACTACCATTAATGTTGAATTGTGCAATTGCGATTAAAGCCGCTCGTGTGGTGTAGTGCGGCTCCGGGTCCTAAGGGCGTAACGCTGTTGTGGAGGGGCTTCATTTCTTAGGGGGCCACGGGAGGTCTTGCTGCCGCGCGGGCGTCCTGTTGGCCTTTTCCCTGGCGCTGGTGCAGTGTGAGTGGGAGGGCTGGATAGGAATTCAGGTGGATCGGGGTTTTCAGGTTCCTCGTCTATGGGAGGCAGCGGCGCGGGTAACGATTCTTTGTTAGACTCCTGGTTGAGGATCGGAATCGGAGACACCGAAAATTTAGGCAAGCAGTCTTGGCGTGAAGTCCCACATAATGATGAAGAATTCCTCAACGACAAAGATTTCGGACTATGCCGTACATGATTTTTCGGCTGCTTCAGTGGTGTATAGAATTTCGATGTATCAGGTACTACGCCTTCCTGCGACATAGATGGAAACTTCGAAGTCGTTGGCGTTACTAGGTGTTCCATTGCGTTGATTTGCGCTACCACTTCCTCAAACAAGTTAAACAGATACAAGTTGCTCACGTCGGAGGTCAATCCTTTCTGCAGCATCGGAATCTCCGAAGTCTCTGCCGGTACTTCGATCTGCATTGAGTCCATATGCGCCAGCTGTTTATGTGACAAATTCCGGGAAACCGACTTGCTCGCGTTGAAGTCTATTCTTTCTTGGGACATCGAAGACTCCGGAGTCTTTAACGATAATTCGTGCTGGGTTGAGCGCATCTGCTTCTGCTGATTCCATGTCAAACGCAGAGAAAAGGTGACGTTGGAGACTCGTTCTTCCCGTAATTTCTGCACGCTCTTGTCCGCTCCTGGATCAGAGGTGGCGTTAAGATGTTCTGGCGTGGAATGGGACTGAGACACCTCGGACGTCGGTGGAAGCTTCGAAGGCGTTCGCGGTGCTTGGTGTGCACCGTTAGTATTTCACGCCTCGAGGATATCTGTTTGTCGGTGACAGTAGTGGGATCCGTCGACGTTGATGGTACTTGGTCCGCGAGGGTTGACGCTACTTTCGTCGGGAGTGGGCTGTTCTCTTCATCTGTTCGACGTGTGGATGGGCCAGCAATATTCTGAACATCTTCCGCCAACTTCGTTCGCAATGGAGTCAGCGCACAGGCTAATCAGCCAGACAGACCAGGATTGGCCTTTCAAGTTTCATTTCGACATTTTCACCTACAGTCGTGATGTGGTACACTATGTCCGCGGATGCTAGCGTGTCCTGAAACAATTTCACAAGTGAAAAGGAGCTGCGCGGCAGATCTGTTTTCAGAACTTTCAAAATTTCCGTCAGCGTCTGGTTTATCGAGCGCAACGTCTTACGAAGCGTGCGCGGACTCAGCAATGGATTTTTCTTTAATTTCGACTTCTCTACGAATGTAGTTGACACTCCTACTTGCTTTTCACTTTCCGATCCCGGAAAATCAGCTATACATAAAGTCTCCGTGCCGGCTGGCATCTTCCAATACTCAAGATTGAATGTTCGGGTGGACACAGGATTCCATGTCGTACCAGGCGTCCTTAAAGCATTTTGAATATTGGGGTACTTTGCACCGCTACAATATCAGAGGCAGGATTTCCAATTCTCCGTAGATGGCTTGAACTTTTTCCAATTTGACATTTTGCCGAGAGGCAAGTTATCCACTACATTATAGCTGGTTCGACAATCTGCGAAAGTAATGGCCTTCAACTGGATTTCCTGTAGATAATTTGATGCAAATTTCTCTTCGACCATGTTGAGATTAGCACGCCGAAGTCCTATATAATTTTCTTTGCCATTGAGGGTGTGGGTCTTCCCGGAATTTGATCGACCATACACCAGGAAGAAGACCTTTCGATTAACGAGGTCATCGGCCTTCTGCAACATGTGCACAATATCCTGCGGGTCGTACACTACATTCATGAAGGTACCTGTGGCCTTTTCATCCGTCTATATGTTTTCTTTGTTGCGCATCAATAATACTGAGTTAAACTCAAAAGGACTTTTTCTTTGGTTGGCTGAAAAAATAAAAAAAAGCTTTGTAGCGTGTAATTTAATATATAATTGTACATGTAACTTCATATGCAATTCAATACGTAAAATCGAAGTTCACCCGTATTGGAAGAACAGTGTAAAAAAATATCTTTGGACAATAGTACAATAGTCGAACATTTCATAAGAGGACATTTTTCATTTAACTGTCTAAAAAGAGAATGTTGACTTATTTATTTTAATTTTTTTTTATTTTTGGGACACTAATATATTGCGACGTTATTCGCCAAAAACAAAATCTCAATACGTAAGTAGGTAGACTATAAAAAATATCTGGAGTGTAGGGAACCGTACACAAAACGCCGTATGATTCTCTCTCAATAAATTGGGATATTCACAAGACCCGATACGCGATAAACTAAATTGTGTTGGGCGCCAGGTGGTCTCCGGGGAGGACACCGCCAGTGCAGGACACTCAAGATCTTAGAAATCATTAGGAATAATGTGAGTAATCTTTCTCTTCTGAATTCGGTCGTTTGTCGTCTTTTCATGAAAAAAATTATGTTTTCTTATGATATGATAAAAAATTATAGAGTAGAGTTAATAGTTTTAAACACGTCAAAAACATTCAAAAAGTATAGTCATGCAAGGCAAAAAACGTATTGTATAATTACTTTCGTTTTAAATTTTCCCATAGATTCCTTAGTTGTTTTTCCGTGCGTATGCTGAGCCCTTGATTATTAAAGGAATGCGCTATCTGAACCCATGCATCGTTTTTTTTGTTTCATATTTACAGCACCAGTTTTTTTATTTTCTACGATATTTCTATGTTCGTTCACCTGCTGCACCAATAATATTTTTTCTGCCTCTATATACTGTTGTTTGCTACAAGTTGCATTCTTTGCTGCCATGATAAAACTTAAAAAAAACTCGTCAATAATTAACAAATGCACAAAATTTTCATCCAGAACTATTGCAAACTATTATATATATTGTAACACCTGTTCCCGGATTCCGTGAGATGGAGTCACGATAACTAGACTCGGAAAGGGGAGAGGGATGCCGATGCGCATCCAGTGATGCCACGAGGGAAAGATAATGAACTGCATCAAGGTGGCGATAAGAAACGGAAATCTAACGATACTGGGACCGATGCGTCGCGGAAGTCCGACTAGTTTAGCCCCGATAGGTATAGGAGAGGGGCGGGGTAATTAGAAAGTAAGAGCCGTAAGCCAGGATTACGTAACCAAAAACTTAAAAATTTATTGCACCTGGCAACCAAAGTATAACAAACAATCCAAACCCAACAGAGGTACGAAAGGGCTACCCGAGGTAGTTGCGGCGATGCCTAGTGATTACAGATTTAAGGTAGAGCCGAAAGGCAGCCGATAGCACTCACCGGTAGCGAGAAGATATGATGTAACGAACGCACGAATTACGGACGATCTGCCGCATACAATATTACACTTTTCCAATTCCCTTTCGCATTCCAGGTAACACAAACAATACAGATAATGTAAGCGGTACAATAAAAGCAATAAGTAAAATAGACGAAGTCAGTAGGTCTTCAAGAGGTAAAATCACGATAACGTAAGACAACAGAGAAGAATAAGGAAAATCATAATAGTAAATTCGATTTGAGACCGCGTGGTCGACACTCGGATTGACTCCTATGGCTAAGGGAGCTAAGGCTATTCCAGGTAGCGTGTAAAGACTCGCCCACTGACTCCTATTCTCGCGAATTTCGGGAGTCCCAAGGACTCAAGTAGCCGCGGCGGGATATACAGAGTGTATCAGCAGAAATGCACGTTTGAGATTTGCGGTGAAACGGTGCACAATTTTGAAAATCTGATGTCACAACCATTGAATATTTTTTGATTGCGCATCGAATGGGCATATTATTATTGTTCGCTCAACTTCCGGTCGCAAATAAAAAAAATTATCTTCGCCATTTCAAATGATATTGAAACAAGTTAAATGCAAAAGTTGTAGAGCAAGAAAAAATAATAGAGATGAAAAAAAAATTCGGACGAATTGCACACATAATAAGAGAGATATTTGCGTCCGAATTTTTCTCATTTTTTGACAAATTTCTGATACTGGAGGAACGCCTTAGCTTCGTGCAGCAGCTTCACGCCGAACTCAAGATTCGCAATTGTTTTGAGGTAAGCGTTCAATCAGACGCAAACCCGTACGAGGTGGCGAAAACATACTACAATGCTATCTTTCATTACAAGTTAGAAGCCAAACTATTCCTGCTGTAGATTTCCGTGATCCTGGAAGTAGGTTTTCGAGTCTTCGTCTTCCTGGACGTGGATTTTCGAGCCTTCGTGTTCCTCGTCGTAGATTTTGGAGTCTACGTGTTCCTCGTCGTAGATTTTGGACTCTTCGTGTTCATGGATGTAGTTTTCCAAATCGACGATTTCGACGAAATTCAGGGTCAACAAGTGCTCTCTGACTTTTACACCAGAAGTCGCAAAAGGCTGCAAATTGGTATACTCGTTCTTGGGACGAAAAAAAGGGATACGTGTTTTTGCATTTCTCTCCTAGACCATTTTTTCAAGATGAGGATGATAATGATTCAGTACCCACAGGTGATCACAATGAACCTCGTTTGCTGAATCCCTTTTCTTAAGGATAGGTTAGGCTCAGACAGCAATGATATGGGGAGCTGAGCTTTTTAAGGAATGTGGTTGTTATGCAGTGGTCGATTTCTGACAGCTCCAGCACAATGCACTCGATACAGAATATCTACAAGGATGGCAGATTTCCTGATACAGGGTGGAGACACAATGCTTTCTAAGGCCAGAAACTGCCCAGGATGAGTTCCCACAGTTTGCAGTACAATACTGTTCACTGGTTCGCTCTGGAATAGAGGATTGGTTTTCTCCTAGCTTTTTGATAATTTGTACTTTCCAAATCTTTACTTGCCTCTTGTCGTCTTGTGGTGTACAAGGGTCTGGTTGATTCGTCTAGATAGACACGAGTGAACTCCTATCGAGGAAGCCGCTGCTTGTATCCTCCATAGACATACGTTAAATCTAGTGGGGATAACGATTTTTATCCTCCCGAGGCGCTAACGTCGCTTTTTGGATTCAATATTTTGATTTATTATTTGATTTGATTATTTGATTTGACTAATTAGATTAGCGGTTTCTTCAAGTACCGGCTTACTGGTACTTCTATTGTGTTCGGCGCGTGCCGGCTTATAGCGTCTGGGCACTTGTTTGTTTTGAGTTCAGTCTGTCGACTGTATTTCGGATTCTAGGAATATTAAAGGTAATCATTTCTAATATTATTTCATCATGACTGTCGCTGTGACTAGTTTCAAGGGAATTATGCAATATTAGAGATTTAAAGGTCCTGTATTCCCTTTCCTTTATCGGCGTCGCTGTGAGAGGTCGATAGGATTATTGAGGAATTCTAGGTTTTGAGGAGTTCTCTCAGATACTGTTATGCACATCCACAGTGCGCTATGCACTCTTATGTGGGGCTCTTGACGTATCCATCATCGAGAATGGATGATTGGGAAGGAAAAAGGATAGAGGATGAGGGGGTATAAGGACGGAACGTTACATCGCCCTCCCAAACAATTGGATCGTTGCTGAGAGGGACGATTGTTTCCTTTTTTTTTTACGGGCCAGGTGGCCATGGCCCTACGAAGGGATTGAAGTTTCGGTATGTTTGGTCCATGAAGGTCCATACCGCCTCTTCATTTGCCCTCTCGCGTCTCTTCTTCTTTTTCTAATGCTCTTCAGGCAGCCACTGTGCGAGTTCCCGTTGTCACCCTGGTGCGCGAGTGGCGCCTGACTGTCGGGTCTTCTGTTGCCTGGATGTTGGAGGCCGACCCGCCCGTTTTCCTTCCCTCCGGCTGCGGTTTGCGCCGTGTGAGCCGTGGTCCATCCAGAAGGATTTCTTCTGCGATGATCCTTGGCTTCTTGAGAACACGTATCGTCGCCTCAATCTCCTCGTCGAGAGATTTTGGAGGTGACGTGGCGTCGAGGGTGATCACCGGAATCTCCTGTGGGATTGGTTCCGGGTCCGTCATCTGTGGCCAATTCCTTTTCGCTACCTCCGTCTGGGTTGATCTTCCCCGTCGACCATTCCCTTTTATCGGTGCCCAGGCGTTCCTCCGTGCCTTGTTTGTTCCTGTGGTTGAGCGTTCTTCGAATTTAACCTGGCCACCCGTCTGAGTCGCCACGGTTCTTAGTGTTCTCAAAATTCTCGGTTTGCGTCGCACAATCCATCTTTGAATACTGAGAATTTGCTCATTGTCGGCCTGGTTTATATACCTCGTCGGTATACGTTTTTGCAACCGTTTGAGGTGTGACTTCTGGGTCTTTGAATTTAATCCGTTGTTTGTTGATTCGCTTGGAATTTGACTGTTGATGTTCTCTTTGCTGCTTGCTGGTGTTTGTTTTTGTGTGGGCTGATTAGGCGCTCTTCTTCTAGTAATCTTCTAGCCCATCTTGGTTGTCATCTGATTACTAATTGTTCGTTGATCGATTCTCCGCTTACCTGGTTGTTCTTGTTTTTATTTCTTCTGGGTGGTAC
Source organism: Cephus spinipes (assembly GCA_963971525.1). Classification (NCBI taxonomy): domain Eukaryota; kingdom Metazoa; phylum Arthropoda; class Insecta; order Hymenoptera; family Cephidae; genus Cephus; species Cephus spinipes. The sequence goes on from OZ020573.1 coordinate 26,008,956, forward strand.
TTGTGTTGTTCTTGGATTAATCTCCTTCCTCCGATTGATACGCTTCATCTGGCTTGTCTGGGTGATGGTCAGAGTATCTGAAGTTGGCGAATCCTTTTCCTACCAGTAGGTGGTTTATAGGTTCATTGTTGATGGATCCAACTCGGAGGGTTACCCAGCAGAAATTGAACTCGTGTATATGGCGTGTGGCTACAATGACTACCTCATGGTCTTCTGGTAGTTGCGCCCTTATCCAATTTATTGTGTCTTCGCTCCAACTGCGGGTGGCTTGTTTGTTTTTGTTTTAAAAAGGTGGTTTATTTTCATTCTTGTTATTTTACATACATAAGTAATAATCCTCCTTAGAATAACTTAATCTATTGATATATATATATATATATATATATATATATATATATATATACAGGGTGTCCCAGAATTACTTTTGGACCGGAAAGTGGGCGATGCCTGGGGGTGCCCTGAGTACCCTCCCGCAAACCATTTGCCAAAATTCGCAATAGTTTTTAAATGAGAAGCATTTAAGTGCGACCAATCAGAACGAAGGATTTCCGCGGATTCATTCGCGGATGCCAAAGATCGCTGCTTTGCAATAGCTTCCCACAAATTCCGCGCTTAGCAATTGTTTCATAGCCCGAGCGAGCGTCATAGGATTCGTTGACAAACTCCCAATATGGGCATGGGCATGACTTAGCTTAGACTGGCGCAGCAGCTACACGTGCAACGCGCGATCGGCAATTGTTTCGGGATATGCATTCAGCTAGACGAAAACCGGTACACGGTGTCCAAAACGTCATGCACTGAATTTTATAGCAGTCCTGAGGAAAACAGATTATTAAAGTGAGAGGAAGTCAGGAGGGTGGGTGGTGGGACTGATGCATTAAATTTACAATGAATTGAAAACTAAGCATAAAAGTATTATTTTTTCGTTCTGTGAATAGCCATGTCGAATTTCCAAGACATCGCGATTGCTGATTTTAAAGTTATAGAGTACTCATCGATTATGGAGACTGTAAAAAATACATAAAATAGGAAAATAGATTAGGAGAGGAACGCAAAGACACGTATCCCTTTTTTTTTGTCCCTAGAATGTCCACACCAAATTGCAGCCCTTTGCGACTTCCGGTGGCAAAGTTACGCAACACTTGTCGACCCCGAATCTTGTGAAAAATACGTCAAATTGAAAAAATGGACTAGGAGAGAAATGCAAAAACACGTATCCCTTTTTTTCGTCCCTAGAATGTCCACACCAAATTGCAGCCCTTTGCGACTTCCGGTGGCAAAGTTACGCAACACTTGTCGACCCCGGATCATGTGAAAAATATGTCAAATTGAAAAAATGGACTAGGAGAGAAATGCAAAAACACGTATCCCTTTTTTTCGTCCCTAGAATGTCCACACCAAATTGCAGCCCTTTGCCACTTCCGGTGGCAAAGTTATGCAACACTTGTCGACCCCGAATCTTGTGAAAAATACGTCAAATTGAAAAAATGGACTAGGAGAGAAATGCAAAAACACGTATCCCTTTTTTTCGTCCCTAGAATGTCCACACCAAATTGCAGCCCTTTGCGACTTCCGGTGGCAAAGTTACGCAACACTTGTCGACCCCGGATCTTGTGAAAAATACGTTAAATTGAAAAAATGGACTAGGAGAGAAATGCAAAAACACGTATCCCTTTTTTTCGTCCCTAGAATGTCCACACCAAATTGCAGCCCTTTGCGACTTCCGGTGGCAAAGTTACGCAACACTTGTCGACCCCGAATCTTGTGAAAAATACATCAAATTGAAAAAATGGACTAGGAGAGAAATGCAAAAACACGTATTCTTTTTTTCGTCACTCGAATGAGTATGCTAATTTTCAGACCTCTGCGAGTTACGATGTGAAAGTTACAGAGTGTTAGCCGATTTTTGATTTTGGATTTTTAAAAGATATGGAAGACACATGGGTGGAGGTACACGAGAGGTATAGGTAGAGAGTAGATAATAGTATAGGAGAGGTATAGGATGATAATGGGACAAGGTATACGAAAATTATGGGAAAGGTATACATGGAACTTATGCGTACGACTTATGCCTAGCTGTAATTGAAAAAATGGATTAAGGAGAGGAAGTGTATTATAAAGAATTAAACCTGAAATTTGGTTTAAACATTTATTGTATAAATTAATTAATGTTAGGTAGGGTTTGAGAATAGAACACTGTTTTATATCTTTCTTAACGTTTATTATAAAAAGGATAAATGCAACACGTCCCTACACGTCTTTCACTGTAACGAGCAACCACAAGTGTGTGGCGTGGGAAGCCACGAGAAAGCGCCATGAGGCCGCGCATGCGCAGTGGAGGTAGATACATATAGTATAATATATGGAGAGACCGAGAGCCAGGAGCCCGCCATTTTCAACACTCCCTCCCGACTGGTTTCGCGTCTTCTCGTTATCTCGTCTTATCTATATTAGTTTTTCTTCTTTCCTAAAACATAAACAATTCATTAGATATTTCCATTCATAATTCGATCGACTTGACGTTTGTGCAACTCAAAAGCTAAAGGTTTTGTGAGTACATCAGCTAACTGATCTCTGGATCTGATCCAGTTTATCCCCCAAAAAACACTTACGTGTAAAAAACCACGCCAAGTACAGGTGTGCTGTGTATTCCTCTAATAAAAAGTATTGATATCAGATTATTGAGGCCAAGTACTTCAGTCACTACATGTTTGCCTATTATATGATCTAGCACTGGCCCATCATTTTAATTGTATTTTCGAAATTTCCTATAACGTTTTCACTACTCTTTTACATTACTACTGTTTCTCGTAGTTGATTATGAATTAATGGTTATTTAATAATTAATCAAACTTTAGCTGATTCCTTATCGAGTACTACTTGGCGGGTCCGTGCCAGAAATTCCAAAGTACTTACTTTGAACGTACTAATAGTATCCTAAAATTATGTTTATTATTGAGATTTTACCGTGATTATTATTAACGAGTTATCGTTAATAAACTCTATATAGAAAGTTGACATTGGTTTTGAGTTTAATGACTGGCATTATGAATGCAAATTTATATCAAGAATTGCACGGACCCGCCAAGTAGTACTCGATAAGGAATCAGCTAAAGTTTGATTAATTATTAAATAACCATTAATTCATAATCAACTACGAGAAACAGTAGTAATGTAAAAGAGTAGTGAAAACGTTATAGGAAATTTCGAAAATACAATTAAAATGATGGGCCAGTGCTAGATCATATAATAGGCAAACATGTAGTGACTGAAGTACTTGGCCTCAATAATCTGATATCAATACTTTTTATTAGAGGAATACACAGCACACCTGTACTTGGCGTGGTTTTTTACACGTAAGTGTTTTTTGGGGGATATCACAAGTTTTTGTTGTCCAACGGAAAATAGAAGTATTAAGCACTGAAGTCTATATTGTCACAGATATAAAATGTAAATGCATTATGATGTTGCTAATCAGAAAAATATATAGCGGTGTCGAAAATGTTTAATGGCATATAAATTTAGGGACCCGTCCATAATAACTCGGTTTTTAATAACTCCTGTCAAAACAACTCGATCACAACAACTCTGACTAAAACAACTCGGTACAAAAATAACTCCGATGAAAACAACTCGGGTCGAAATAACTCGGTATAAAAATAACTCCGGTCATTTGTTGGGATAGTCAGATGTTGCGGAACGGGGTCCTGGGGCGAAGCGCCGAGGGGGGTTAGGTTAGGTTAGGTTAGGTTAGGTTAGTTATCAGTTAGTTAGTTATTAGTTAGTCAGTTATTAGTTAGTCAGTTGTTAGTTAGTCAGTTATTAGTTAGTCAGTTATTTTTGTACCGAGTTGTTTTGGCCGGAGTTGTTTTGTCCGGAGGTATTTTTGCTTGCTATTTGGCTGGAGTTATTTTTGTACCGAGTTGTTTTGGCCGGAGTTGTTTTGTTCGGAGGTGTTGTTGTTTGAGTCGTTTTGGCCGAGTTATTTTGCCCTAATGCCATAAATTTAATGTGTAAGTCCCTTTTTCTAGAAATGCATAAAGACATATACAAATTTTTAAAGAAAATGTAATCTTCAATGCATATAAGCGTCGTTAATGGTGTCCAGATTGTTGAAGCCGTGTGGTAAACGTAAGAGAGGAGAGTGTGCTGGATTATTTGAGGCCTTGTACCTCAGGCCGTGCGAACATCAAAGAGGATACTATAGTTTGAGCGAAGCGCCAAAGCTTGTTGCACACTTTTCTGGACTTATACGTCCGACACCTAGATACAAGAAACTATGGAGCGGAACACCTGGACACACTGAACTTCCACATCCGACACCTAGATACAGAAAACTACGAAGCGGAATACCTGGACACCCTGGACTTCCACATCCGACACCTAGATACAGAAAACTACGGAGCGGAACACCTAGACACCCTGAACTTCCACATCCGACACCCAGATACAGAAAACTACGAAGCGGAATACCTGGACACCCTGGACTTCCACATCCAGTACCTAGATACAAGAAACTATGGAGCGGAACACCTGGACACCCTGGACTTCCACATCCGACACCTAGATACAGAAAACTACGAAGCGGACTACTTGGACACCCTGGACTTCCACATCCAGTACCTAGATACAAGAAACTACGAAGCGGAATACCTGGACACCCTGGACTTCCACATCCAGTACCTAGATACAAGAAACTACGAAGCGGAATACCTGGACACCCTGAACTTCCACATCCGACACCTGGACACAGAAAACTACGAAGCGGAATACCTGGACACCCTGGACTTCCACATCCAGTACCTAGATACAAGAAACTACGAAGCGGAATACCTGGACACCCTGAACTTCCACATCCGACACCTGGACACAGAAAACTACGAAGCGGAATACCTGGACACCCTGAACTTCCACATCCAGTACCTAGATACAAGAAACTACGAAGCGGAATACCTGGACACCCTGAACTTCCATATCCGACACCTGGACACAGAAAACTACGAAGCGGAATACCTGGACACCCTGGACTTCCACATCCAGTACCTAGATACAAGAAACTACGAAGCGGAATACCTGGACACCCTGAACTTCCATATCCGACACCTGGACACAGAAAACTACGAAGCGGAATACCTGGACACCCTGGACTTCCACATGCAGTACCTAGACACAAGAAACTACGAAGCGGAATACCTGGACACCCTGAACTTCCACATCCGACACCTAGATACAGAAAACTACGAAGCGGACTACCTGGACACCCTGGACTTCCACATCCAGTACCTAGATACAAGAAACTACGGAGCAGAACATCTGGACACCCTGGACTTCCACATCCGACACCTAGATACAGAAAACTACGAAGCGGAATGCCTGGACACCCTGGACTTCCACGTCCGCCACCTACATACAGGAAAATACGGAGAGAAACACCTGGACATTCTGTGTCTCTAAAAACTGTCACCTAAAATACGAGGAACTATGTTGAAGCACACATATACATACACCCATACACGCGCGCTCCACATGAATGCTATTAAAAAATTAATAATTGTATACGGTGTAAAAGCACCCTTATACTAACTGGAAATTCGGTATGAACAGTAGCTTCACGTATAAAGTGTATTTGACTGTGTTGTGTATTCGTAAATTACTAATACCATTCAGAGTACAAATAGGTAATGAAGACACAGCAGTCAGCGCCATCTGTTGGGTAAAAAATGCGATGGACGTGCGAAGACGACGACGACGATGACGACGACGACGACGACGACGACGACGACGACGACGACGACGACGACGGACCTGAAATAAAATCATCTCGCTCGCCATCTCAATACACCCTGATCTCGTATACTAATCGTATTGAATTTAGTGGCAATCAATTCAGAACCCTTGATTCCTAGAGTGAATGTATCAATAAATTTTTCTCACATACAGCCGTTCATAAGATATTTGAGTGGAAACACAGGTACAAGCGATGCTTCGAGTAAAGAGTCTCGGCGAGCCGTGCCCCGTACGGCGGGTTGCCTGTACTTGGCGCGAGACTCGACCGAGTCTCTTGATTTTTATCAAATTGAGTTTGACACATTCTTTAATGTGGTGAGCTTTGACATCAATTATGTGTCTCAGCTTATTTCCCCCATTTGTTTCTGCACTACTAGTAGCTGCCCTATTATCGCACCATAAGATCATAGGGAGCGGAGGAGGAAATATCAACTTTAAGGAGTTGTATATTGACAGCATTTCTTGACTCGCCTGGCTCATCGCAACGTACTCAGCTTGACACGTCGAAAGTGCTACGTAAGATTGTTTACGTGTTCTCCAGCCAATGGTGTCTCCGAATAATTTAATAACATATCCACATGTGGTCAAAGAACCTTTACAATCTGCAAAGCTCGCATCTGAATAACTTTGTATATCCTCTGTTTCACCTATATACTTCAGGCCCAGATTCAAGGTTCCTTTCAGATACCTGAATACCCTTTTCACCATTTTCCAATCCTCGTCTGTTGGATTTGCCTGATGTCGACTCAATACATTGACCGTGTATGAGATATCTGGCCTGGTTGCACCTGCCAAGTACAACAAGCTGCCCACTATTTCTCTGTAAGGACTTTCCAATTTCTCATCAGTTTCTTCATAAGACTCATCTTGACTGTCTGTTTCTCTCATCTTTCTGTCATGGTTAGATGCTTGTGTAGTTAACATTGGAGTTCTTTGAGGATGTGAATCCTCGAACCCATACTTCTTCAAAATTTTATTTGTATATTTTTCTTGACTCATCTTAATGGTTTGACTTTCCCTGTCTCGTCTTATGGAAATGCTTAAAAATTCTTTAGGCTCACCTATTACAGTCATTTCAAATTCTGAATTTAGTTTTATTTTCACTTTTTCTAACTTCAACTTGTCATTACTGGCTAACAGTATGTCGTCTACATACAACAAAAGTATCAACATTTTGTTCTCCTCTTTCCATGTAAATAAGCAAGGCTCTAAATCAGAATTCACTAATCCCACTTTCTGAGCAACTTCAGTGAACTTCTCGTTCCACCGTTTTGGGCTTATTCGGAGACCGTAGAGTGCTCTGTCAAGTTTACATACTTTCATGTATTTTTCTTCTTCAGTGTAAGAAGTACCCTCCGGTATTTCCATGTATATTTCCTCATCTATTACTCCGTTTAGAAATGCCGTTTTCACATCTAATTGGCATACGTCTAAGTCAAATTTGTTTATGATAGCTATGACAGCTCTGACCAAATTCATTCTAGAAACCGGGGCATATGTTTCTCTTAGTTCGTAGACATTCCTATCTTTAAATCCTCGAATCACTAATCTCGCCTTATATCTCGTCTGTCCACTAGATTCTGTCTTTCTCTTGAAGACCCATTTTGAATCGATTATGTTGACTTTTTGTCCATTCTGCATACTGGTAGGTCTGTCTACTATCCTCCAAACTTTATTTTTATTCATCGATTTCAATTCCTCCTCAATTGCCTCAGTCCAATAATCTTTATCTTTACTTTCCATTGCGTCTTTATAATTTGCTGGATCACAATTTATCTCAGCAAGTAGCGCATGATACGTTTCATCTATTGTTTTCTCCAGATTTGTATTTTCCTCTTCTTGTGATGGACACGGCAGATATACACTCGTCGTCGTTTCTGTGTCCACTGGAGACCCGATTAGGCTAGGGTTAGAGCATTTCTTTTTCTCAGATCTTTCCACTTCACACGTCTTTGCCTCACTTCTTTCCTTTCTTGGCCTTCCTCTCTTTCTTTTGGGTTCTCCCTCCGATTTCAATAATTGTTTTGGTTCTTGTTCATTTCTATCGAATTCCACAAACCATTTTTCTTTATCTGTGTTTTCTTGGATTTTGGGATAACTCTTCATCTCATCTTTCTCGTATTTATCTCCATAAACCATTTTCTCATTAAATCTAACATGTCGACTCTCATAAAATTTCCCTTCTTTTGGTCTAAGCAATATGTACCCTGTCGGAGTGTATCCAACCATGATACCTCTCACACTTTCAGCTCTAAATTTTGGACCCGTCTTCCTCTGTACTTTCATATATGCTAGACTTCCAAATCTTTTAATTTGTTTCACATCGAAATTATGATTAGGAGCAAACTCCTCCAGCGGAGTCTTCATGTCGTTCGATTTATGTGGAGTTCGATTATATGTGTAGACTGCTGCTGACAAGGCAAGGTCCCACATGCTCTCCGGTAACTTTGAATCAAATATATAAGCACGCACCTTTCTTTGTATTGTCTGATTAAATCTTTCAGCAACTCCATTGTGCTCCGGAGTATCTGGACAAGCCAATTGTAACTCTGCACCCAAGGTTTTCAGGACTTCCACGGTATACCCACCGGTAAACTCAGTTCCTTGATCTGACCTGAGGTAACACATCTTCGCGTCGTATCCTAATAAATTTCTTCCGCTTTTAATGAACATTTCCAGACAATGACCTGTGTCACTTTTTGCTTTCATTGGGTATGCCATAGCAAATCTTGATTTATCATCTACAAATACTGAAATAAATCTGTATCCCTTGGGATGTGCACTGGGAGAGATAGGTCCCATCACATCTGCATGAACAATTTGAAAAGGGTTAATCGCTCTACTTCTCGTCTTGATAAATGGCAATTTATTAAATCGAGAAGCCAGGCATACTTCACAATCCATCAGAGACTCATCAAAACTCACATCTTTCAACTCTTTGTTGTCTTTGAATTTCGTCTGCAAAGCCTTCAGATACGAAATCGACGCATGACCAAACCTTACATGCCATAACATTGCTTTATTTTTCTCTTGAATTTTATTCTCGTTGTGGCCAAATGGATTGACATCCTCATTCGGCTCCATATCTTGTGCCTCATCTCCATTATGTAATTGTCTATCCCAGATCGAAAAGTCAAAGTTGGATTGTTCAAAAGGATTTTTACTCTTATTAGACATTACCTCAGTTATATCTACTTCGTCAATACTCGTCTTGTCTTTCTCTTCTTTACCCTCTTCTGTAAGTACCTCTTCAACTTTATTCAAATTTTCAGTTTGAGTTTCTATGGTCGTTTCTTCTTTTTGTTTGGCTGTAACACTCCTCGTCATATACCTATTCATTTCTACTTCAGTGTTCGCCATGTTTGCTATTATTCGTCTACTCATTCTTTTATGTACCTGATTATTTCCTGAATTATATTTATTAATCTCCAGATCTAATATCCAGTACGGCCTTTTATACACTCCTGAGATAAATAACTCATTGGAGTTTGGATCAAATATGTCTATTCTTTTATCGTCAAGGTAAATAGCGAGTCCCATTTCAGCGAACTTTCTAAGAGATAATAAATTTTCTTGAAGTGCTTCAGCGAAAATTACCGCGTCAATTTCAAATGTTTCTCCGTTGTCTAATTGAATTTCAACTCTTCCCACTCCCTCCGTTTTTAAATCTGCCACTTCATTTTTATTTGCACACTTAATCACACCTTTATTATTCCCATCTAAATCCTTAAAAATTAATTTTGAATTTGTCAGGTGCTCAGTTGCACCTGAATCTGCCAGAAATTTGGCTAGAAATTTGTTTTTGTTTTGTTCTAAAGTACTAACATGCATTCCATCACCAAATGTAGGTTCGCCATCTACTTCTATTTGACTACTCAAATCTACCCCTAACTTACCCGAATCTTTGCTCTCTTCTTTATTAGTTTTCTTTGGCTCTTCCCTTTTTGATCCTGTTCTTGACCCTTCAGTGGGCCTTCTGGAATTGTAGTGACCTCTACCTCTTGGAGCACTTGATCTCCCTCTCTTTCCTCCTCTTCCACTATTCATTCTATTATCTAATTTCCTCTTCAGGTAGCCTCTACCTCTACTATACCCAGACCCACGATAACCACTTTGTTTTATATTACCTTTTGACTCATCCTGGTAGTTCCCTGGAGCTTTGGGACATTCTCGAGCTTTGTGGCCACATTTTTGGCAGACATAACAATAAGGACCCAGTCCTACATTGGGACATTTGGCTATATGGTGGCCATACTCTCCGCACTCATAGCACCTATCCTTCTTAATGAAGTTGGCGGCTCTCACCACGCCACCACCATCACTTCCAGCCTGCTTTCTTGTCGCTTCTTCCTGCAGTACAATAAGTTTCAATTGTTCATATGAAGGAGGTTGTTCACCTTTAATTTTGGCTGTAGACTCTAGATATTGTACCAAAGGTACTGATATCATGACCGCATTGAAAAACGCATCTCTCTTCTCACTCTCAGACAGTGACGTAGATTCTGACGAGTTTTCATAAGTTCGTATCGCTTCTTCAAATTTTTCGCAAAACTCTACTGCACTTACATTGCCTTTAACATATTCCATATTTGATATTTCTTTTCTCACAGAAAATGAAGACACATTAACTTCAAATCTTTTAATCTCTCTCAATCTTGTTAAAATTTCCACTGGATCATCTAACTGTACTACTTTTGAATGATAATTCTTGTCTATGTGATTGATTAAAATATCTCGCACCTTAAATTTGTGCTCTTCTAAAATCTTTTTATTTCCTTTAAACTCTACTGTGCTGTCAATTACATGCAAAAGTTTGTTTGCTCTTACTTCAGACTTGAAAAAGTCATAGAAGTGTTCGAACCTTGTTTCATTGTCTAATTTATAATCTCTTTTTACTGGCACACTTTTATTCAAAATCTCCATTTTTACAGCTTCAGCCACTTCTTTAGCAGTGCTATTGGTTAGGCTATCTTCTGTTTGATTTGATTCTACAGACTTTAATTCCTCAACTTGTGCTTTGACTATTCTTTTTATCATATCTACGGTACACTCATCTTGCTCTTCATAATAATCCTCTTCTCTTACCTGTCCATCAGCCACCTTCACTTGTTCAACTGTGCTTATGAGTTGTTGGAGAGTGTGATCCATATCATTTATCTGCTCATGTTGTCTCGTCTGTTCTAATCTCATCTCTTTCTTTATTTCTCTGATATTTTCAATCAGCCATGTACTTGTGTTTCTCTGAACCCTTACTAGTGTTTGTAAAAGACTAGCAACTTGATCAAGTTTTCCACACATGTGATTGATTGAACCTTCAACTATAACATTAGTTCTGTTAGGACCAGGATCGTCGATTTTGGGTTGGGATTTATCGGCTATGGGTTTGATTTGTATGGGATTTTTCAATTTTTCTACTTTTGTAACCACTGGTTTGTTCTTACCTAACTCAAGTGCCTCAACTTCTGCCGGTTTTCCAACAACTGACTCATCTTTCTGAATATTCCTTTCTTTCTCATCTCCATTCTTATTAACCACATCTTCCTCATCTTGCTCGTCTTTCCCTTCTTTCTCTTCTTCCTTTCTCTCTTCTTTCTCGTCTTCAACGGCAGTAGTTGAGTGTAGTTGCCCCTGATAGAATTTTGGAATGATAGCGACTTCATAATTCTCTTCCTTTTGCTTGCACCATTCTTCAAGTGCTCGCCACTGCTCATCCGACATCATTCTTTTCTCTGTGGGAGAATTATTCATTTGTTAGGTTTTTTTTTTCTTTGTGTGCACCGGAACAGATCAACTGAACACAAGTATAACCCGTCCCTGGGCACGCAGACACATTAAAAATATGAACACAATATTTTCTCTACGCCTGCCACAACCAATCAACTTCCACAGTACCGAACACAAGCATGCTTCCGCCGACCAGTTGTTTGGGGCAACTATTTTTCCGGATATTGATTTAAATTAACTAGTATTTATTAATTAGATAATTAATATTCATATCAATCTTATATATACATATATATATCTATTGGTTTGATTATCTGACATTTGCTAGCCCATGTCGTTAACATTTCTTTCAAAGCATGCTTTCCTCGTCTCCACTCACCAGTTTTATATTTAATACCAGATTCTGTGACCATTGTTAGAGTGTTGCCTTCTAAATGTAAGGCAACATCTTCCCCTTTGTGAAGATTATCAAATCCGAATAATCTGGTTTGCTCCTCTAGGAATTGTTGCAGGTCGTCACCTGTTATAATACATATTAATATTAATCAACCTTTTATTCCTTTCTCGAGTGTTAATGCCGCGCAAGTACTGGGAAACCATTGTTTTCTCTCTTCTTTGCTAAAGCATTTGTTTATATGTATATGTAATGGCTGCAGCCTTCCCTATGTACTCACACACATGCATTCTGTCACCCGGTATTCAACAAGTAATAAACTTCAATTCTCGTCCAAAATTCAATTATTCACCTCTTTTTCCATTTTTAACTATTTCGCCATTTTTCATTTCTCAAACACCCACGCCGGCATAGCAACACGTGTTTGTCAGCCATTTTGTGCCGCCCGGCGTCTCTATTTTCCCGCTTATTTCGTTCACGACAATGCACTTCTCTTTGTAACTATCACTTATATCGGGATGCATCAAAATTCTATAACAATTATTCCAATCTCTACTTACTCATCTTTTCTCCCATCTTTCTTAATATCCAGGCACTTCTTTTTCCTTATTTATCACTTGTCTGTCCTCGTTCACTTTTATTGTACTTTTTTTCTATTTCTATTTTGATGCTTATTTTATTATTAAATCACGCAGTGAAAGAGTGCTGGGGCCCATAACCTGTTAGGTAGGGTTTGAGAATAGAACACTGTTTTATATCTTTCTTAACGTTTATTATAAAAAGGATAAATGCAACACGTCCCTACACGTCTTTCACTGTAACGAGCAACCACAAGTGTGTGGCGTGGGAAGCCACTAGAAAGCGCCATGAGGCCGCGCATGCGCAGTGGAGGTAGATACTGTGACGTACTGGACGGATTATTACCGCCCAGGGTCTTCTCGAATTAGCTATCGCAACAACAAGAACAAGAACACGAGGGGTGGGGAACACGAAAATAAAAGGGAACACGGGGTAGAGTAAGAAATAATATAATTAATAATTCGGATGTCAATATAGCAAGCAATGAGAGTGAAACAGTAGAAAAATCAATAATAGAAAAGAGAATATAATCGGACTAATAATAAGCGGGGCTCACGCAGGAGCACGCAGTGGTCTAGAGGGTGGGGATGAAGGGGGCAGGCGGGGCAGGGGAGGGCTATCAGCTGGGACTTTGAACTCGGATGGTTTTGGGCGCCAGCTACTGTTACGGTGTAGCACCGACGAGTGACCTCGCAAGGTCCCCGTTTGTTTACTTGATGGGAGATGGCTAGGCTAGCGGAGGGAGAGGTGAGGGGATCTCAGGGAGGAAGGTTCCCGAACGCAAAATGGCTTCTTACAAAATTACCTCGGTTATGGAATGCGAAGGGGGCAGGTGGTGGAAAAGGAAGGGCACGAAGGGTTTTAAAGGGAACGCAGAAGTACTAAGTCTAGGGCGCACGCAATACACCACTGGCCGCACGCGGGTGGCGGAAGGCCAGGCTAAGACTTCAAAAAGGTAAACTACTCAAAACGGCCGGTCCACGTGGGGACGGCTTAATATGTCCTGAAGGGACGTACAAAATCTACAGGGCTAATACTGGGGGGGGGGGGGGATAGGGGAAAGGGACTAGAAAGGGACGAAACGCAATCACTCCGTACTCACGCCTTCGCTCTTCACACTGATACTCCAGTTATCTCTTTCACTCACACTCAAACTCGCAATCCGCAAAATCCACGCACTATCGCTCGCACCCTGGCTCGAAGTGAAGAGATTTCCGGTGATCCTGGCCCTCGTGGGCCTCCAGGGCCTCGATGATTGGCTGGGGCTGCTCAGCTGAGAGGGCTACGTGCTCTGGCATTGGTTGGCAGTTCCGGCATGGCAGGGCATTGGTCCGTTTGAAACTTGCAGGGCTGCCGGGCCTTCCAGGGCCTCGTGGCGGCGGCACTGTGCTGGCTTTGCCGGCGCGCGGACTGGCTGCGCGCGCCGGTCAAGATGGCGGCCTCCAGGGCCTGTCAAAATCCTCCCGGGCACGTCCGCGGACTCGGAGGGAGAGGGCTCCGCCGCTGTCACACGGGATGTTTTCCTGCCCGTGTGACGGGACTGCACCGGGGCTGCATATTGGTGGTGATGGTGGTGGCTGGGGATCCATCCCACGGGCGACTCGATTAGCTGGTTCCTCCTGCCAATGCCATCCCTGCCGTCCGCTGCCTCGGCGACGTAGCCACTCTCGCGGTCCATCCAGGGATGCTGTCCTCGTAGCAGGTCCACGATGTTGTCCTCGATGGTGGTCCTCGATGATGGTGTTCGAGCCAGTGCCCTACGGGGAAGGGGACAGGGAGGGAAGAGTGGAGGGGAGGGATCTTATACTAGATACAACAGACCTAAAACACTAAATGAACGCAATTAACAATACTTCGCAAGACAGTACGCAATACTTGTGCTCGGGGCCAGTGGTGCCCTCGAGCCAGGTGACGGGGAGGGGTTATTATAACATTTGTGTTACAATACATATAGTATAATATATGGAGAGACCGAGAGCCAGGAGCCCGCCATTTTCAACAATTAAAAAGTGTAATTTAATTCATGTAATTTGGTGACCTATTTTGCTAACGCAAAGTAAATAATGAATTTAGGTTTATGTTTACAATGTGTTGACGCGTTATAGAAATGTACAAAAGTCTTAAACCGGTAAGTAATGACAATATAATAACTTAGATTAGTCAAGTTAATAATAATTAAAAATAAATAATAATAATCGCAGTTATGTTATAGAATCGGTGATTGGTTATGATAATTATCATTTAGAACTTCCAGTATCTTCATTCATTGGATTGAACAAGACCGTGACTGTGAAAAAGTGATAGCGAATAAATTATACATCATATGTTTTACCATATTATGTATAATTTAATCTTTATCATTAATTTGCCGTTACAGTCTTGTCCAATCCAATGAATGAAGATACTGGAAATTCTAGATGGCCATCCCCGCTTGTTGTCCTCAGGTTAGGTCATCTAGGATGCTGTTCTTCTATTTCCTTTTTTCATCATCCTAATAATGACAATCTGGAAAAGAAAAGTTAGATGGTCATTTACATCTTATTTGATTAATAAATGTGACAAATGGATTATAGGGCAGGGTTCGCTTACCTTTACTGTAGCATGATGATAGGCGAATCCTGTTTACTTTTCATTGCTGGCCTCACTTATTGAACTTGTGCCGCTTTCTCTCGCGTTCATGTAAAAGAAATAGAAAAGAAAAAAAGAAATTAATAAATCAATTTAAAAAATAATGTTGTACTGTATTGTGTTTACTTACTTTTTTCGAAGTCGATCGAAAAATTGTTCCCACCGAGAATGATGTTCACATGGAATGAAAAACAAATTTATTAGCATACCTAATTGATATTGCTAAGATGCTGTTGTAAAACGTACCTTTTTTATTGGAGTTGTTTTACAATTTGACCGGCCGGTCGTCGTCTTGTACAGGAACACACAGGGGCGCAGACAGGCAGGCAGCGCTGGACCTAGCACCTAAAGCATGATAAAAATCCAAATAGATTAAAAATCAAATTTAAACATTAATTTTTTATTGAATAATTTTGTTTCCTTACTTCAATGAAGAAGGTGCTCGAAATGTCCGCCATTCGCCTGAATGCAGCACCTCGCACGCTGCAGGAGGCTGCCTCGACAGTTCACCAGCATTTCCGGGGTGACGGAACGCATGGCACTGTCGATCCGCAGCTGAAGCTCTTGCAGCGTCTCGATCGGTGTCCTGTAGACGACCGACTTCACGTGTCCCCAGAGGAAGAAATCCAATGGCGTCAGGTCTGGGGAACGTGCCGGCCAGTGACGGGATCCTCCTCGTCCGATCCAGCGCTCCGGAAACATACCGTCGAGTTGGTGACGAACGATGCGGGCTGCATGTGCAGGAGCCCCGTCATGCTGCAGCCAGATCCTCGTCAGGTCCTCTTCGAGCAGTCCGCCGATACGCAGAAGGGGTTTCAGTTGGCGCCTGAGAAATCCATGGTATTTCTCGGCAGTCAACGTTCCCTCAAACTGGAAAGGTCCTATCTGAAATTAAAAAAGCAATTTGTTTTAAGAAAAAAATTTAACTTAAAGTCCAAGATTACTTACCAGTTTATCATTAATTATTCCTGCCCAGAGATTCAGAGAGAATCGTCGCTGATGGCTCACAGGTATCGGAGCGTGCGGATTCTCTGAAGCCCACACGTGAAAATTGTGCGTGTTCCAGCATCCAGAGCGTCCGAAAGACGATTCATCGGTAAACATAATGTTTCCGATGAAAGTCGAATCTTCCTCGTGCTTCTGGAGCAGCCACTCACAAAATTCACGCCTGATAGCGTAATCAGATGGCTTAAGCTCTTGGACACGCGTATAGTGATACGCGTGCCACTTCTCAGCTTTTAAAATCCTATGGATCGTGCCTCGCGATAATCCTAGCGAGCGCGCCAGCGACCTCACGCTCGCCGTCGGATCTTCGCGAAACGCATCCAAAACACGCTCCTCACTTGCGGGGGTCCGTCTACGACGTGGCGCACCTGCTTCGCGGTGATCGGGCATTGCATTCCCGGTGGACTGCATGCGCATCACCGCACCCCGGATCACCGCAGCCGAGGGATGTCGTGAGCGGCTTGGGAAGCACTCCGCGTACTTCCGGGCCGCTTCCTCCGCGTTGCATCCGCTCATTCCGTATTGGAGGATCATGTCTCCGTATTCTCCACAAGTATAATCCATGTTAAGTATAATCCAATTGCAGGGACACTAAACAGAAAAACAGCAGTTTACAATACGAATATCACAGTTTAAAGTTCCCTTTAACACGTCTGTTTCCAGTGCGCTCACGAGAAGAACTATAGCTAACGGACAAAGAGTGGAGAGTGGGAGGTCAACGAATAGTAAAATTGGACGCGAAGCAGTGCATCTATTTTGCTATTCGATGACCCCCCCCCCCCCCTCAACGGTCTTTGTCCGTTAGAATATTTCTTTTCGTGAGGGATATCCCTACGCATGAAGAATCGACAGTGGGAGACCAACGAATAAGAATATCTGGCGCGAGGTAGTCGTTTGGTACTACAATGTTGCATCGCCTGTTCTTATTCGTTGGTCTCCCACTGTCGATTCTTCATTCGTAGGGATATCCCTCACGAAAAGAAATATTCTAACGGACAAAGACCGTTGAGGGGGGGGGGGGGGTCATCGAATAGCAAAATAGATGCACTGCTTCGCCTCCAATTTTACTATTCGTTGACCTCCCACTCTCCACTCTTTGTCCGTTAGCTATAGTTTGTAACGTATTTCTTTTCGTGACCCGACACCGATAGCAAAACTCAAAAGAACGAACTATCTTCGAGAACCAACCTACGTTACCTTCGGCCGTCCACCCGTCGTTCGTGCATCCGCAAGCCAGGCGGGCGCCAGTCAATTCTTATTTCACCGGGAACTGACGAGCCGGTATAAACTGGGAGTTGGGGTGGAACAGGCCCAACTCCACCAAGAACGAGAGCTCTGACGGAACCTATCAGACGAGGCGATAGCTTAACGGATCCTTTCGATTTTTGGGGACGCGTAAAATTGAGAAACGCAACCGAAGGTGCTGATCTTTGGGGTCGCGTAAAATCAGCAAACGCAACTGGATACACGAACGGGAGCAGACGGTTACGGAAATGCACGGCCGCTCAGGCTGCTAGGTTTGAGGTAGAGAGGGTCGGAGTAAGAGTCCGGCAAATAGTGCGAGTGATAGAGAGCGACGAACCGAGAACGTATCAGAACGAATCTAAACTATCCATCGAGATCCCTTCACCAATTAATAAATTGGAGGACTCACCGGAGCTGGTGCAGCTAATCCGGGGAGGTCGAGAACTGCATCCAAAGGACACTCTGGTGAGCACTGCACTAAGGCACAGCACTACACCTCCGTAACACTCACAGGAATTCATAGAATTCCTGGATATCGCGAGAACAACGCGAGAACTGTACGATTCGAGAACTTGCTATACCGGAGCGAAACACGGCAAGAAAAACTATCAACAGATAGCACGGGAGCACGAGCCAGCCCGTGACACCTCGGTCGGTGCCCCGAGACAGACTGCTTTGACAATAGCCAAATCCGAGAACTAATCATTCTGATTGGTCGAGAGCCTTTTAACCGATAACACTTCTATCTCCTTCGAATCGTCCCTTTAAACCAAATCGAGAGCGTTCCTTAACGAATCGGTACGTAATTCTGGAGATCCTCCACGGCCGCTTCCCCAGGGCATCGGGCGACAGCTGGGCACCACATCCTTAACTCGGGCAGGAGGTTCCCCTCCTGCCCTTAACTGTATCAAAACTATATCTCCGCCCGCTCTACAGCCCTTTGCCCATCTCCAGCGGGGCGCCGGTATTTCACCCGGGCTTCTGCCGGTCCGTGGAGACGTCTCCGTCGGGTACTCTCCTCTGCCGGGCAACTCGGTACGTCGAGACTATCTCCCCACGGCAGATTCGAGCACCTCGACCTCAACTAAACAACAACGAAATCTTCCGAGAGCCTTGACATATCTATGCGAATCAATCCGAGAGCGTAGCTTCTGAGCAGGGTGGCGATCCGAAGAGAACCAGAAATCGAGAACGTTATCCGTATCGGTAACCGGAGCCGCCTTGGGACCGTGATTCGAAAAATACGTCACACAACATACTCGTTATTTGAATATTCGACCATTGTATTGAAGGTATTGTAGTTCTTCAATGAAAATTTTATTACGACTGTGAAATTTGGTAAAAATAGCGACAGGAAATGTAATAAACATTGCTGCAAAGGTCAATTTTGGCCAGCCTGTTTAGCGAAGCGTTTATACTTGAAGTTCTTGCAAAACGTAAATGAATAACACAAAGTATAAACACAAACTCAGAGACAAAGCGGGGGCTTGCGACTACAGAAGAACTAATATAGTCCGTACGTTGAAAAATAACTAGATGGGCTGCGCGGGCAACGAACTTTGCCTGCAATTATTTCGAAAATGACGCTCTAATTAAAAAAAAAACTATTCTGAAAAATCGTCTTATTTTATAAAAAGGTATCACCTGCTTCCCGGTTGTATCACCATTTTTTGAACACCCTGTATATACTACGACTATGCTATATTCTAATGTACTACAAATCAATGAGAGAATTCAGAAATAAAGTCATTAGGACTTGATTTAGTATCATTCAGTATAGTGAACATATGAAAAGTGAATAACTATTAGCTAATCGAGTGCTGAGATTAGAAAAAGGAAATGAAATGATTGACTACTAGTTATTTAATCTTAAGGCTATTATATTAATTTTTTTTTAAATGTCTGCGTTTCAAATCCCGTAAGTATAGTTTGCCGTAAGTATAATGTTAAGTGTAGTTCATGGACTACGCACAAAACATAGGAAAAATTGTCGGCTGATAGAAAAAGATGGCGACTGGTGGCGCCCAAGCCCTGTCCCTTTCTAATCAGCAGCCGTAGTACGAGAGTATAGAAAACGTAGCCAATGGGAACATTAGAAAAGGAGAACTATCGGCCGCCACCTCAGTCCGTCTTTGTCTATTCGAGCGGACATTTTTTCAAAGAGTTTGAAGTAAGGATCACGTAGTCCATGCTATATGTCAATGAGTTTTCCAGATTGGTAATTTCTGTGATTGGTTGAATTATACAACACGAACTTTATTAACCAATGGGAGAAGAGCTTAGAACCTAACAGTTGGTTACATTGTCGCCGGGGTTATTCGTCTTCGCCATTCTTCGCCGATTGCTACGCAATGTCTTGTAAGTACGCTTAGAGTTTTTAAAAATATTTTTAACATAATTTTAACCGTAGATCATAATTTTTATCCTTTGTATTGAGTTAAAATAAATAAATATGTTTACTAGAAATAAAAATTGAAAAAAACACTGAAATAGTTTATTATAATATTATTAGAAAGATCTGAAAACATTTGCACGCTTACAATCAGTTACTTATTTAGTTCAAATCAAAAATAAAAGTAATTTTTCCTTAAAATATATATTTTTTTTTTAATATGTTTTTATGAAATCTATGATTGAATGTTTAATAGATAAAAATAAAATTAATGATTGAATTTTGTATGCAAAATTTTATCAAAACTTACATGTGATTAGTTTCTAATAATTATTAGTATTTACCTGAATGAAAAGTTAAATATACTTGAATTGAAAGAGTATTGCAGATTTAATATTTGTGAAGCCTCTAAGTCTCTTTGTTGCACTTAATTGTATTGGCAATTGTGTATAGTGTTTTAATTATAAATTTCAGTTTTCAAGTATCATACATATTACCAGATGAATGACATTCAATATCTTTGTCTAGTTATTGTTTGTAGGAATATTATACGAATAACAGTTTTTATATTGAAGTGACGCAAATAATTTATTGAAAGATGAATATAATGTTGCAAAATTATTTGTTGGAAATTATATTACACTATAACTCAAATATGTATTAATTTATTAATTTAAAATTATGTTTCATGTTGCAACATATAATTTTACATGCATATTACATTGAATCAAGTGAACAGTCAAGAAAGTAACATGTTTGAAAACTATAAATATTTGAAAATTACATTTTGACTGTGCTAAATATGTTATTTGTTCATTCATCTAAATTATACTTCATTATGTAATTCAAAATTATATTTACATAAACTTTCATTTTTTCTCTTCTCCTTTTTATAAATATTCTTGATTGCGTATTATTATTTCTTTCATCTAATTTTTATTCACATATAAATCAGTTTTTCGTATTTCAAATTACTAAAGATAATTCAAAGTTATTTTATATTTTGAGATGTAATCAACGAAATTTTGTATGTTACAGATGATTTTGGATTAAAAGACAAAGATCTCCCAATGGAAGTGCAAATGATTGGTCAGACATCGACATCCTGACCAGTGCCATAATGAAAACAATGAAAGGAACGTTGACGAACAACAAAATCACAACAACATAACAACAGGGGGGGGGGGCAGGCCGCCTCTCCCCCCATAACAAAACGTTTTGAGGCCCTGGAGCAGCAGGTATCTGCCATGCATGAATTGCTCCAGGGTCTTGCTGCTGCAACTCCTGGTAAACATAATAGCGCGAGATGTTTAACTTTTTATATTAATTATATCTTATTTGCTCTATGAAAACTATACATTAAAATATTTATTGAATCTTGTTTCATATTTATTGCAGCTGCAACACGAAAAAGAGGTGGCGGGAAAAGTAAAGAGCAATGGTATTCCCGCCACCGACAACAACAACAACAGCAGCAGAGAGGAAAGCAGCAACAGCAAGAAGAACAGCAACAACGAGGCCGTGGGAGAGGCGGTATAGGCCATCCCGAGGCAACAATAATCGAGAATCACGAGGCTACAAGCGAGCGACAATACTACAGAACTACTACGGCTATTGAATCATCAAACGATGATTTCGAGGACAGATACCCTATCATGATTGAAGCAAAAGTTTTAAGATAAATCTATCCCCCAAAAAACACTTACGTGTAAAAAACTACGCCAAGTACAGGAGTGCTGTGTATTCCTCTAATAAAAAGTATTGATATCAGATTATTGAGGCCAAGTACATAAGTCCACTACATGTTTGCCTATTATATGATCTAGCACTGGCCCATCATTTTAATTGTATTTTCAAAATTTCCTATAACGTTTTCACTACTCTTTTACATTACTACTGTTTCTCGTAGTTGATTATGAATTATTGGTTATTTAATAATTAATAAAACTTTAGCTGATTCCTTATCGAGTACTACTTTGAGCGAAGCGCCAAAGCTTGTTGCACACTTTTCTGGACTTCCACATCCAACACCTGGACACAGGAAACTACGGAGCGGAATACCTGGACACCCTGGACGTCCACATCCGAAGCCTAGATACAGAGAACTACGAAGCGGAATACCTGGACACCCTGGACTTCCACATCCAATACCTGGACACAGGAAACTACGGAGCGGAATACCTGGATACCCTGGACTTCCACATCCGACACCTAGATACAGAAAACTACGTAGCGGAATACCTGGAACCCTGGACTTCCACATCCCACACCTGGACACATGAAACTACGGAGCGGAATACCTGGACACCCTGGACTTCCACATCCGACACCTGGATACAGAAAACTACGAAGCGGAATACCTGGACACCCTGGACTTCCACGTTCGACACCTGGACACAGGAAACTACGGAGCGGAATGCCTGGACACCCCGGACTTCCACATCCGACACCTAGATACAGAAAACTACGAAGCGGAATACCTGGACACCCTGAACTTCCACATCCGACACCTGGATACAGAAAACTACGAAGCGGAATACCTGGACACCCTGAACTTCCACATCCGACACCTGGACACAGGAAACTACGGAGCGGAATGCCTGGACACCCTGGACTTCCACATCCGAAACCTAGATACAGAAAACTACGAAGCGGAATACTTGGACACCCTGAACTTCCACATCCAACACCTAGATACAGAAAACAACGAAGCGGAATACCTGGACACCCTGGACTTCCACATCCGACACCTAGATACAGAAAACTACGAAGCGGAATACCTGGACACCCTGAACTTCCACATCCGACACCTGGGCACAGGAAACTACGGAGCGGAATGCCTGGACACCCTGGGTTTCCACATCCGACACCTAGATACAGAGGACTACGAAGCGGAATACCTGGACACCCTGGACTTCCATATCCGACACCTAGATACAGAAAACTACGTAGCGGAATACCTGAATACCCTGGACTTCCACATCCCACACCTGGACACATGAAACTACGGAGCGGAATGCCTGGACACCCTGGACTTTCACATCCGACACCTAGATACTGAAAACTACGAAGCGGAATACCTGGACACCCTGAACTTCCACATCCGACACCTGGGCACAGGAAACTACGGAGCGGAATGCCTGGACACCCTGGACTTCCACATCCGACACCTAGATACAGAGGACTACGAAGCGGAATACCTGGACACCCTGGACTTCCACATCCGACACCTAGATACAGATAACTACGTAGCGGAATACCTGAATACCCTGGACTTCCACATCCCACACCTGGACACATGAAACTACGGAGCGGAATACCTGGACACCCTGGACTTCCACATCCGACACCTAGATACAGAAAACTAAGAAGCGGAATACCTGGACACCCTGAACTTCCACATCCGACACCTGGGCACATGAAACTACGAAGCGGAATACCTGGACAAACTGTCGCCTAAAATACGAGGAACTACGCCGAAGCACACATATACATACACCCATATACGCGCGCTCCACATAAATGCTATTAAAAACTGAATAATTCTATACTGTTGTGAAAGCACCGTTATACTAACTGGAAATTCGGTATGAACGGTAGCTTCACGTATAAAGTGTATTTGATTGTGTTGTGTATTCGTAAATTACTAACACTATACAGAGTACAAATAGGTAAAGAAGGCACAGCAGTCAGCGCCATCTGTCGTGTCAAAAATGCGATGGACGTGCGAAGACGACGATGATGACGACGACGACGACGACGACGACGACGACTGACCTGAAATAAAATCATCTCGCTCGCCATGTGAATACGTCCTGATCCTGTACACTAATCGTGTTGAATTTGGTGGCAATCAATTCAGGACCCTTGATTTCTAGAGTGAATGTATCAATAAATTTTTCTCACATACAGCCGTTCATAAGATATTTGAGTCGAAATACAGATACAAGAGATGCTTCGAGTAAAGAGTCTCGGCGGGCCGTGCCCCGTACGGCGGGTTGCCTGTACTTGGCGCGAGACTCGACCGAGTCTCTTGATCTGTCCTCAAAATTATCTTTTGGTGATTGAATAGACGTAGTAGTTCTATTAGTTTTATAAGGTTTTTTATATTCAAATTTCAATAAATAAGTTTTATATTTCATTATGTATTTATTTTCCTCACTCTTGTGTCCTTATTTCCTCACACAATTCATCTCATCTTTCTCTTGCCTATCCGCTTTCTAAAGATTCCTACTTTCACTCTAATTTATTCCAATCACAATCAATATGTACAATCACTTGCAATAATGGTGACAACAGTGAGCGGTGAGGTAAGAACGGAGATTGAGCGGCGCCTGCTCGCGTATCTTGGCATGTATGTGCAACGCAGAAAGCGCTACGGTGCGAGCGAGACGCCCGAGCGTCGCTCGGTACGTCCTTGTTGCACAACACTAGTGTAAGCGAGACGCCAACAAGGCCCCTCATGCGCAATAGGGAGCTTGGTGGGGGACCGGTCGTGTTCGGAGGCACGCTTTCCCCCTCTTTCTCAGACTAACGCTCTATGACGAGAACAGATATTACCCTGATAAGAAACGAGAAGGAGCTATGGGACTTTCGGTCAGTTGCTAAAAATGTGTAGAAAACGTCTCTGTTTGTTTTTAAACTTCTAATATGGTATACTGTGCATCACGAGTTAATAACTAAGATTTCTTAATATTTTATTATATTTTCAAAGATTTTGTGATCGTTTTGACGTAGGAAAAGCCACAGGATGGAGAACAGTACGAAGAGTAGTAGATGCACTTTATCGACTTCGTAAAAATGTGATTAAGTGGCCTGATGCGATGACAGCTAGAAAAACGTGGGAATACATATTAAATAAATATGGCTTTCCGAAAGTGCTGGGAGCTATTGATGGTACCCACATCAAAATTGCTGCCCCTAAACTGAATCACGAAGCATATATAAATCGCAAGGGGTTCCACTCTATTCAATTGCAGGTACATATTACGTAGAAAATGCTTTCCGAAAAGTTAGGAATTAAGGTGTGGCTTAGCTTGAGCAATGATTTAAGGTAATTGATTAATAGATAACAGCAATCTTTACAGCTTTGAAATGATCCAACTTGGTTGTTATTGTCATTGGTCAATGATATCAATCACTGACCAATTATAATCTCCATTTGTTCAAATTAATTCACACTCGAATTTTCTAAATAGGCTACAGTTTCTTGTTATTCTTTTCACAAAATAAAAATATGGATGTAATAATATGTAAACAATTCTTCACAGGTTGTATGTGACGAACATCTAAGACTCATACACGTATATGCTGGTGAAGTTGGATCAGTACATGATGCACGTGTCTTCCGACTATCTGGCTTACAAAACTATTGCTCACCTGACTACTTTCCCGAAGATAGTCATCTTTTGGGAGACGCTGCTTATGGGATCCAAAAACACGTGATGGTACCTTACAAATGCCATGCACATTTAGAAGCCGACTGTGTACGCTATATTGCAATACATTCATCATCGCGAATTATGATAGAACGGTCTATAGGGTTATTGAAGGGTAGATTTCGCAGCCTAATGGATGTACTCCCAATGAAGCGCACTGATCTCATTCCACGTTATATCGTTGCCTGTTGCGTGTTACGTAATATTTGTATTAATGCAAATGATTTAATAGACATTCCCATTATTGTGAACGATGAAGTCATAAGTCCACTACCACGAGAGGTGAACGACAATACAACATGTGCAGGAATTCAAAAAAGAGATGCTATCAAATGTCAACTCTGTCACTAAAGGCAGGATACCTGTATGTAATCTACATAATTTAAATTGTACGCCTTTTATACGGGAATTTGAATTTACAAACAGATGTAAGTAGAAATAGAGGAGGGAAGAGAGTAGTGAATGACTTAGTGTAATTAAATAAATTATCATAAACTTATATCGTTCTTTTATTTTGTACCCAGTTATCACAAGTATATGATCAATACAAGTTACACATAATGATCAACGTTGTACTGAATACTTATAATATAATCTCTTATTTATTAAAGAATCACAGATTTAATCACAGACTGTACTACTATTTGTTATAACACTTATAAAACATAAGTACTAGAAACTAACTACATAGACACCTGTTTGCAGTGTACAATGCACATTAAGTAAATTACCCAATTTTCTTTTAAAAATCATCTGCATCGTGATCTATAGAACTATCGCTTTCCATTCTGTCCAATATATTGCACGGTACATCTGATACGAGGGGTTTAGTCGATGCAACACTATCCTTATTATCACTATTTTCTTTAACTAGTAATTGTACGGCGTTTGTCAATGAGTATAAAATTTGCATTTTCTCCTCATGCCGAGCCTTTTTTTGAGCTTCTCTACGTTTCTCTGCTTCTTGTTTATTCTCCAGCATTTTCAGCAGCAGGGACTGGTTAGAATTTCGTGGACGCTTTGCAGGCGATGATGTGATCTCTAAAAAATGGTGTACTTTATATATTATACGTGTTCATTAATTGATAAGTATATCTGTTAATTCCATACATTTCTAAGAAATTGCTGTTGAGTCCATAAATATTTTAATAATATTTTGTAGAAAAAGTAAGTTTTTAGTGATCACTGTCGTAAAAGATGTGAACTAATATCTAAATAATATATACAAATCTAGATATAAATAAGACAAACCCTGTTGATCTACGACGTCGGAACCCGCTGTCGAGATAGGTTGAATCCATGGCTTGCTTGCAAAAATTTCATCCATCATCTGCAGCATATGTTCAAAACATTTATTAATATGTATACGTAGATACGAAACCATTCTACTAATAATATTGTTCTAAAGGTGCAGAAACATCAATTACTAAAATTAGTCACCAATGTTATGTAAATGCTGCCAGACATATTTTCCTACAAGTTTGATAGTGACTCTCATTGTATTGCGGAATTAGAAAAAGAATTTGAAAATCTATTTCTTCTTTCAGATTTGCAACAAGACCTAAAAGAAGTGTGAAACATATTTCCTTGCAAACCAGTGTTACTAATTATATTATTATACACACTAAAGCCACATGTTTTACACAAAATTTATATAGAATATCTATACATATCAATATTAAAAATTTCCTAATTATGTCAGCTGTATACTAATTGTACAGTACTATTAATTTTTGTATTTAGCTGCTTAAATAACTTACATTTAAATATAACCATGTCCTTCTACTGTTGCCAGATTTTTTATTGTGATCTTTTACTGTTTGCAGGGACGCCTTAGCGACTCCACCTTTGATCTGCATTTTTTTACTGGTACAGGTGGAATATTTTTTTTCTTTAATACTGTTGCTACTTCTTTGGCCACTTCTACCCAGCAATCCGATCGCGCCCTTTTCTCATTATTCAAAAGCTCCAAATTATTTTGTTAGGCAGCTAAAGGTATTGTGGTTTTATCGTGTGTCCAATTGTGAGTTGCTGGAATATAACAACAATTTTATAGTATTCTCTTTGTGCTGACAGAAATAAGAAGTAACAATGACTAATAAGGACTATGTAACAGTTTATACAAGACTATCTATATACGAGACGGTCTATTCCAAACCTAAATCAGCCTTCATCAAAATACAATAAAGATAGTTTGAAGGCCTGTATATAGGAAACAGGTCAATAGATTGACCTGTTTAAACACACCTTCTACCTCACAAGATGATTGTGTCTGTTGAGCATCATTTTCCCTTTGTCCTTGTTGAGACTCCTGTTGAACTATTGCTGAAAATTATTAGAAGTTCTGTACATGAAGCATTGACATATTGAAAATAAATGAACATATCAACTTACCACGTCTCTTTGCGTGTTCGAACAATTTTGTTGCATATGGGGAATCTGAAAATAATAATTGTGTAACATAGGTTATCAGTGTCATCAATTTTACTTCAATTAATTTTATTTCAGTTGAAAAATTTTTTCACTTACTATTTCTTGTTTTTTCGGCTGACGCGGGAGATATATTCATAATGTAGGTTACATTTGTTTGTGCATCAAGTATAACGATTTCACTATCGATTTCGGTATCCATTTCAGTATCATTCCTCTGTTCGTGTTTCCAACCACAGTTCTGAACTTCCCATTCTTTCCCGCTAATTTCACCGGAAGCGGAGGTCATTTCCCATATTACTGTGAGCGCCTAACTCTCGTATGGTCAGGCGCTCGCAGTACAAAAATTTGGTAAATTTATGACGTCATCAAAGTTACTAGGCACTGATACAGTGCTCTGCAAGCCTATAACGGAACGAAGGCGCAGTGCTGCCAGTACTGAAAGCGTATATCGGAACACGCCGTGGACCATCGGGTGTGCAGGAGAATAGAGGCACGGAAACATCCGATTATGGCCCTGGGGCTGTGGACCAATGTGGCCGAGTTAGCCGTAGCTACTGGCATCGGCTTTTATAATGTACACAACGTAGAAGACAGGATCTAGCTAGAGGCGAGGATGTCGAGTGGAGGGCAGGATCGACTAAGCCGGGCCCCATTCTTAAGGAAGATCTTAGAAACGTGGAAGATAGCGGCAGCTATAAGGGACGAGATAGCTTTCCCCCACGTAGTAGAGTTAGTGCGTCACTTTTGGAACGCACTGATTAGAGATGCGGGCACGGAACTCGGGACCAGCGTACGTTGGGTCACTGAGAAAGCAGTGACTAATACGGTACAAAGGAGTTGGAATGTCAATGAGGTAGCACAAAAGACGGGGTCTACTCTAACAGGAATGAGGTCACTATCGAGCTGGTGGCGGACCACCGGGAACACTGAGTGGTGTTACTTCTCCCTTGCGGTAACTGGGAGATACGCCAATTGCCAATACGATAAGGACACACATTCAAACTCGTGGTCGAGAGGGTGTTGGGTCGACGTGGGTCACGGAGAGGATGATCCCATGTTGGATGGGTTCCTGGTGAGTCTAAATTTCCAGACACGAAGGTGGGATATCAACTACCAGTCACACCCTATGCACGGTAGGCTAGATGGCTGTAGCTGGGTGGTGGACTCCACACTGAGGGAGCCTAGGATGGCTGGGGCAGCAAACGCCAGAACCGAGGGCGCATGAATGGGGCTGGGGAGTGCCCGTGCTCATGAAGGACTTCGGGAAGGGTGAGCTTAAAACCCTGGTTATAGGGGACCTGGCGAAAAAGGCGTTAACTGCAAATGACTATAGCCCGAACACCTACCTGATGAGGGGTGTAATGGACAAGGCGGTCATAGGACTGCAGAAAAATTACCTCGACCGAGTGATTGGTTTACCACCCGAGACTTTCGAAACCCCGGCAACGTCAAAAAACGAGCAAGAGCGGATAGGTGCCCCCGAAGCCGCTTATTATGCCAGGATACGGGAATTGGAACGGGATCTCGCAGCCCTGAAGGGGCCGAGCCAAGGCAAGGACAAGACGACCCTGAATTACGAGGATACGGATGGGCCTCTGGTAGAGGCTACCCTTGTGTGCGAGCAGGGGATAGCCCACAAGAGAGAGGTACCGCCACTGGAGAAGGCGTGTGAAAGAAGAAACATGTAAAGTGCGAGTACTAATAAAAGTTTTATATTGAATACACCGGAGTCGTTAATTTAAACCGCTGCTTCTTAATTTGGCAAAAAGTTCATAACTATCACACTATGATGCTAAGAGAATTTACTTATACCTTTCGTTAAATCAACAAAGATTACATGAACATCATAAGATATTTTTGCAAACATTGTACCCGTTTTATCCTTTCAATGAGAAACCTGTGAAATTTCTTAATGTGCAACAACAGTCAAATGGTAATGATTGTGGCGTGTTTGCAATTGCTTTTACAGTATCATTGATCTTTGGGTTAAAGCCAGACACGATTAGGTACGATCATTATTCGATGCGATCACATTTGCTTAAAATGTTAGAATTATATCATTTAGATCATTTTCCTCAAGATCTTCGTTATGATCCACAGAAAACAGTTCTTCCATTACAAGTAATTTTGTTTCGAAATGTCGACGCTGCACGTAAACGCAATGATCGAAATAACGTACTTGAAAAAAAATCCTGGGAAAATAGAAAGGATGAAATTAATAAACAAAAACGGCTTAAATATTCAAATGAAGCAACGAGCAAATGTTCTCAAGAACGCGAAGATAATACATTGAATAAAGAAAATAAACTACAACGGAAACGAAAAAATTATGCCGACAATGCTGAACAAAA
This sequence comes from Cephus spinipes, assembly GCA_963971525.1. Classification (NCBI taxonomy): domain Eukaryota; kingdom Metazoa; phylum Arthropoda; class Insecta; order Hymenoptera; family Cephidae; genus Cephus; species Cephus spinipes. The sequence continues at coordinate 26,038,932 of OZ020573.1, forward strand.
TCGGGGGGTGGCTGGAAAAAATTATACTGCTAGTATAGATAAAAGACAAGAAACTGCTCGTAAACATGATGCTATTAATGTTGACAGAAATCGAAAAAACGCTCGTACACGTGACGCTGTTAATATTGACAGAAATCGAGAAAACGCTCGTACACGTGACGCTGTTAATATTGACAGAAATCGAGAAAACGCCCGTCAACGTGACGCTGTTAATATTGACAGAAATCGAGAGAAATCCCGTGAACGTAACGCTGTTAATGTTGATAAGGATCGGGAGGCAGCTCGTATAAAGTATAATGAACTAAAAGATAATAAACAAGATCAGAAACGTATTGATTATGATAAAAATCGTGAATATTTTCGGGGTTTAAAACAGAAAAATTACCATGATAACGTTGAGGATAATCGTCTTAAAAAACGTATTAAATATTCAGATAATCACGATTGGGAACAAGCGCGGAAGGAAAAGTTCAATCGTGTCAATTTTCGTCGAAAGCAAGTTAACAATAAAAATATTTGTAATCGTAATAGAGAACAAATTCTAGCGAGAATAAAAGTGAATGCAGCTAAACAAATCGCATTGAAATATAAAAATATCACAGTAGAACACACAACGATAAAGATGAGGAAATCTACAGAAAGTTATATTAAAAGTATTTGTGATAAACTTTCGTTCGGATCCGAAGTAGAATGTAGACTGTAAGCTGAAAAAATAATCAAGTGGTGTGTTCACTTCAGAATTAGTTATGTCGCCAGCATTAAAAGAACTTTAGCTCTTTTGAAAAGTAATGCTGAAGCTAGTTTAACGCGAGCGCTCCAAAGTTATGCATATAACCCTGACGAAGAAATAAGTGCTCTGTGTGGACTATCAAAACATAATCCGTCTTCCGAATCTTACTTTTACGAAGCTGCATATAATGTCGTCGGTGTTTCTGAACCGTTTATAATGAATGCAAAGGGGCAAGTTATTAATATACTGCCACTGATAAGAAAAATTCCAGAAAATAATAAATCATGGCGCTGTGGCAACATTTGCAAAAATAATGATCCGTTAGTAGTAAAAAAATTTAAACATTTTCTTAGGGTACTCTCTATTACCAAATTACAAAACATACGAAGATATGTACAGCGCAGTTGTGTGCGTCAGTTAAGTTATGTAATTCGAAACTTGGTCATTCACAAAGTTGTTATATTGATTAAACTCTTTGCGATTCAACATTTCATGCTGTACAGCTTTTATCTCCGCATTTTCCTAAACTACGATATATTGACAGATTATTTTATGAATTAAATGAAGAAGATAAATATTTACCATCCCTAGACAGAACTTTAAATGCGGGTGATGTAAATTTATTACAAGAAATATCTTCTTCGGCTCAGCAAAATGCAATTAATTTGAACGCAAATGCAGAGGGAATAAGTTTAAATGAAGATGAGATTTCTTCGCGTTATTCATACGCATTTAAAGGATTTACAAAACAGGCGCTTGATGTAACACGGCACGCTTGTATCTCATGCGAAAAACTTTGCTATAAGAAAGATGCTTCGGAATTTGACAAGCTTCGAAAACCAATAACTGGCAATTCTTAGAATAATTTAATGAAATTTCTTCATACTGATGATGTGCGTCAAGAAACTCAGTCGAGTCTCAGTCCGAGTACATGTCACACATCTCAGCCTAGGCTTGATTATATTTGTCATTACTGTTTGAACAAATTTCGAGATGGATGTACAGTGTACACCACCCACATGCATTTTAAATAAACTATCGGTTGACAACATACCAAATCTCATTGATTCTTTAAATGATTACGAACGTATTTTGATCCAAAGAGCAAAAGCTTTTCAAGTTATACAAACAATGGGAACAGTTTCTCGAAAAAATTTACCAAATAGAGAAAAGATAAAAAAAGTTCAAGATAGAACGTTCCATTTGCCTTTGCCAATAGAAGAAACAATGAAAAAAATATGTTTGTCGACCGAAGCAATTAATCTCACAAAAAAACACTTACGTGTAAAAAACTACGCCAAGTACAGGAGTGCTGTGTATTCCTCTAATAAAAAGTATTGATATCAGATTATTGAGGCCGAATACATAAGTCACTACATGTTTGCCTATTATATGATCTAACACTGGCCCATCATTTTAATTGTATTTTCAAAATTTCTTATAACGTTTTCACTACTCTTTTACATTACTACTGCTTCCCGTCGTTGATTATGACTTAATTGTCATTTGATAATTAATAAAACTTTAGATGATCCCTTATCGAGTACTACTTGGCGGGTCCGTGCCAGAAATTCTAAAGTACTTACTTTGAACATACTAATAGTATTCTAATACTATATGTTTGTTATTAAGGTTTTACCATGATTATTATTGACGAGTTATTGTTAATATGCTCTATATAGAAAGTTGACATTGGTTTTGAGTCTAATGACAGGCACAATGAACGCAAATTTATATCAAGAAATGCACGGACCCGCCAAGTAGTACTCGATAAGGGATCATCTAAAGTTTTATTAATTATTAAATGACCATTAAATCATAATCAACTACGGGAAGCAGTAGTAATGTAAAAAAGTAGTGAAAACGTTATAAGAAATTTTGAAAATACAATTAAAATGATGGGCCAGTGCTAGATCATATAATAGACAAACATGTAGTGACTTATGTACTTGGCCTCAATAATCTGATATCAATACTTTTTATTAGAGGAATACACAGCACTCTTGTACTTGGCGTAGTTTCTTACACGTAAGCGTTTCTTGGGGGATAATAATATGCGAAAATTAAATAGTGGAATATTTCAAAAAATGAATGTTCTTAATCCGCGAGAAAAATAAACCGCAGCGAGTTATGTGGAACAAATGTCTAAAGAGGAACTAGAAAGTAATTTAACAACAATATTCTTACGATTACGCAATACACAACAGTATTGGAAAATATCGAGAAATGAATTACGTTGTATGACGCAGCATTATGGTCCTGGAACGTGGTTTTTAACTCTGAGCCCAGCCGAGTGGTTATGGTCCGATTTAACGGAATATATACGAGAGGATAATCCGTCCTTCTCATCAACAATGACACCTAGTGCATTGATTGCTGCTGATCCGATATCGACTTCCAGATTTATAGAAACTAAATTCCGTGCAATGTTAGATTTCATCGGTTCCCCTGATAATCCGATTGTTGAAGTCATTCACTACTTTTGGAGACGCGAGTATCAGGGGAGAGGTATTCAACATTTTCATTTGCTTCTGTGGATAAAGAATGCCCCGATTCTTGGAAAGTCATCTATCGAAGAAGTGTCCAGATTTATACTAAAATATGGAACATGTAAAGTCCCTGATCGAAACGTCTCGCCGTTATTATATCGACGTGTAGAAACGCATCAGCGACATAAGCATAATGAGTATTGTCTCCGTCGTAAAACAAATAAAGCAGGAAAGGTCAGTAGAGTTTGCAGATTTGGATTTCTGCGACCAGTTACAAATACAATGGTGATTAGAGACATAGCTACGTCGATTGCTGGCCGACGAAAATTAAAAATTGAGAGTAGACTTTATGATCTTCCTCGTAGAGATATCGAAGCGAATACCAATGATTACAATCCAACAATTCTTACTGCTTGGGAAGGGAACATGGATATCCAATTTGTCGGTAAGAAATCCGCTTTGTTAAATTGATATATCAACAAATATACAACAAAGTCTGAATCGAGTACCGAAAATCAAACATTTGATGCAATTAATGTTACAAAATCAGCACGCAGTTGTCTGTGGAATATTGCGTTACGTTCTATCAGTAATAGAGAATGCGGAGCTCTCAAGGCTGCAGATACGCTATTAGGTATCTCATTACATGGTACGGATCCTAATACGACGATTAGATGGTTAGATGTCAACCAGATTAGAAGTAGAAAAGTAAAATTATTAAAAGTACAAGCTTTAGACGAAGGTTCTACAGATATCTTCTGCCCTTCGTTAATCGATCATTATTATCCTAATAAACCACTAGAATTAGAATCGATAAATCTTTATGATTTTGCAAAGTGATACGATATTACTCAAATTAAACCCACAATCCCATATGTCGAGTCATATGAAATCGGTACTAATTTTTATATAAGAAGGCGATCGCAATGTGGTTATTTAACCAATCAGTACCGATATAATGTAAATGATCACCCAGAACGATATTTGTGTCGATTTGTTGCTGTTATTTCAACCATGGAGAAATTTTAATGAGTTAAAAAAAGGTTGCGATACCTACACAGAAGCGTTTCATGCATCAAAATCGATATTAACGGAAACAAGTGAGTATCATGAGTAATTAGAGGAAATTGAAACTGCTTTCGGAAACGGTTAGCCAAGAAGGTAATCAAAATTCTTCAAATAATTCTCTACAATGTCGACCGGTCGAAGCTGCCGAAGCCATGCAAGATTTTAAGCTTGCTGGTGACAATATTCCAACACTTAACGTAGAGCAACTGATTTCTGAGCTAAATAAAGATCAAAATAGAATATTTGATACAATCGTAGATGCTATTCAATCGGATAACAAAATCTTACGTCTTTACGTTAGTGGAGAAGGTGGCACTGGAAAAAGTTTTCTCATTAAAACACTTCGACATTGGTTGAAACAAAACTTGAATAAAAATACAGCAAGTACTGCACCCACTGGTATAGCTGCGTTTAATATAAGCCGTTTAACCATTCATAGACTATTTCAACTTCCTGTGGAACATGGCCACACGCCTAAGTATACTCCATTATCAGATTTGGTTTTAAAAACTCTTAGAAATGATCTAAAAGATGTCATGTTATTCATTATCGATGAAGTTGCCATGATTTAAAATATCACTTTCATGTACATACATCTTCGATTAGCAGAAATATTTGACACAACTGATTGCGATAACGGTTGGTTCGGTAGAAAACATATTCTTCTATTTGGGGATTTGCTTCAACTTCCTCCTGTATATGAAGAACTGGCGTTTATGTCTTTACTTAAAGCCAAAATAGAAAAATATGTGGGTTCTCTGGGAACAATTAATCCATGGACTACATTATTTAAATATGATGAGTTAACAATTAGTATGCGTCAACAAAATGATACAGCACATCATGACTTACTTTCGAGAATCCGGATTGGTAGTGTCATGAACAATGATTCAAAAACTGTTGAATCCAGACAAATTCAATTTAAATCTTCAACTGCTGCTCTCAGATTACAAGAACTTTGCGCTTACATTAATAAATTACCCTGTGATGCAGTTTGTTTGTTACCTACTTGTCACATGAGCGATGTTCTTAATACAGCAATGTTGCAACAAATATCGTCGGATGAAATAATATTGTTGGCACGAGATACTATCGATTGTCCAGTTTATTTAAAAAAGAAGATTTCTAAGATACTGACAAAAAATGATGAAGATAGTTCTCGAACTGCCGGTTTTTCTGAAAGTATAATTATTAAAATAGGAGCAAAGATTATGATTAAGAGAAACATTGACGTTACTTCAGATCTTGTTAATAGCACCATTGGTCAGGTGACTTCTGTGCAACGAACTGTAAATGGGACAGATATTGGGGCGATAAAAGTGAAGTTGCCCTCAGGAAATGAATATTCAATAAAACGGGTTATCGTACAGTTTCAGGTGATGGACGATGAATTCGTATTTCGTAAGCACTTCCCCATTTCTCTTAGCTATGAAATTACTATCCACAAGAGTCAAGGACTCACTCTGAACAATGCCGTCATCGATGCTGGCAATCATGTGTTCAGTTGTGGTCAAATTTACGTTGCCCTCTCGCGTTACCTCTATGGATGGAGTGGATTTGATCAATTACGATCCACAATCCATCAAAGCAAGTGAAGCAGCAATTGTTGAGTATAATCAATTAAAAAAATTATACGAATACTACTACTACTACTACTACTACTACGAATACTTAACGCAATTTGATAATATCGTTACATATTTCTTCATCTGCAAGAGTATTAATCTGCAGGTTTGAATTGATTCTTCTTTATCAAATTGCCGTTACATTAATGACGATTATTGTTAACGGTGTCATGAAATTAGTAAAATCCGAAAATATGAAGTCTCATTGGTAAAGAACGTTGTTGTCCTTCAATTGTCACTTCACCGTTTTCAGGATAGGTACATGATTAAAATTGAAACTTGCAAAATCAAAGAGATTCCCACAAGTAGATTATTATTAGGTGGAAATACAGTGAGTATAAAAAGTATTGGTACACCGAGCGTTTTCCGAAAATGAAGAGCTTTTCATATGAATAATACAGGTTTAACGAAAAAAAAATAGCTACACTGTATTATTCTTCAAACATTTCTTTATTTATTCCGACTAAAAGTGTAGGTTAGATTGGCCCAGTCATTTACTGGTGTTTTTAGATTTTTGGCTTTTAGTAATAATTTTTATGTACTGTGACGTTGCATTTCCAGAAATGCACGCCACAAAGTAGAGTCGTGGGAAATTGGAGCACGGGCTAAATTTACAGCCCGCTGTGGTATAAACGTCCACTAGCGGGGGTCGGGGAGCCACCTGGAACATATAAGATCTGTAAATTAATTATATCTAATTTTAATCTACACCTATGAACAAGTCTACACTTACCAACTCGGGGAAGGATGGAGCTGGGTATCTGCGAGGGACGATATTACCGACCCCGGCGGGACTGTTATACCGACCGCTCGACTTCGCTTACCACCACGAACGCCGCCGAATTCAAACTGCTCGACGCCGGTCACCAAAATCGCAGCCGCCACCAGCATCAGAATTCCTGCAAAGGGCGAACGTCATACTTGTACACATGCCACGAAAATCCTGCTATCTCCGTCGAAGTACCCCGCTACCTGCCATTGGGATGCAAACCTGGTGTAACCACACGGGGATCCACTGCTCTCAGGAGGAACGATCGAAATGCCCGAGTGAAGGGTAACCTCGTCTCGCGTCCTAGGGGATCCCGGTGTCCTGCGGGCACGATAAGGACTTCCCCAGAAGGCGTGGAGCGAGAACCCGGTCGGCAACCTGCAAATCACGGGAAGCTGTCACTCGGAGAATCACCCAAAACGTAAAATACGGAGCAGAGTAAAAGACCACTTACCTGCAGTTCGGGTCCATACGCTACCTGTGGACAATCACCAACCAAAGGGCCTGCATCGGCAACCGCCGGTCACAAGTGGAAGTTCGAAGGGAGGCAGCATCTTGTCGGAACATCTCCGCAGAATTCCAAAAGCACGGCACGAAGAACACACGCTCCAGCGTCACAACAACAAGGTGCGGGCCGCGGCATGACAACGCGGGAAACGCCAGTGCCGCCATCCGTCGGAGCACTAACGTATTAGGTTTACCCAGAGGGCTGTGCGAGGGATGCGCACGCAACCGCCGCAGCGTTTGAAGCTACCTGATAGGGTTAATGATACTAGATCCTGGCGATCTATTATCAATACGTACCTAGGATTGGCGGAAGTAACCGCGAGGAACAATCAACCAATTGTAATCGGCAAAAGTGAGGGATCGGGTGGGAGGATAATACCCCGGGTTTCGCGAAAAGAATTGTAATCGTTCTCTTTCGTCGTGGACCTCCCAAGCAAGTGGACGTTTCTTTCACCGCTCCTGAGAATCCATCGAAAGCTTCCTTCGTGTGGGGCATTCTTATTGTTAATATCTGGTAAGCACTCTTTCTTGTAACCGGGTACGAAACTCTTCACGCTATCTCCGTGAGTAATAGTATCACACGCTACCTAGTAGCGAGAGATTTGCTACCACGAGCCTAAGGGCCCAAGTAAGCATTCAGCGAAGAGCTTCGTCGCCGGATTAATAATTCGAATATGTTAGTGCGCAAGTGAAGTGTTAATGCATACGAGTGGTGGTTTCCCCGATTACGGCCACGGCGAAGACCTGTTTTGGTTTCGTCCGGTCACCTTATCGTATTTTACTTTATTGTATTTTATTTGATTTTACGTTTCATTTAATCGGTGTGGGTACACTGGTCCGGATAATCCCGTCAGTGTACCATGCATTTTTCTTGAGTTGATCGGATCGCGTGTGTAAGATTTTCTCATACGGGTAATAATAAGAACGGCTACCTGGGACAGCGTGAATCCCGCCGCGGCTACCTGAGTCCTGGGGACTCCCGAAATTCGCGAGAATAGGAGTCAGACGGCAAGGCTCTATACGCTACCTAGAGTAGCCTTAGCTCCCTCATCTGTCGGGGTAATCCGAGTGTCGACCACGCGGTCGCGAATCGAATGTAATGTTATGATTTTTCTTTGTTCTGTTCTATTGTATTATGTTACCCAAATTTTATCTTTCGACGACCTATTGATTTCATCCATTTTCCTTATTGCGTGGATTGTACCACCTACATTGCCTGTATTATTTGTGTTACCAGGAATGCGAAGGGTCCTTGGAAAAGAATAATATTGTAACCGGCAGATCGGCCGTAATTGGTGTGCGCGTTACATCTACGCTCCTCGCTATCTATTTCCCGAACTCTGTAATTACCGAACTTTACCGCGACTACCTCTGGTAGTCCTTCCGTACCTCTATCGGGTTTCGATTGTTGTTATATGTTGGCTTGCCAGGGGCAATAAATTGTTAAGTTTTGGTTACATAATCCTGGCTTACGGCTCTTACTTCCTAATTACCCCGCCCCTCTCCTATACCTATCGAGGCTGAGCTAGTCAGACTTCCGCGACGCATCAGTCCTAGTATCGTTAGGTTTTCGGTTCTTAGCGCTACCTTGGTGCTTTTCATTATCGTTCCCTCGTGGCATCACTGGATGCCTGGCGCCCATCGGCGTATCTATCAGGTTTCGTGTCGCGTACGAATTCGAAGGTACGGGACCGATCGAGCGAAGGTACTCTCTGTTCCCGAGTCTAGTATCGTGACTCAATCTTAGGGAATTCGAGAACAGGTGTTACAGTACATTCCGATGAAAATACATTTTTTCGATTGCACTAAATAATTCGACATTCTGGTCATACGTTAAAATTTTCGTAGACAGTCTGGAAATATTACATTTCATAGAAGCCCATGATTAACAAATCGTTCTGCCTTATTGGTCATTTACTAGTGACTCTACCCTAAAATTGTCAAACATTCCATAAGAGGAATTTTTTTTAACCGTCTAAAAAGAGAATCTGGACTTGGTCACTGATATACATTGCGATAAATGTAATAATCATAAAAATTGTTTCAATTTCGTGAAAGAAATGTACTCTGATCCTAAAGACGCTCGTCGCTTGCTTTGCGTAGCCGAGCCGCCAAGGTTGTGTGCTCCGGCCTTGACGTCATCTCTCCTCGACAGCGCTCCGCCAAGCCAGTAGTTGGCTCTCTCGGGCCCCGTCTCAATAGAAATTTTGTCGAATCCTCTCGAATCCGCTTAATGAACATAAAAACAAAGGAAAAATTCCCCATAGGGAAATAAATGGAAATTTTTAAAATAAAGTCAGTCCAACACCACACGAAACGCTCCGTAACCCATCAGGCCCCACGACGTTGCCGAATTCGGCTATTTTGTGACGTGCATGAAAATGCCATAGATTTTACCCCGTCAGGTCCTCGGCGGGAATTGTAGTGGTACGCGGGAAAACGCGAATTAGAGAAGAATCCAGGCAAGATGCCACTACCTCAAGGACTAACGAAGTTATGAATTGGTTAATTTCTGATTCTGTTGTTTGATTTTTGCTATGTCCCATGCCGCGAATATTGTATCCGCGGACTTATCGAGTCTCGAAAAGAACCAGCGAGGGATCATCAGCGTGGGAGGAACGAGGACGAAAGGCTGAGTGACGTCAGAGCGCCGGCAGGGTCCTAGCTGCGCGCGCTGTAGCTCACCGCACCAATCACCTCGCGACTTGGAGCAACTCTACGCACGCTATCACCCGAGCTACATGAACTGGTCTACGCGTACCGAGTAACTAGCAGGGAGCTATTACTCATTCCGCGTGACATAGACCTACGAACGACGGAACACCTGTAACGCACCACAACTCATGACGGAGACCCACCGCTATCGACAACAGGAACGAAGACTCGCGAACTGGGAATCCGGGGACGCCTGGTGAACCGTCGCGAATTCCTATGGGACGACGGAGCCGATCGCGGGGCAGCCAGTAATCGCTGTTCCCGAATCGTATGAATTGTTTCGAAGAATTATTTGAATTGTAGCGCGTGGTGTCATATTGGAGATTTCTGATTGGGGCCGTAGGACCAATCAGCGGTGGTTGCGAATAAGGGAGAGGATGATAGTCTCCGGTGCTGCCGATTACGATCGAAAGGGAAGGCAACTTCCTTTTTCTTGCCTGGACCGTCGACGACGCCAGTCGTGTTTTTGGGAGCCGTTTTGTTTTCGGGGTTCAAGTCTGTGGAGAATCCGGACTTCGTCCAAGGCCGCGTGTACATAGACATAGAGATTTCGGTAAGCGATTTGTTAAGTTTTGTGAGCGACGAAATCTCGTAATACCCCGCGTTTTGTCCGTTTTTGGAATGGTGCCTGTAGGCACGTGGGAAATGTTCCCACTCGTAGAATCACGTTCGTTTGGAGTACGAGATTCCGCCGACCGGCAAGGGACTTTGTTCGCGTAAATATGTTGCCCATCGTGGACATATTTATCGCGCGTTGTGTAAATCGAAGTGCATATGACTGTGAGCGAATGAATCGTTCTCTCGGCAATGTCGAGTCTTAGATCTCCGAATCTTATTGTATCGCGTTCACGTTAGGGACGTGTTGGCGAGAGACACGAAATAGTCCTTGAGGTCGTGTTGTTCGAAGTCCCGCGATTAGATCGCGTTGTAATTTGGAATCGACTCATGTATTGAGAATTGTGTGTATTTGAACCAATAGCGAATTGTCCGAAAGAAGTCGTAATGTCGAAATGTCGAAGTGTAGCGAAATGTCGAATTGAATCGAATCGTACGAAAGTATTTATTGAATGTCGAAAGTATCGAAGATTATCGGATTGTACGACTGTATTTTAGCGAATTGTAAGAATTAGACTGCGCGGAATAGATCGCGAACGTTATTCGTAGAAATTCGGTTTAGGACATTGTAATTAGAAATTAATATTGTCATTTGTTGTCGTTTTAGTCGCGATCTTATTGGGTCCATTATTTATTTTTGAAATTGTTAAATTTGGATTTTGTTATATCCGCGTGGTCGCGTCCGAAATTGGCGCAAAAATAAACGATCGATTTTGTTATTGTTGACCCAAAAAGCCGAAGTGTTCATTTCGTTGACGTTGTCCTTACTCTTGAAGATCCCAGCCGCCTCCGCGTAGCTGAGTTAGCCAACGTAGGCACGCGAAGACGAACCGTACAAATTGATACGTGGTTCCCGTTTTGGAACCTGGCGCCCAACAATACCAGAGGTATTATTTTGAATTGTATGTGTTAGCCCTGGGTTGCCTGGAACGCGAAGGAATCGCGTAAGTTGTGCGCCGGTCAGTCTCTCATCTCCCGACGAGGCTCGATCGCGAATTATACGTCACAATATAAAAGGTACTAAGGCACCTTATTATTAAATTAATGAATGAGGTTTATTCATAAACTAAACATAAGTACCTGAATTCCTTAGGAGCCTCGGGGTTTCTCAGTGGTGTCATGAGAAAAGGTAAACACGGATATCCTGAATCTCCGACGAGCATTCCATCGAATTCTCATTTCATGCATCGCATATACAATCGAGACTTTCGGAATATTCGACTGTCATGTGCACTGTCAGGCCACTCTGGTATAATATCTAAAAAATTCCATTCGAGGACCAACGACAGCCTGTTTTTCTTTATCAGATATTCAAGATAAAATTAAATTACGAGGATCGTTCAATAAGTCCTTAGAAAATCTAAGAGATGGTGCTCGTAGCATCGACAATGGTATGTTTTTAGTAAACACCACCACTCACTAGATAGTCGTTCAAGGCTCAGTTATATCCGTCACGTAGTTTCATTTTTATTGTCGATTGAAGGAAAAAAACTTGTGTTCATTTAGAAAAATGGAAAGAAGTGAGTTTCGATCGGTGATTAAACACTTATATTTAAAAGGCTTAACACCGAAAGAGATCAAAGCTGAGTTGAATGAAGTTCATAGCACATCTGCTCCTGTGTTTGCAACTGTTTACAATTGGGTAAATGAGTTAAAACGTGGCCGTACATCCACAAAAGATGAACATCGTTCGGGACGTCCAGTGGAAGTGACTACCCCTGAAATGATTGACAAAATCCACGATATGGTTTTGAGTGATCGACGAATCAAAGTGCGCGAAATAGTTGAGGCCAAAGGCATATCGCAAGGTACAGTGTTTTCAATTCTACACAAAGAATTGGATCTGAAAAAAATATCGGCAAGATGGGTGCCGCGCTTGCTCTCAGCGGAGAATAAACGCAATCGTGTGGTCGACTCTGAGGCTGTTTTGGCACTTTTCCGTCGCAATCCTGACGAGTTTCTGCGTCGATACATAACTGTGGACGAAACGTGGATACACTACTACACTCCAGAGACAAAGGAACAGTCAAAACAGTGGATTTTTGAAGGCGAACGGGCTCCGAAGAAGGCGAACGGGCTCCGAAGAAGGCGAAGACGGTGAAATCGGTCGATAAAGTGATGACCACGGTCTTTTGGGATGCACGCGGAATCAACTACACCGATTACTTGGAAAAACGACGAACAATAACTGGAGAGTATTATGCGACGTTATTTCACCGGTTGAGCGAAGAAATCAAGAAAAAACGTCCTCATTTGAAAAAGAAAAAGATCCTTTTCCATCAAGACAATGCACGGGTGTACACTTGCGCAGTTTGGATGGCCAAAATTGCGGAATTAAAGTTCGAATTGTTACAACATCCACCGTATTCACCGGATTTGGCCCCCAGTGACTTTTTTTTAATTTCCAAACCTAAACAAATGGCTCGCCGGACAACGATTCGCGTCGAAAAAGGAAGTCATCTCTTGGCGTTCTTATGTAGTCGTTGATCAAACTGGCAAGCAATAAACTGACACGAAGAACTACTCGTGATATAGTTGGTTGTGAGACGGTCATTGTATCACCAAGAAGAAGCTGTAAGTATTACAAATAAAATTATATTTTCTCGTTGAAATTATAATAGAAAATATAATGAAATTAGTAAATACAAGTCTCCAAAAAACAAACATGGTGAAACAATTTTGCTATATGTACTTGTCTAGAGATGCTACCGTGTCTCTTGATACCATATTCTACTTGCTCGACGTACCTGAAAACTTGTGGTAGCGTAATATCGCAATCAGATTAATAGCTGCATCACATGTGAAATAGGTAAACCACGATTATTAATTCTTGCAAGTCCTTCTTCTATTTTCGGTAATACTCCATACAAAATGGAATCCTTTCTAAAACGATAGCGTCTCTTGAATTCTCCATCATTATACAGTTCAAAAGGATTTTGCCCATCACGAATATCAATATCACCCGTCATCATCTTCAATATCACTCAAATGAACCAACTCCATCATCACTTGCACGTTCTTAAGCCGTCTATGATGTCGACTTAAAAACGTAACCTCAAATTCCACAAATAACAAGCCGTTTTAGACGAATAAGAAGATCTTATTTGACTATGAATTCATGACGTGTTAATACTTTCTTAAGAAGTAACTGTGAAACTATTTCAATAAGAATTGCTTCATTAAGCAAAAACCTAAGTCTATGCTTAAGACAATGCTTCAATCGCGTCTGTAAATGTGAATGCCAACTTAGACTCGTGCTTGAGGTAAGCTTATGAATAAGATGCGACTGTCAATACCGGCTTTAGACTGAACCAGGGTTAGGCACGATTAAGGGATAATTGTGTTATAGTAATAATAAAACGTTCTTCCAGGTTACATTTCCTCACTTACTATGACTCGCGTATCTATTGGGTATCTATGGGATCTATCAAAAACGGTGTCTTTCACGTGTCGGGAACGCCTAATTATTCTCAGAATCTTCCAATTTTGCTTGCGAGTTGCAGTTGCCACCTGGTGGCGCGGCAGCAAACTAGTGCTCACTCGTATACTCCTGTATTGTTTAGGGACTCTTGGCATACAATAATCATATTAATTTACTTGTAATGTGATTTTTAATCCTGAAATGAAATATTAATATACCGAGTATAAAAATTAAGTATCGGGTATATAAGTTTTCGTTTACATTTTATAATTTTTCTATACGAACTAGTAAATTAACCATTCATTGTATATTATTTTCTGATTCATATACCAAGTTCGTGAATTAAATACGCCTTAGGATATTAAGGTAGTACGAGCGGTTACTATCATCACGTCATAGTAAACATGAAAAAAAGGTTTTAAACAAATTTAAAGCATTTCAATTTAGAGAAGAAGCAAAGTGCCTCTAACATAAAAAGAAATAATAGTTTGAAAACTATTAACAGTGAAGCAACAAAAGCGTAGTTACTTAGAGATCATATCTTATACCATTTTTCTGAAGAAAAATCTGCATCACTTGTTCGATTTCAATGTACTATAGCTTACTTTATTCGTTAAAACATTCTTTAGTGATCCACCAAGAAAGATTTATTTCTAAAAATCTATGGCTTAAGAATATAGCTATTTGTTCATACTATGATTCAATAAACAATTTCTTTGGCAACAATTCCTGAGGAACAATAGCGCTAATCGAGAAATCTAATCCGGTGAGTTTTCTGAGAATCGTTTAACGAATAAAATAAGCTATAGCACATTGAAATCGGACAAGTGATGTAGATCCAGATGCCACCCACATGCGTTTTAAATAATCTATCGGTCGACGACATACCAAGCCTCAATGACTCTTTAAATAATTATGAACGTAAAAAATTTACCAAATAAAGAGAAGATAAAAAAAGTTCGTGGTAGGATATTCCATTTGCCTTTGCCAATAGAAGAAACAATGAAAAAGCTATGCTCGTCCACCGAAGTAATCAATAAAAATCATGAGCTATATCTATATATATTAGTTCGAGGAATTCCGACGAAAGCTAAAGTCGTATGGGAAAATTTGGTGAATGTTGAAAAGGTATTTGAAGCATTGTCATGGCTTAAAAATAATAATCCACTTTATTTTGAAATTAAGTTACCACAATGTTTGGACAACTTATTAGACTCTTGCGAAAATGATGTTGAATTTACTATAGAAGATGTCCAAGAAAATAAACAAGCCCTATTGACACAAATCACAGATCCGGAAACATATTATGAACACTTTTCAATTTATCCCGTGCATGAAAAAAAAGTAAATGCTACTGCAACCGACTTATATCAAATGCTTAAAGGGTCTACCCTAATTAGACGGGCAAAAAAAAGGCTATTTTCACGAATTTTTTTGACCGGTATAAATCATAAATATGGATATAAAAAGTGGTAGGCCTAAAACATACACTCTTAAAATACGCAAAAAACATTTTTTTATATTTATTTTACTCAGTTTTCGTACAGAAAAATGGGGGAGAAGACAGGTCCAAAAAAAAAGATGGGTGTGCGCTGTTGATGAAATCTCTGGAATGGATGATCTGAAAAAAAAAATATAATGGTTTTAGATTCAGTAGGTAAATGGCTATCGCGCATATCATACGACTTTTGATTTTTTTTAAAATGACAGAATGGCAGCCATTTTTCCAAAAACTACGAAAAAGCACGTTGTTTTTCATCGTTTTTTGCAAAAAAAAATAGTTACACTCAACATTTCAAAATTCATATGATATGCGCTATAGCTATAGTCATAAAGAATAGTTTCGGAGATTTTATCAACAAGCCGTCCAAAAACGTCATTTCGAGAAAAACGCGTTTAAAGTTTTCTTTAAAATCGAGAAAAAATCTTACTTACGTCTAATCAGCGATGCCTGCATCATACATTATGCCTTCAGTTTCTTCATAGCGCTCATTTTCATCCAAAATAGCCTGCCTTCGTTTCGTTCTGGTTACAATAGGTAGCAGCTCCTCATGTATACAAAGGCAGGTAGGTAGTACCGCTCCGAGCGGTGTGTATATTAGCGCGCTCAGGTAGCTAAGTAAACGTCGCTCAAAAGTACACTTAGACTATTAGGATCTTTATAAAATTTTAGTATGATACTTTTAAGGTATTACTACGGTAAACTCAAAACCGTGTAATCGAGCTGAAATTTGTTTTACGTCTAATTTGTATAGCAGTACATCTCTCTACAAATTTTTAACACGATTCACTCATCAGTTTCCGAGTATTTCCGAGTTAAAGTCAGGACTCGTAACACGTATTCCCTATACCTGGCCAATAAAACGCGCATGGTTTTTTTTATTGCATTTGACTCGTCCGTGTAATTCCGATGAAAAACTAATATGTGGCAAAGGAAAAAATTAGGAATTTTTTAGATTTTTAGTCAGAACTTTTTACTCATAGGATTTATTGATAGACATGAAAGAAGTCGATATTTATTACGAAATATCTCGTACGACGGCTAGACAAAAGAGCGTTACGGCAACATTGCGTTTGAGACTGTATTCGGTGTATATACGTATATACACTACTACATCCAATGTACATTAGTGTGCGCCTATCGATGCAGGGATGGGCGTGTGTGAGTGAACTGTACCAGTTCAAAAGTTGACGCTGGATTGTTCAAATCTTACATTAAAACTTTTGTTTTTTTTGGTCCGTAGTAATACCTTAAACAGAGTTGTGAAAATTGTAATGTGAAAATAATGCATTATTTATTACGAAAAATATGAATAATAGAATTCGATTCCATTACCCATTACTTTATGAATGAGTAATGGAACTCAAATCCATTATCCATTACTTTTTTAATGAATAATGGAACTCAGATACATTATCCATTACTTTTTTAATGAATAATGGAACTCAGATCCATTATCCATTACTTTTTTAATGAATAATGGAACTTAGATCGGTCACCCATTACTTTATTAATGAGTAATGGAACTCAGATCCATTATCCATTACTTTTTTAATGAATAATGGAAATCAGATCGGTCACCCATTACTTTATTAATGAGTAATGGAACTCAGATCCATTATCCATTACTTTTTTAATGAATAGTGGAACTTAGATCGGTCAACCATTACTTCATTAATGAGTAATGGAACTCAGATCCATTATCCATTACTTTTTTAATGAATAATGGAAATCAGATCGGTCACCCATTACTTTATTAATGAGTAATGGAACTCAGATCCATTATCCAATACTTTTTTAATGAATAATGGAACTTAGATCGGTCACCCATTACTTTATTAATGAGTAATGGAACTCAGATCCATTATCCATTACTTTTTTAATGAATAGTGGAACTTAGATCGGTCACCCATTACTTTATTAATGAGTAATGGAACTCAGATCCATTATCCATTACTTTTTTAATGAATAATGGAACTTAGATCGGTCACCCATTACTTTATTAATGAGTAATGGAACTCAGATCCATTACCGATTTAAAAATCGGTAATGGTGGATGTCTATGGTAAAAATCGGTGGATGTCTATGGTAAAGAAATGGGTAATATCACATTACTTCCGAAAATTCTGTTAAATAAATAAATAAATTGAAAAACCGTGCGAAAAATAAATAAATAAATAGATTAATTGAAAAATCGTTCAAAAAATAAATAAATAAATAGATAAATTGAAAAATCGTACGAAAAATTGATAAATAAATAGGTAAATAGAAAAACCGTTCAAAAAATGAATAAATAAATATATGACTAAATCGAAAAATCGTTCGAAAAATAAATAAATAAAATATCGAAGTCTGCGGTCTTATGCATATGCGTAATTGTCAGGATGGGGATCACGGAAAATAGATTTCAAACCATTAATATCTTTAATAATAACATTTTAATATCACAGTTTATAATATATATACAGGGTGTTCGTTATGAAACGCACTGTAGTAACACCGTTACATTCCTTTTCAAATTCTAATGAATACGTGTATTTTCATTTTTTATTTCATATATCAAAATTTCGAGATAACCAAGGTTGAAGTTGCAGTAATGCGACCAATCAGAACGCGTTTAAACGGAGCTTAGATGACGTCGCGAGCCAGCCCGCAAGGCCTGCTTACAGTAGGCCAATAACACTAAGAGTATCGTCGTAGTGTCAGTGTTTATCTGCATGTAATTGAGTAAGATACAAGAGACGATACTTTTAGTGTTATTGGCCTACTGTAAGCAGGCCTTGCGGGCTGCCTCGCGACGTCATCTACGCTCCATTTAAACGCGTTCTGATTGGTCGCATTACTGCAACTTCAACCTTGATTATCTCGAAATTTTGATATATGAAATAAAAAATGAAAATACATGTATTCATTAGAATTTGAAAAGGAAGGTAACGGTGTTACTACAGTGCGTTTCATAACGAACACCCTGTATATATATATATTTGATTTATATATATATTATATATATATATTGACAGTTTATATATATATATATTGTAACCTATACATCCGAGGATATTCGTATCGCGGTAATAATAAGATCCCGCTAATCCGAATAACCTTAACATCCAGTAATAACAATTCGTAGGCATCGCGACGCTCACTTCTTCCGCACCTCGCAGGCCCCCTGGCCTACCATTGACGGGTATATAAACAGCGACGTTTCGCGACTCGAGCATTCTATCACCTGAGCTAGCTAGGTTACCTTTAGTAAAGTAAACGAGCAAACCGTCTCGGGCAAGCTGGCAAACCGTCCCACTTGACCATCATTTCTAGAGGTACTTCTACTCTTGTAATCGAGCAAACCGTCTCGGGTAGGGAGCAAACCGTCTCTTCTACCAGATAGAATCAATCTCTGCATTTTAGTTGGGCCGTCACTTTGACACATTTCATCATTGTGCCGTTTCCGCTATACATGCCCTCATAATTTTATTTAAAGACTTGCACAACTAGCTACTCTACGAATGAGACTTCTCACCTCGCCGAGATAGCAACGTTGTTTTAGATAGGACCACGTCTACCTGTGATCACGAGTTCCCTAGAGGAAGACTGCTCAGTAGTTATACAAGGAGAGTTCTGGATCAAGATTCCTGCACCGACATATTACCGGCATCCGGGTTCTCGTCCGTGCTAAGTTGGGACGTGGGGCCCCCTAGGTTAGCGACGTTGGCGCCCCCTAGGTTAGCGACGTTGGCGCCCCCTGTGTATGGTAAGTTAGGACGATTGGGCCCCCTATGAAAGATTTCTGCTTACCGACGGCACCGAAAATTTTGGGTGCTGCGCGCGCGCGCAGGAGTCGACGGCGCCGACCCCTTCGTCGGCTGACGTCATCGGAAGGGGGCCCTAGTTTTACGTCAGGTGTCAGGGACTTTACGTCAGGTGTCAGGGATTTTACGTCAGGTGTCAGGGATTTTACGGCAGATTTCAGAAATATTACGGCAGGTATCAGGGATTTTACGGCAGATTTCAGAAATATTACGGCAGATTTTAGGAATTGTACATCAGACGTAATTGAGTACATTTATATATTTTCACTCATCATAGTCATCCTCATTCACAATAACAATAATTTTTATTTATTCGCTTGATTTTCTCCTCCTGCCCTTGAATTCTCAGGCTGACGCTCCCCAGAGGATGAGTTCCCTGAAGAACCTCTCGCAGTGTTACCCTGATCCGATCTAGTAGGATTTCCATGTGTCGCTGAGTTTTCGAATGAATTATTGTTTGCGAATGTGATGCGACGATGCCTTTCAGAATCTGGGAGATCTGAACTACGCAGCCACTCATGATACCGATCTCTTCGAAACTGCTCTCTTTCTCTTGTAGCCCGCTCGCGTTCTGCTCCCTGTGATTGCCCCATTTGAGGTTACCTCGTACGTACCTTTTTCGTTGATTATCGCTCTTGGAATGATAGTATAATACAACTGTAACGTTATTTATATAGAAAAGGTTTACTATAGGAGGTGGTGGTGGTGGTGAGAACAAGCCGCTTATGTTTGCTGAATTTGGTGGAAATATAAAATATTACTTCAAGAATACTAATTTTATATATTTATTTCATTAAAATTTTATAATATATGTATGTATATTCAGATCGTTGTGAAGAAGTGAATTCGGTTTCCAATTAAACTGAAATATAGAATATATAGATTTTATTTTTCTAATACTTTTGAAATGAGATGGAAACAAATGTTTTTTCTTATACGTACCATTCACATCACTTAATCGGAGGAACCAATACTCGTTGTTATTTCTCACAACGAGTTTAGTTATAACTCCCACTAATTCTGCAAATACCGCGTTGTTATTGCCAATTTCAGGGCGGTACATAAGTAGCCCCACGGCTACAGCCTCTTTAATGGCTGCTTCGGAAGCCCTTTGCACCCATTCAATCGGGACAAAAATTGTTATATTGTGGAATCCTCGTCCTCGTCTATACTCCATTCTATAATTGATAATCCATTTTTTAATTTATGTTCACGTTAACACATTTCAACCATTTTAAATTTGCACTTCACTTATACAATATCCAAGATAAAGTGAACTCACGTAAAAATTTTGGGTACCCTGTTGCACTTGATCGACTGACTGTTCGCACTTCGTACTCCAATGGTAGTAAAATGTCAAGTGAAGTGCAATCTCACCATACTTCTTATAGAGTACCGATGTTTAGACTAGCGAATAACGCGTCAAGTCCTTCTACATATCATCAACATTAACTCCAGCGAGATGGTCAACGGTTTTGGCGAGCCGAAAATATAGGGTTACTCGAAGGCTAGATGAGGTTTTCGGCATGTGTCTTTGATGGTTAGGAGCTACCGAGGACTTGTTTATATCACCGCCGAGCTGAATAATTTTCTTGGAATGACACACACACACACACACACACACACATTAATGAAGGGATAGACAATTAGAGCCGTTGCCGATTTTAATGCACAAGTTTTCGCACCGCTTTGAATATTATTATTATTATACCTAAAATAGGTAATGCATTAGACGTATAAAAGACCGCTCGTGATGTAGAGCAGCCATTGACGTTCAAACCGCATCGAGTGCATCTTATTGTAAACGTTTTTAACGAGAGAAAAAATGGATTCGGCAAAGTGTAAGAAATTGATTAAGATTATGGAAGAAGCATATAAACTGCTCAAGAAAGAATCATCGATTGTGGAAATCACAAAATGGACAAAGTTTGGTACTCAAAATATTCGACTTCTGAATAAAATTCTGAGGAACGTTGCGCTTACGAACGGGGAGAAAACCAAAATCTTGACAACCATTGGAATACTAAAATCGTTGAATGAAAAATTTAAACAGCACCTTCAAAAAAGGGGTGAAGGAACTGTGAGAGAGAGAAGGAGTGACAGAGTACGTTGGGATGACTTGGAATCAGCCTTCAAGGGGAGAATAAGAACGGGAGTGATAGCAAATTTGCGACACAAGGACTTGAAGCGTTTTCTGGAAGATTCAAGAAAACTGTTCGCTGTTAGAGTGAAAAATGCGCTCCGAAAAGATGGAAATTTGAAAGTGAACGTCGTTTTGTCCTATAAATTCGAGACTATGAAAGGCGGTGAGCTTATCGAGGACCTAAAGTTCTTTAATACGAAAAACGAAGTAATTCTATCATCCACGGAGATCAATGAGTGGTTCAATGTCAACGTAGTGGAAAAATTATTAACTAAAATCGAAGACTTCCAAGAAAAAGAATCGGGCTGGTCGTTGTTGGAAATAATAAACTTAGCGGTAAATATCAACAGATATATACCGATACATGGTGGTCTGTCGACATTCATCGAGTTGCCTAAGAACGTGCGGAACAAAAAGGCAGTGGTGAATATTATAAATAACGATCCGTATTGTTTTCTCTGGTCCGTTACGGCAGCTCTTCATCCAGCTGAACAAAATGTACAAAGGATCAGGTCGTACCCACATTTCAGCTCAGTACTAAAGTATGAAGGTATACATTTTCCTATTGGCTTGAAGGACATTCCAAAATTCGAAGTGATTAATGATTTAGTGATTAACGTTTACGGTATAGAACGCGATGCGAATAAGGGTGGTAATGAGATAGTACCACTTTATTTAAGCCAGCACAGATCAAATAAATCTCCAATTCATCTTCTGATGGTGGAAAGTGAAAATGACGTGGAAAGTGATGATGATGATGATGATGATTTGAACATGGAATTTTTATCAAAAAGTGTAATTTACCATTTTGCTTGGATCCGAAATTTATCTCGACTGCTAAGTTCTCAGATTTCAAAACATAACGGTCATATTAGACTGTGCGATAGATGCTTGTGCCATTTTCAAACTGAAAACTCTTTCGAAAAACATAAACTGGATTGTGCGAATATAAATAAGTGTAGAGTGATTTTGCCAAATGGTGAGGAAAAATTGCTGAAGTTCAAAAATTACAAGTATCAGGAAAGTGTACCATTCGTCATTTATGCTGATATCGAATGTATGTTGAAACCAGTTGTAAATGCGTCCAAAGCATCAAACACGATACTGTACCAAAATCATGTTCCACACAGTATCGCATATTACCTAAAGTGCGCCTTCGACGAGTCTCTATCCAAATTCAAAATTAATCGTGGAAATAATTGTATCGAGTGGTTTATGGATGAACTGCGGGAATTAGCACGATCTTTAGAAATTTATCATAAACGTATTGTACCCATGCAACCACTGAGTCTCGAACAGACGCAACAATTTTATTCCGCAAAGATCTGTCACATTTGCGCGAAACCATTCACATTGCAAGATGTCAAGCATCACGATCATTGTCACTTTACAGGCAAGTATCGCGGTGCGGCGCATCCCGGTTGCAATTTGAATTATAAAAACTCACATACTATTCCCATAGTTTTTCACAACCTGTCTGGCTACGATTCACACTTTTTGATTAAGGCTCTAGCTACTTCCTTCGAAGGTTCCGTAAATCTTTTACCGGTCAACAAAGAAAGATATATATCGTTTACAAAGAACGTTAAAGATACAATTATAAATTTTCGATTCATCGATTCATTCAGATTTATGGCAAGCAGCATTGAAAAATTATCCTCCTATCTTAATGATTCCGAGAAAATAATTACACGTAAACATTGTGACAATGCGGAGAAATTTAAACTGTTAACGAGGAAAGTTGTATTTCCATACGACTATGTTGACTGTTGGGAAAAACTCGAAGAGACGCAATTACCATCGAGAGAAAATTTTTTTTCGAAATTGAATAACGAGGAAATTTCTGAGAGTGATTATGCGCATGCGTCTAATGTTTGGCGTACGTTTAATATTAAAACTTTGGGTGAATATTCCGATTTATATCTAAAAACTGATGTTTTACTTTTGACTGATATTTTCGAGAATTTTAGACGCAACTGCTTCTCTACGTATAAGTTAGATCCTTTGCATTATTACACCGCACCCGGACTTGCGTTCGATGCTATGCTCAAGTGTACGGGCGTTGAAATGGAACTCCTCGATGATGTAGAAATGTTATTGTTTGTCGAGCGAGGTATTCGTGGCGGCATAGCCCAATGTTCTAACAGATACGCCAAGGCTAACAATAGATATATGGGCGCGGATTTCGATCCAACCGAAGAAGAATCATACCTCATGTACTATGATGTCAATAATTTGTACGGTGCAGCTATGAGTCACTTCCTGCCGTTCAACTCGTTCGAATGGGAGCAAAATATCGAACAACTGGATATTCTTAAAATTCCCGATAATTCCACTATAGGATATATACTTGAAGTAGATCTAGAGTGCCCCACGGAGCTTCACGAAGTTTACAAAGATTTACCATTATGTCCTGAGCATTTTGTACCTACTCTCTCACGATATAATATTAGAAAGTTAATGACTACACTTCTACCGAAAAAAAGATACATCATTCATTATGAAAATTTAAAACAGTGCTTAAGTTTAGGCATGAAATTAACAAAAATTCATAGAGTTTTAAAGTTTAATCAAGCTCCGTGGTTAAAAAAATATATAGATTTAAATACGGAGATGAGGAAAAAATCTAGAAATGATTTCGAGAAAAACTTTTACAAACTGATGAATAATTCGGTTTTTGGTAAAACAATGGAGAACGTTAGGAAGCAAAAAGACGTTAGACTCATTACTAAGTGGGATGGGAGGTATGGAGCAAAAGCTCTCATAACAAAACCGAATTTTCATAGCTGCACCGTCTTTGACGAGAATATGGTTATAATCGAATTAAATCGTACCAGAATTAAATTCAATAAACCTATATACGTAGGATTTTCAATTCTGGACATCTCTAAAACATATATTTATGATTTTCACTATAACTACATCAAGAAGACTTTTGGCGAGCAAGCAAAATTAATGTACACCGACACAGATAGCTCGATATACCATTTTAATGTTCCCAATGTATACGAATTAATTAAGCGCGATGTACACAGATTCGACACTTCAGACTATCCGTCGGATAATGTATACGGCATACCATTAGTCAATAAGAAAGTTTTAGGTCTCATGAAGGATGAAAATAATGGTAAAATCATGACGGAGTTTGTAGGACTGCGGGCGAAATTGTACAGTTTTCGAATTTTAGGCGAAACTAGGGATAAGAAGCGTGCGAAAGGAATCAAAGGATCTACGTTAAAGACCATAACCTTCGATGATTATCTGCAGTGTCTCGAGCGTCGAAAAAATTTGATTAAACCTCAAAATTTGATTCAAAGCAAAAAGCATGAGGTTTATACTGTTGAGCAAAAGAAAATAGCATTAAGTTGGAATGATAAGAGAGTGATTGTTGCTCATACGACGGATACCCTCCCATGGGGTTATAAAATATGTTAAAATATGTAAAAGTGTGCAAGGAAAAAATGAATTTTTCATCATGACCACAACGCGTACCGATCAGCTGGTGGACCGTTCGTTCGTGTGTGCATTTAGATCCTCGTTTCTACGAACTACAAGTGGGGGTAAGCTGGAGCGATTCATCAGCCTCGCCTCGGCTCAGCCGCTCGACTCCGAGTTAGAACAGAAAAAGCCTGCAAGATGGGTCGCCGGTGTGAAATTCGCTTGACAGTGAGTGTAGTGTCCTCTAAGTGTCTATTAATAAATTAACTAAATATTTCAAAGAAGTTTTATTATTATATAACGTGTTGTTTAATTATTACAGCTCAAAGGATACATATCCATAGCAGAGATGCTGGCGAAGAGGAGCTCGACTGGGGCGACGAAGATATTTTTTGCTTGAGGCAGCTCTTTGGGCTGCCTCCCATTACTAATTATAATTGGTGAGTATTAATCAATTCTATATATATATGGTGTTCCAAAACTATTTCCAGAGTGTGCGTTATCGAATAAAGGATACAATTCTAAAACGTAGATAATTTTTTAGTAATTAATTATTATTAGTGATATTAATCAATTAAGGGAATCGGGTGGATCTACCGCGTGACAGGCTACATGGAAAAAAAAAATATGGAACACCATGTATGTGTGTGTGTGTGTGTGTGTGTGTGTCACACATGTATAGTAATATCATTATTATTTCTTTTGCAGGGACTCTGACTACGAGTCAGAGGATGAATGCTAAGGGAAGAAAAAAAAAAAAAAAAAAAAAAAAAAAATTATATTTTATATTTTTTGTATTTTTATGTTTTTTATATATTTTTATATGTTTTTTATATATTTTTTGTATTTTTATGTTTTTTTTTTATATATTTTTATATGTTTTTTATATTTTTATATTTGTTTTTTTATATTTTTAACAATTTTTTAAAATAATAAACTTTGTATATATTAAAATTAATTAAGTTTTGTTTTATTTCAAACTCCTTATAAGTCCCACTTATTAATCCAAGTATTATGCGATTCATCAAAACCTAGCCATTTAACAAAAAGTCTGTTCCCACGTTTCCTCAACACCTTCTCCACCAGGTATATGTCGGGGTACTTGACTCTGGTAAGTTCCTGTTCGTAAAAGCCGCCTTCGATAGGATGATCCTGGTAGTCTCTGAGTTTGTACGTCACCGGATGGGTATTCTCCACTTGGCTTATAGTAAAAATTTCCGTTGTCCAGTTAGGTGTGTAGCCTTTTTCAAAAATGTGTTTGAATTTGCTTATTCGAACTTTGTCTCCAACTTTAAATTTTGCAAGTCTAAGTGTGGATTTGATTTTGAAATTCTTGTACACTCGATGCAGTAATTTTTTTTCGTTTCTAGCAGTGACGTCTATCGGTTTCATACCAGTGGTTCGATGTTTACTACCATTGTAAGAGGATAGCAGGTCTGATAAGATGTTTAACCAACGATGGTCACCCTGCAGGCTAAATTGTTTCCACATATTATTTTTCAGAGTACGATTGAAACGTTCACAGATCGATGCCTTCAAGTTGCTGAATGTCGAGTACATAGCAATACCATGTTTTTGCATTAGATTCTTGAATTCGGTATTGTAAAATTCACGACCTTCGTCCACTTGCAATTTCTTCGGTATCCGTCCCTGCAGCAGTATAGATTTCATAGCTGTCATCACGTCCTTAGCATTCTTGCTCTTTGTCGGCACGGCCCAAGCAAACTTTGAAAATATATCGATAACGGTGAGCAGGTACTTGTATCCATCGTTCTCTCTTGCATACGCTGACATATCAACGAGATCCGCTTGCCAAGTCTCATCCAGCCCACGGATGTCAACGTGTCGACGCTCATAATTTCTTCTAGCAGGTCTATGCAGTTCTTCCACCACCGCTAACTTTTTTCCATCCATTCTCCAGTGCATTCAGTCTGACGTCTAGCTGAGAAATGATCTCAGAGTTGCGAATTGTCAAGTCTTGCGCTGTCTTTATATCTGCTTCTAGACGATTCAAGGCATCCTTCACGGTAGAATCGAGAGCGCGAATCATTAAGTTGTTGTTATCGATTTCATTGCGCATTTCAGCAATCTTACGAAGTACGGTACCAACTTCCTGCTTTACTACAGTTTTCATGAGATTCAAAGTAACAGCATCGTTTAGCTCCTCGGGATTGGCAACGTTGCACAGCCTCTTGTTATCTATGTCGTAGTGTCCAGCAGCAGTGAATTTGAATCCAACACCAGGAAGACCACGGCTACTCGTAACTGCGGCCTTGCTACTCAGCTGACGTCCAAACACGTCAACGCTCATGTCTAAAGTGACGATCATGATCGTTTTATCGAATTAATAAATAATACCAGCCTCACGCAACTCTTCGATAATCGATACGATTTCGTTGGAGTGGCTGGGATTACCTGCTTCCTGAGACGCAAGGAGCAACCGAAGACGGTCTACTAATTCATTGGGATCGTCCCGGTACACGTAATCCGTTAGTCTGTTCTTAGCAGCGATCATGTACCGTGGTATGATACCTTTGCCCGTTACAGAGGACTGTTCAATTAGTTTTGCAATAACATTTTTAAATTTGAAACTGTTGCTCCTACGAATATCACCATCAGGTTTATAGTACTTTTTATATGCATTCGTTGTTATAATAATATTTTTGTAATTATTCAAGTCATCCTGGGTTACATGAGTTTCGTTAGGTATCTTCCTGAACAAGAGTTCGATCAAACCGTTAGTTTTCGGATAACTGGTATCGCCTATATGGATTTGATCACCCTCAAAACTTATAGGTGAATCTCCAACCATCAACTTCTTCTTGGAAAGTTTACGCACACCATAGGTAGTATCCAAATGTTTATTCTGCCTCGATAGCAGCATATTGAGATACCGTTGCATCGAATCGTTTTGATTAACGGGTAAATCCATGTCATTCTTGTATCCATCATCACCATCATCATCATCATCATCATCATCATCTTGAATATCACTAATTTCCCCGATAGTGGAATCATTTTTGAGCGTATTAAAGGATTCATTCGTTGTTTCAAACGTATCATTCACTTCTACATCATGTTTTATTTCATCTTTGATTTCATCCTTAATCTTATCTTTTATAGTATTATGCTCTGTTTGAGATACGTTCACTAGTTTCTGCAGTGGAGTCACTACCGGTTTGAACACCTCACTCATCGCATTCTCGACATTCTCTTTACCCAATTTTATCATTCGATGCTTTCTGCGAATCGAATCGCTAGCTTTAGCGATTTGACGCAAGATGTCTTTCTGCTCTTCAAGTTTTTCACGCTGCATGTTGCAATCACTGAATCCAAAATGCTACTGTATCAATTTTTTCGATAATCACTCTTTTATGCTCACAAAGCAATCGAATCCTTTTCTATATCGACCCTCGTTGAGTTCGCTATCCTTGTCTATTACGAGAAACCCACACTTGCTATCGTTCCAGCATGCCGAACATAGGTCTCTGAACTGCGCGTACGTCATATCAGTGTTTACATGGTCATCGTAAACATGCTTGAGATTCATTTCATCCTGCTTAAAGAGCACAAGCAAATTAGCATTGTCGCGTACGAGATGTATGGGAATGCGAGCGTAGGTCTGACAGAGATAGAAACAGTCAACGTCCCTGTGCCGTCCCATACTGAAGAATGCCCTCATGTTATCTTGTTTCTCGCAAGCTATATCATCGTAAATAATTATTGAATTGCGGCGTGCCTCGTTTGGTGGCAGCACTTGTTCGTGTTCCGTAAATGGAAAATATTCAACACCATCAACGGAATCGAGTAAACGTTTTAAAAACTGATACTTTGGCTGATCCAGTGATTTTGAGTATACGTAGACGTTTTCGAATCTCAATCCATTGGGGTGAGTTATGAGAGCGAGCAATGCATTTGTCTTGCCGCAGTTTGACGGCCCGCAAAACACCGCGCGTATACTGTTCGGAAGTAATTCACCATGACGTTTCATCCTCTTTCTCTTCTTGACTCGCGTTAATTCGTCGAAGTTCGGTACAGGTAACTTGACAGACTGTGTCTCAAACCTCATCTTGATCATGACTAATGCGAAAGCTATAAATAACAGGTTTATAAAGATCATCGTTCAGTCGGAACTGTTTCACGATAGGGTGAGGACATGATTATGCATGTTAAACGTAAATGCATGGGAAAAAAGAAGCGTCATAGTGGCAAGGCTTTAGTCAACAAAATCATCAACAGTCTACCAGTTGAATTACATATACCTGGCTATCAATACTGTGGACCCGGTACAAAACTAGCAAAGAGACTCGCACGAGGCGATCCGGGCATCAATCCCCTCGACGCAGCTTGCAAAGAGCACGATATTGCGTACTCGAAGAATCGGGAAAACCTAGAACATAGAGGAGCGGCTGACAGGATACTTGCCGACAGAGCTTGGAAACGTGTCTTCGCGAAGGACGCGAGCATCGGTGAGAAGGCAGCTGCCTGGTCTGTAGCGAACATAATGAACGCTAAATCAAAACTCGGTATGGGTATCACGAAAAAGAAGAAGAAGCCTAAGAAGAAGAAGATAACGCTGAGAAAAGTTATCGAAGCAGCCAAACGATCGATGACGCAAAGCAACGATGCACAGGCAGTAATTCAGTCTGCTCTTAAGGGTGCACAAACAGTTGTCAAACAGGCTGGTGGAAAGAAGAATATACGTGCACCACGTATTCTACCCGTACCGTCCAAAGTTGGAGGTTTCCTGCCGTTTCTCGTCCCTATGTTTGCGGGTCTGAGCGCTGCTGGAGCGTTAGCAGGAGGTGCAGCAGGTATAGCCAAAGCCGTGAACGACGCCAAGGCAACCAAGGAACAATTGAAGGAAAGCCAACGACATAATAATGCGATGGAATCCATCGCGCTAGGCAAAGGACTGTACTTGAAACCCTACAAGAAGGGACTGGGCATTCATCTAAAGCCAAAAAACTTGAAGTGAAACTACCACGTCGAGCGTTAACTGATGCAGATCTACTCAAGTACGCCAGGCTCATGAATATTCCACATTTTCGTGGAATTTTTATGCGGAATGCTATGCCAAAAGGTGGATCGTACAAATACGAATCGGCAATCGTCAATCTCGACGATGAGGATGGTCCCGGAACACACTGGGTCGCCTACATGAAGAAAAAAGACTCAGTAATTTATTTTGACAGTTTCGGTAATCTTCGCCCCCCACTAGATCTCATTAGGTATCTCGACGTTGGTAGTGTAAAATATAATTATGAACGGTATCAGAACTATGATACTTTCGAATGTGGTCACTTGTGTCTCAAATTCTTATGTGGACAGTTAAATCGTAAGAATAAGTATCGTCTATATAAACATACTGCATAATGTCATATCGTTAGTCAAGCGTTTGCAATCATGGAAGATTCATTCACGTTAACTTTATCAGGCAATTCTTCTATACTCGAAGCCCAGTACTTTCCCCCAATTGAACTTTCTCGAGATAAAAATCATGCTCTGGGGCTCATCGAATTATTAACCTTTAATTCGATTCCTAACGTGGATACCGGTCACAACAAGTTCTACGTGGGAGATGAAGTTATTGTTATACCCATTGGTAGCTACGAGATAGAGGATATTGAAAACTATGTACAGAGTGCGTTGATAGATAAAAATGTACTAATTCGTATTAAGCCTAACAATAATACCCTGTGCAGCGAAATTAAGTGTAACCGTGAAATCAATTTTCAACCTGATGATTCGATTGGTCGATTGTTGGGTTTTACTCAACGCGTTTTGGAAGCTAATAAATTACATACATCCGACGTACCTGTAACCATTCTCAAGGTGAACGCCTTGCGAGTCGAATGCAACATTACTACAGGCGCTTACATAAACGAACGTAAGGTACATACCATCCACGAATTCTTTCCGGTTGTACCACCAGGATATAAGATTATAGAGGTGCCGTCGCACGTCATTTACCTCCCAGTATCGAGCAAGAACATAGATCACCTACAGCTTCGAATAGTCGATCAGGACGGAGACTTGGTGAATTTTCAAGGAGAAATCATAACGATAAGACTACACGTGAAATCCATGTGATAATGGGGATCGTGTATAACCGAAAGATTGGTAGTGGTTATAATAGCGGCTATAATAATGAACCGATATGTCTAAAAGGAATCAGTCATCGTCCGCGCTGCAAAGCGTTAACACCTCAAAACGTGTTATTCCTGAGAAATCTGGGACTCAAGGTCACACCAGTCGGAAGAGGAAACTAAATCGTTCATTCTGCTGCTGCTGCATTATTTTTATCCGTTGCTCACCATGGAGGAAGAAACTTTAAATATTCGAACACCAATCACCTTCGATGAGTCTATAGCGCACTGCGAAACGCATGCACACCAGCCTTACGCGTCGTCAACGTTCAACAACAGTGATGAAATACGAATCTCCGTCCAACATCAATCCTTGTGTTTACTACCGAGTAGAAGTTCACTGCATGTATACGGAAAGCCCGTGAAGGAAGATGGTTCTACGGCGGTTACAAACACAACCTTGGTTAATAACGGCATTTGTCATCTTTTCGATGAGATTCGTTATGAAATGAATAGTATAGAGATCGATCGAAATAAGAACGTTGGCCTCACGAGTCTCATGAAGGGCTACCTTTCCCTGACTCCTGGTCAACGCTCGGTGATGGATAATGTTGGCTGGATGCAAGGAGAGAAATTGACCGATGCAGCTGGTTACTTTGACGTATCCGTACCACTGAGTATGATACTAGGCTTTGCCGAAGATTATCGCAAGATCGTCGTAAACGCTAAGCACGAGTTGATTCTGACGAGAGCAAAGAGCGATGTCAATGCCATTGTACAAACTGCTCCGGAAGAATGCAAAGTTGTAATTCAAAAATTGGAATGGTTGATACCGTACGTAAGGGTTTCCGATCGTCGAAAGATAGAACTGCTGAAATTCATCGAGAAGGATGCACCCATCCCTATGAGCTTCCGCACCTGGGAACTGTACGAGTATCCTCTACTGCCTACCACATCCAAACACGTGTGGACCGTCAAGACGTCCAGTCAACTTGAAAAACCTCGATACGTCATATTGGGATTCCAAACTGGCAAAAAGAATAATAAAAATAAGAATGCCAGTCACTTTGACCATTGCAATGTCAGAGATGTTAAACTCTTCTTGAATTCGCAATGCTACCCCTATGGAAATCTAAATCTTGACATTGATCGAAATCAGTTTGCTCTGCTGTACGAGATGTATGTAAACTTTCAAGCTACTTATTACGGCAAAGAGCCTGAGCCCATACTGAGAAAGAATGATTTCCTCGCCTATGGTTCACTAATTGTCATCGATTGCTCCAAGCAAAATGAGTCGCTCAAATTTGGACCAGTCGACGTTCGTCTCGAATTCGAGGCAGACCAAAATTTTCCCTCCGAAACATCAGCGTTCTGTTTAATTCTACATGATCGAATAGTAGAATATAATCCAATTAGTGGTGGGGTGAAAAAATTAGTATAAAAACCCTACGATCATGTCAATGCAAGCAGTCTGTCACCATGGAGTTCATCGTGGACGTACAAGGTTTCAAGAAACCCTCGGACGAGTTTGTCTTGAAGGAGCTGTCTATCATTGGAGTGGGTAGCGATTTCTCCGAGCCTGCGACGTTTCTGTTTCAACCACCGTGTCCATGGAGCTCTCTTCCAGCGAAGTACAAGTGCATGAATTTGTGGTTACAACGCAACTTTCATGGTATGTCTTGGAACTCTGGCGATACATCTTACAACCATGCTGGAAATATTCTTCGAGTCATTTTACGAGATGCTACCAGAATTTATGTAAAAGGATTGGAAAAGAAAAATTGGTTGGAGAAATTTATGGGATAATCGTTAAATATCGTGAACTTGGGGGATCTGGGTTGTCCTTCGCTGCAAAAGTTGCGAAAAAATTCACTTACCCTGTGTACGCATCACCATGCTCCGCATTTCAATTGTGCGATGGAAAATGTTAAATCGTTAAGGACTTGGATGATGGAATGTATATTTTTTGATTAAGAATAAAGTGTGTATATGAAAGAAATAAGCAGTTGTATTTTTTTTTGCCCTTACGTGACAATTTATTTAAATCATAAGTATGAACGTTTACAAATATCGAAATTCCATGAGATTGAACTTCCCACCGAGGTAACGCATACAAAGCCGATTCTCAGCGGTATCCAAAACCATCCGTTGAAAGAAATCCTCATCGTCCGTCAGAGTCCTCGAGATCCTTGCTGGCAGGAATACTGAGAAGCTATTCTCCACGTCAACGATGTGTTTTGGTCCAAATTTCGTTTGAATTTTCCTTATATTGGTAATCTTGTATTCTTTTTCAACCTCCAATTCTGATAATTTTTTCGTTGGCAGGAAACCCTCCAGACGCGCCACTTTGTTAATTTTTGAGAAGTCCATTTTCACACAGGTTGGATTAAATCTTCTTCTCAAATCTATTCTTACTTTCAGTTCACGTTCTTTCTCCAAACTCGACGAATTGCAGCAGTAAACTAATGAAAGAGCACCAAGCTCTTCCTTATACAGAGGGCACTCTTCTTCTTCTTAAGAGTGTGAAGGAATTTTAATTAAGTAAACAATTCATGGATCTACATTTCGGCATTATACAAAGGTTTGCTAAATTTTTTGACATCAAAGATCCACGACCGTCTCGATGCACAATTCCTCTCGAATAAATATTGTAAACAATTTTTCGGTAACGTACAAAGGGTAATTAGAAATGTCCTTTGATTTTACCGTCTCCCCAAGGCCACTGTTTCGTAGCGGAACTTGCTAAATTCTTTGGCATCAAAGATTCACCGTCTCGATGCGCAATTCTTCTCGAGTGCACATTAAATTATTGTAAACAATTTTTTCGGCAACGTACAAAGGGTTATTCGACACTTCCTTTGATTTTTACCGTCTCTCCAAGGCCACTGTATCGTAGCGGAACGATAGAGGCGGAGGAGGAGGAGGAACAGGGGGGTTATGACGATGATGAAATGTCATCGGAATTCTTCGGGTGACATACGAAGGGTCATTCTTGATCTCCACCGACTCTACATGCTAGTCTGCGGGGAGGGGTAAAGGGTAGGAGCTGCCTCGGGATCGCAAGTACAAAATTCGGAAGGTCAATGTACTCAATTACGTCTGATGTACAATTCCTAAAATCTGCCGTAATATTTCTGAAATCTGCCGTAAGATCCCTGATACCTGCCGTAATATTTCTGAAATCTGCCGTAAAATCCCTGACACCTGACGTAAGATCCCTGACACCTGACGTCAAATCCCTGACACCTGACGTAAAACTAGGGCCCCCTTCCGATGACGTCAGCCGACGAAGGGGTCGGCGCCGTTGACTCCTGCGCGCGCGCGCAGCACCCAAAATTTTCGGTGCCGTCGGTAAGCAGAAATCTTTCATAGGGGGCCCAATCGTCCTAACTTACCATACACAGGGGGCGCCAACGTCGCTAACCTAGGGGGCGCCAACGTCGCTAACCTAGGGGGCCCCACGTCCCAACTTAGCACGGACGAGAACCCGGATGCCGGTAATATGTCGGTGCAGGAATCTTGATCCAGAACTCTCCTTGTATAACTACTCTGCTCAACAGCACGACGCTTATATTTTAACAAGTCAACTCTGTAATCAAATTTCGCTGGTCGGAGGCTGCTTTCAGACACGATTCCGTATTTCATTTATAGAAAAACAACTAGAGTCAAATAGAATCACACGAGAGTAGACGCACCTATTATTTCCGTTCCCGTCAGACATATCGTGTAGGGAACTTGCGTCTTACTATCATATGTATACAATTTGCTTTCCGAACACTAATCATTGGTATCTATCATTTATATTCATTCTTACTTTCCGCTTGCGTAGATATCTATTGTTCGCTTACTAACAGCCAGCATTCTATAGGCTGGACCTGCACTAACACTAATTGTATTCCATTGTAGGATAATATATTTTTCTTTATAATTTGTAAAACAAAATCTCACTTTCATTTGTTCCGCCTGATATTTATCCTAAATTCCTAACAGTCGATTCTGGCTCGAACCCGCCTTTTTGACACGATCCGGAGAACCGTATCGTGCGAATAAGGTTACAATATATATATTTGATATCGCTACTTATCTGTTACACTTATTTTTTTCTTCATTGCTGGTTTTGTGAAAAGCGATTTCACTTCTCGTGAAAAATACCAAATTTAATAGACTATGGATATTTACATTAATATATAAATTAATGGAAATTATAAACTGTGATATTAAAATGTTATTATTAAAGATATTAATGGTTTGAAATCTATTTACCGTGATCCCCATCCTGACAATTACGCATATGCATAGGACCGCAGACTTCGATATTTTATTTATTTATTTTTCGAACGATTTTTCGATTTAGTCATATATTTATTTATTCATTTTTTGAACGGTTTTTCTATTTACCTACTTATTTATCAATTTTTCGTACGATTTTTCAATTTATCTATTTATTGATTTATTTTTTGAACGATTTTTCAATTAATCTATTTATTTATTTATTTTTCGCACGGTTTTTCAATTTATTTATTTATTTAACAGAATTTTCGGAAGTAATGTGATATTACCCATTTCTTTACCATAGACATCCACCGATTTTTACCATAGACATCCACCATTACCGATTTTTAAATCGGTAATGGATCTGAGTTCCATTACTCATTAATAAAGTAATGGTTGACCGATCTAAGTTCCATTATTCATTAAAAAAGTAATGGATAATGGATCTGAGTTCCATTACTCATTAATAAAGTAATGGGTGACCGATCTGATTTCCATTATTCATTAAAAAAGTAATGGATAATGGCTCTGAGTTCCATTATTCATTAAAAAAGTAATGGATAATGGATCTGAGTTCCATTACTCATTAATAAAGTAATGGGTGACCGATCTGATTTCCATTATTCATTAAAAAAGTAATGGATAATGGATCTGAGTTCCATTACTCATTAATAAAGTAATGGGTGACCGATCTAAGTTCCATTATTCATTAAAAAAGTAATGGATAATGGATCTGAGTTCCATTACTCATTAATAAAGTAATGGGTGACCGATCTAAGTTCCATTATTCATTAAAAAAGTAATGGATAATGGATCTGAGTTCCATTACTCATTAATAAAGTAATGGGTGACCGATCTAAGTTCCATTATTCATTAAAAAAGTAATGGATAATGGATCTGAGTTCCATTACTCATTAATAAAGTAATGGGTGACCGATCTGATTTCCATTATTCATTATAAAAGTAATGGATAATGGATCTGAGTTCCATTACTCATTAATAAAGTAATGTGTAATGGATTCGATTTATATCTCCCATTTTTTAAATATTGCGTTAAAAAACGATAATGCATTTAAAAAATAATGCATTTTCCCAACTCTGCTTTTAAATATGTATACTTTCGAAAAATGCAATAACAAATCGATTTTTTGAAAATTCTAATTAGGGTAGACCCCTTAAAGTGCAAGATGCTGCGCTAGATAATAGACACAACGATTTAGATTTAAAATGTTTTCCAGATCTATACCCGTACGGAAAACATGGACAGAAAGAGGATAGAAACGTTAAGCTCACGGATTTCGAATATATAAAATTAAGATTAATGTCTCGTCATTCATGATTTAGATTCAATCAACAATACCTTTTCTATTTATTGAATGATAATAATATGCGACAATTAAATAGTGGAATATTTCAAAAATTGAATGTTCTTAATCCGTGAGAAAAATATACCGCAGCGAGTTATGTGGAACAAATGTCTAAAGAGGAACTAGAAAGTAATTTAACAACAATATTCTCACGATTAAGCAATACCCAACAGTATTGGGAAAAGCCGAGAAATTAATTACGTTGTATGACGCAGCATTATGGTCCTAGAACATGGTTTTTAACTCTGAGCCCAGCCGAGTGGTTATGGTCCAATTTAACGGAATATATACGAGAGGATAATCGTTCCTTCTCATCAACAATGACACCTAGAGCATTGATTGCTGCTGATCCGATATCGTCTTCCAGATTTATAGAAACTAAATTCCGTGCAATGTTAGATTTCATCGGTTCCCCTGATAATCCGATTGGTGAAGTCATTCACTACTTTTGGAGACGCGAGTATCAGGGGAGAGGTATTCAACATTTTCATTTGCTTCTGTGGATAAAGAATGCCCCGATTCTTGGAAAGTCATCAATGATATATGATTAAAATTGAAACTTGCAAAATCAAAGAGATTCCTACAAGTAAATTATCATTAGGTGGAAATCATTACAAAGTAACAAGAGCTGTGTTTCATCATGGACAACATCTAACCAGTGGTCATTATAAAAGCATGTTAAGAGATCCTGATTTCAGTCGAATCTTTGCGGATGACTCTAATATCAATAAAAGATCTTGGCCCAGATGTGCAAAAGATGCATATATTTTTTTCTTACAAATAATACCATAACCCAATACTGCAGCTAATCGAATTAGAACTGCCAAAATAATCAGCCTGGCGTTCAATCGCCACCATAGTTTCTAAAATGAACAACCTGGCCTCAGAAAATAGGTAAGTGCTCACCACATATTTTCTTTAATAATAATAAATTGTTGTAATAGAATCTAAAAGATCTAACGTATGTAAATGATGTCTT
Organism: Cephus spinipes; assembly: GCA_963971525.1. Classification (NCBI taxonomy): domain Eukaryota; kingdom Metazoa; phylum Arthropoda; class Insecta; order Hymenoptera; family Cephidae; genus Cephus; species Cephus spinipes. The sequence continues at coordinate 26,076,469 of OZ020573.1, forward strand.
TTGGCAGTTGCGAATGCGACGATTGTGAAATTCAACACAAGAATCCAAATACATGAATTACACCTTATAAGAATAAACATCTTAACGTTATCGTTCAATGGTAGCTACGTTCTGTGCCATACATAATAAGACGTTTCTCAAACTGAGCAATAACAATTTAGGTGTAATATAATTTTATATATCTCTCTGTTTAGTGAACACGTATATTATATAAATTAAAATCATTTTACAGGCATTTTCGTTTCACGAATTCACAGTCATTTATATACCAGCAATATGCAAACTTCAAACAATGGCACAACAATAATTTAAAATAAGATTATTCACGCATTCATACCACAAATTATAAAATTAATATCTAGATCGACGGTGTTATAACATAATTGTTTAATGTGGGGCTTATCTGTCTTGTTGAGATGCTTCGTCGGTGAGTTACATCAAATTGGTCGTCACTCCTTGTTCAGCATCCTTTCAAGTTTACTATTGGTTTGATATGGTCATCGTACTTTGAGACCTTCCAATATTAACTTTTATGAACTTCCCAATATTCTCACTTATTTGTGGGATGAGTGAATTCACGATATATATATTTGGCCCTGTTGCTTAACACTAGTTATTGGATGAAAATAAATAGAATAACTTTGTCAAATTCTGTGAATATAACAAATCAAATAAATGAATGTATAAAATGAGGTACCTGCGTAACCGGACCGTCTTACTCGGTCGCACGTTGCTAGGCGAAAGGGCTACCGGTTCGCTAGGCCTATCCATCGACATATAGAACTGGACTGCTCGCTGTAGCTGCAGAAAGTGTAATCGGGAATAGAAAGAGTCCTTGTCTTGGACAGGAGCAGAATCAGGAATAAGGGAACCCCGCGCAGTAAAATGTATGTTTCATGGTGAACTTTATTTATATATTTTATAAGTTTAAGAATTGATTTAATCTTATGTTAATCGTAAAATTTAAGGTTATTTTTCGATTTCACTTAGTTGGGAAAGCTTATCGTATTGGGCTCAAAATACAGGTCTCGCGGTAGCCCACACTTAACACAGCGAATCACCATTTTTTTTGTAATATTGAATTTTGATAAACTCAACTACAATAAAGTAATCACGGCAATTGAGATTGACTCACGGAGGCTTTTGTCTCCATGATTCGACTGTAACAACGTACATACATTCTAGATGTGCGGAGTAATCTTTCACATGGTTCTTATTTTGCATATTACAGTCCTGAACCTCTCCCATCCAGAAAAATTTCGACCAATAGAAAAATGATCGAAAAGGATAGAACGGTCCTTACGATTTGCTCTCTCTTTCTATTCCTGATTACACTTTCTGTAGCTACAGTGAGCAGTCCAGTACTATATTTCGATGGGCCTATCTTAATGGCAACTAATCAAGATGACGCATAAGTACGATGGCGTATTGTCGCGGCAATATTTGAAACAATTATAAAAGTTTCGTTATACAGGTATATTCTATATTTCTACACTTTACATAATTTCATAATTCATTTACTGCCCGTCGAATTGTTTCACAAAATGCATTAATATCTTACAGTAAATAATAATAAATCGTAACATTGTGCGTTTAATATTTCGTGAAAAAGCAGTGAACCGCGTTATGGAATTGCGTGTATAGGAAGAATACAAAGAATTGTTTGTATGAGAAAACAGAAAGTGGGAAACAGATATAACGATATACCGGTAATAATGGTAAAGATAATAATAGTGCCAATAAATATGATGATCAATTGTAACTCTAATTATATTATGATTGTCATTGAACTTTAAAGGGGAATAAAAAGATAGATGATCAAGGATTTTAAACTACGTTCAGAAATGTCGTACAAATTTGATGATATAAAACGTCCTGTAATTACAGTTTTTGTAAAAATTAAAAAGGTTTAAGAAAAACAATGATAAATTCATATGATACGTGCATATATTAAAAATTTGACCATAGAGTTTAGTGAAATAAAAAAAGAAGTTTTTATTTGCATAAACTGATAAAAAAGCAATATTGAAAATTTACAGAAAAATGCTCCTGTGCTATCGGCTTGAGTGGTTAAATATTTCGCAAAAGTTATAGTTCCGTTATTATAATTCAAATAACGTTCAATTATATATATAAATATGATCAATTTTTGTTGTTAAAAATATTTTCGTACGCATTGTATAATATGGGAATTTTTGATTGTATCGACGTTCGGCATCAGTAAAGGAATCTCGATACTAAATACACCAAAATTAATAATTTTTTTGAACTTTCCCGCGTGAATTCCATTTTAGAGAACATGATCATGATGGTACAACATCAACGCGTTCATTATTATATTATTGCTGATGTTCATAGTTATTTCATTATAAAATTAATCGTGATAAAATCGACACAATAGTATGCAATGCTAAATAGCTATGTAAGGTTAAGATAGCTTAGAACTCCAATGCTGTTTTCATATTAATTGGTCGTTACACGATTTGAATGATTAAATTATAGTTACCTAATTTTGTAATACACAATTGGACAGTGCAAAGATGTTTTGCTAACGCATATATTGTAATCAATCATAGCGGATGATTCAGCCGAATTCACCAATCGAGCTATTGCTACTGCGGAAACTGGCTGTGATTGGTTGGATCAGACAAACATTGATGGGTATTGGTTAGCCGATACATGATTTAACAAGCAGATCGTAATTATGTACAATTGTACAGTGTGATAGTATAGTTCTTTTCAGAGCGCTACAGCGCAAACAGACCTTCAGTCGCGCGCGGCAGCGCGCGTGTTGCCCTAGTCCTATTCTAAAAAAACCATGTCAGGCTTTTTATCGAAGTTTCGATTGTAGCATTGTTGTCGCTTTTCCGAAGTGCTCATTGGTTATCGGTGTGTCAACATCTACGTGTGAAGTTTCTGCTTCGGAGTGAACGCAGTTCATGGCATCGGTTTGACAGATCGGGGTTAGGATGATCGCGGTTGCGATTGTGATGATTTAATAAATAAATAGTGGGTTAATTAACGAAAAAATGAATAAGTAATCCGGCATGAAACATTTTGCAGTTCTGTAATTCACATCGAATGTCGAAAGTTGGTTATCAAGATGATTGTTGGCTTTGCAAAATGTGCGCTGAACCCTGCATTGGGAAAGCAATTCTCAAGAGTTTAATATCATGACATAAAATGTTCAATTCAAACCTTGGTTTTTCAGTATCCATCACAATGAAAAACGTTTCACTCAGAACAAAAGTTCCACAATGAACAAATCATCTTATCCTAACCTGTCGAGTGGAAAGGTACAGACACGCAGAAACTCTCGAGCGTCAAATACGTGCTGCAGATCATCAGGAACAAGATGGTTATCTTTCAAATGGCTACCAAATTCATATTAAGTTGCGTTCTACCTATTTCAGCTATAAAAAATCAACAAAAGTCAACGAACTACCCGACCTCCAATATTATTCCAGCCAAGAATTACAGCAAGATTGCACAGTTGAACAGTACTGTACAAAATCAGCCCTTAGCCGCAAGCTCGAAAATCCCAAGATTCGATAATCGACGTACGAGTACCAGCAGGAAAAATGTGTCTTTGAATGATGTTGTCGATCCTGGTATGTACAACCATCAGAAACTTGGTTCTATCGTTTAAGAATAAATATATATATACGTGTTTATATTAATATTTGTGATTGTAATAAGACTTTAAATTAATTTTCAATATAAAATAGATTTGTATTGATGAAAATATAGAACGATTATTAATGAAATACGAAGTATGCATTTATTGTAACTGCATCTGTTGCAATAGATGATTAAATTGTGTAACGTGGCGTCCGTGGGACGGCCAGTTACATAAAAGCATAGAGGCTCGGAGAGCCGTGCCGCCGACGAGAGCCGCCGAGAGAATGCCGACGACGCCGAAGGTTCGTGGCGAGGGGACGCCGGGGAGAGAAACCGGCAGCGCCGAACCGACGGTCGGGCGCGCTCGGGTGAGATCGGCGCCGCCCAGAGAGATTGACGGCCGATGGGCGCCGAAAAACGGAGATCGGACCGAGGCGAGTGATAGCGCACGAGTTCGGGCGAGCTCGGGATTCTTCGGGAATCCTCGGACCGGGGGGGCCGAAAGGGGGTCACTTCGTTTTGAACCGCGAGCCTGGTGTGAGCGAAAGTTAACGAGTGATTAGTGGATTTTGGGTTTTCGGTTTTTTTGTGAAAGAGTGTGTGACTGGACGGATAAAAACAGAGACGACTTGGCATTTCCCCCCGGACTTGATTTTTGGAGCTGCAACAGCACCGAGAGGGACCGAGAGAGAGAGAGCGAGACGGGCGAGGAAACAGCCAGGGACGACCAGGAAGAAGTCCGAGTGCACCGGAAGTTGTGGTAAGTCCCGTCAGACTATCCTTTGAGAGCGAAGCCGCGCGCCGGCCAGGGATGGGGTGCATCCGCCGGTGCAGCACGGCACGCGGAGTGGGGGCTACGGGCCCGCCACCGGCTCACACGCGTGCAGAATGCAACCGCCCAAAGAAGAGAAGACGACCGCCGCGACCGCGTCCCTTAGTAGGATTGTATAGAGTCGCGCTCGTAACACCACCCGACTGTACTCGTTTACCTAGGACGGAATAAAGTTCGATTGTTGTAATGAAAGCCCACCGTGTCGATTATTTCGTAAAGGCCGACCGATTCCTGCAGATACTCGCCGCCCTCACGTTCCCCTCTACCATGATGCGATAGGAGCTAGCGGGAAGATCCGGTCGAGAAGACTCCCGGAAGTGATGCGCCGCGGATTAAAAATTAAAGGCCCGATGAGTCGGGCTGGTGCAAGGATGCACCTGGCGCCCAAGGGATCCGCGGAATGCCACGTTGGGGTCAGGGAGATAGAACGTAGGTCAGGAAATGCGTTACAAAATGGCGCCCAACGTGGGGCCCACGCGAGGATGATATACCGGTCGGCCACTTTTGAATTGGTTTTTCTATTGTTGACGCGGTAAAGGACATGGGGCGCTAGGTAAACGAGTCGGGTGCGCGGTAAGCCGGCTGTTACTAAGCGACAGAGGTGTGAGAAAACAAATAGCCGGCTAGCCGAGACAACGGGTTAGGTCACGGAGTCAAAACGAAGTCACAACAGCTGATCGTTGTTGATTATAGGTCGGAAAGTGACAGGTCAACAACCTGACAGCTCGGGGAAGGATAGTCGACGCTCGCCGAGGATTTAAAGTGGGAATTTCGGTTTTCCGGGTAACTGAACCGCCGCGGAGGATGATGCCGGATTTCGCGAACGAGTCGGCCCTAATTACGTGGGCAGCCGCTCTGGAGGAGCCGGACATCCGCCGAGAATTGCGGGCGGTCAACGTCAACGCGGAAGGGAGTGAACCTACCGCCCGATTGCGTTTGTTGCGGTATGCGATGCGTAGCCGCTTCGGGATCCAGGATCTGTGGGGCCCCGACGATGAGGTGCAGGGCGGAGCAGAAGGTCCCGGAGACGGAGAACCGACCGCCGCAGGTCTCCCTGAGGAGAGGCAGCCGCATGACGAGCCCACCAGGGAGGAGGCGAGGGAGGGGGGACGGTCTCCGTCGAAAACGCTATCGGGGCGGGAGGCGAGGGACGAACCCTCGGCACGTAGAGTTTACGTACTCCCTGAAGGGCCTCTCGCGACGCGGGCCACGGGCCCCGGGGGGAGATATGTGATGTTGGACCTCTCCGGAGAGGTGGCTCCCCCGATAAGCGAGGGGATGATGCGATCGGACCCGGCGATAACCCGGTGGGGTAGCGGCCGAATTCAGGCCGAGATGCAACCGCGGAGACGATCCGAAGAAGAGCGACGACACTCGGAGGAGAGCCGCGAGATCGGTCGATCGACGACGGCACCCGAGAGGGCTAGGAGAGCCTACCCCGAGGCGGGCCGACGCGAGGACGTCGGACCGCAATGTCCCGACGAGGGGGAGGACCCTGAGTCGGCAGCAGAGGAAGGGCGACCGGCAAGAGGCCGGACGTGCCTGAGGCCGCGGCGGAGGGAGACCATCTTCCGCCGAGACGAGGAGGACGAGTCGGACTCTGGCGAGGACGCCGGAGACCGCCGCCACCGCAGGGAGTTGCGCTGGAGCGCAGCTGCCCCGGCAAGGAGGGGGGAGGGCTCGAGAGTCGCGGACCCCCTGGAGCAGGGCAGAAGCAGCGGGAGGAGGGTCGCAGGGCCCGGAGAAGAGGGACCGCACTCCTCCACCCTACAGGGATCGGCGGTGGCCGTACCTCAGCTGGGACGGCGGAGTGAGACGTTCCGGATAGGTGGCCGCCAGAGCCACGAAGGGATGAGGGACTACTATCCGGAGGTCACCCGCCGCGAACGAACATCCTTCCTAGATGGCCACAGGTCTCCGAGCGAGATCGTGAGGAAGTGGGGGGTGCATTTCAAGGACAACAAGCACCACTACGCAGAGGAGTTCCTGGTCCGATTAGAGGAGAAGCGCCAGGTGTCGTCCCTGACAGATAAGGAGATCCTGGACGCGCTGCCGGAGCTGTTGAGCGGAAGAGCCAGAGATTGGTACCGGCTCTCCCATCGGGAGTGGCAGGCTTGGGAGGACTTTACGGAAGGATTCCGAGAACGATTCAACGGGCCAAACTACCAGCGGATGCTGAAGGAGGAGGTCACGTATCGGATCCAACAGACCGGGGAGTCGATGGCAGATTTCGTGGACGCCATGAGGAGCCTGATGACACATATAGTGCCACCGTGGTCGCAGTCGCAGCAACTGGACGCGGTGATAGGCAACATCCACCCTCGGTACCTCAGCCAGATACGAGTAAGCCAAATAAGGGCGTTCAAGGAGCTAGTGGCACTCGGGACCGACCTGGAGACTGGCTGGGCGCTATCCCGGAAGCATCGGGAATTGGCCTCCCGAGAAGACCGCCATGGGAGATGGTCGGAAAAAGATCGGGAGAGGCCCCGAAGACAGGAACTGAGCAGCTCGTCAGAGGAGTGGTCGGAGGGATCGCCTGACCGAGACCGCCGAATGCCGCCGCCACATGAAGGAAGGTCGGCTGGGCGGCGGGAGCGATCCCCGGCTCCTCGAGGACGAAGGGCAGAGCGGAGGTCCTACCGCGACGAATACCCTCGCAGAGAGGAAGGACGGAAGGGCCCCGTAAGAGGAGACGTCGCAGCCGTGGACCGTGAAGACGAGAGGGGCACGGCGTATCCGACCGGAAGGGAATCCCGGAAGGAGAGTGCGAATGCAGCGACAAGTACTCGGGCCCCTACTCCCGCAGCAACGAGGCGAAGGGAAGGGGAGGAGGAGGAGCCGAGCCGGCCCGCGAGAGGGCGGCTAGACGGCCCACCAACCCCAGGGTCCCGGGAAGACCGTGGAGAGACATCCGGACCAACCTGCTGGAACTGCGGGAAGATCGGACATCGCCACGGAGAATGTACCGCCCCGAGGAAACGGTTCTGCTTCCGATGTGGACTACCGGGGGTGTGGGTGGAATCCTGCACCCGGTGCAATCGTAACGGGGCGGGAAACGACCGACGGAGGGCGCAGTAGGAGCGAGCGGCTCTCCGGGACCCGTGACGAAGACGATGAAAGTCCCTCACGGATTGCTCCAATTGGACTTACGAGGACCCCTCCGAGTGCATCGGGCTGACACCCGGCACTACTTGAGGGCCACCCTCGACGGGAAAGGGCTGTGGGCCCTAATCGACACGGGATCAGCGCGCTCGTACTTTGGAGGACCGCTGGCACGGGCTTTCCCGGGGGTGAAAGGATTACCCAACGGCCCAGGGGGCGGGGAGGTAACCGTAGCCAACGGGGAGTCCCTCCAGGTAGCGTTCGCGCTGATAATGCCAGTCACCTTCGATGGGGTGGCGGGCAAACTGACGATCCGGATAGTCAAGGGCTTGACACATGAGTGCATCCTAGGGATGGACTTTCTGCGGGAGTTTGGAGTGAGAATCAACTACGCAGACCATACGTACCACCTCACCGAGGGCGTCGGTGCACGAGCCCCGGCGGAGGAGGAGGGCGGCGGAGAGCCTGGAGGGGCAGAATGTGCAGGCCTATCGGAGCTGACAGCTGAGCAAGAAGCCAGACTGAAGGGTATGCTCGATAGGACACTTCCCCCTGGCGGGCCCGCCCTAGGATTGACAGATCTGACAACCCACCGGATAGACGTGCAAGGACATCCTCCCATCAAACAACGGCACCACATGGTTTCCCCTCGAGTGCTAGAGGCAATGAGCGAGGAAGTGGATAAAATGCTGGAAGAGGGAGTGATAGAGCAGTCAGCAAGTGGATGGTCAAGTCCCGTGGTGATGGTAAAGAAGCCGAACGGGAAGTATCGATTTTGTATTGATTTCCGAGGGGTGAACGCAGTGTCCACGAAGGATGCGTACCCCCTCCCGTACATGGCCGCCATCCTGGATAAGTTGAGAGCGGCCAAGTACATCTCCACTCTCGACTTGAGCCAGGCGTATTTTCAGATCCCGCTGGCAGAAGGGAGTCGGGAGATTACGGCTTTTAGCGTTCCAGGGCGCGGGTTATTCCAGTTTCGAAGGATGCCGTATGGATTGAGCGGAGCTCCGGCTACCTTCCAGCGACTGTTGGACCGACTTATTGGACCAGAGATGGAACCGCATGCGTTCGCCTACCTGGATGACATCATAATTGTCACGGAGACGTTCGAGGAACACCTGGAATGGTTGGAGAAGATATTGAAGCGAATTAGAGCGGCAGGTTTGGCTATTAACCCCGAAAAATGCGAGTTTGGCTGTTCACAGGTACGATACTTGGGATTCTTGGTGAATAGGGAGGGCCTGCAGATGGATCCTGAGAAAGTGGCCCCTATTTTGGAATACCCAGCACCGACGAATTTGAAACAGCTGCGCAGGTTCTTGGGGATGGCCTCCTGGTACCGCCGCTTCATCGACGGATTTGCGGAGAGGTCGGCGCCACTCACGGCCTTGCTGAAGAAAGGCCGGCGATGGAGCTGGGAAGAGGAGCAGGCTCGGGCGTTTGAAGCCCTGAAGGAGGCCTTGATGACTCCGCCGACACTCGCGTATCCCGATTTCTCCCGTCCGTTCGTGCTACAGACGGATGCGAGCGCGGGAGGACTCGGAGCCGTGTTGAGCCAGTCGTCCGCCGACGGCGAGCACGTGATTGCTTTTGCCAGCCGGACACTGACGGACGCCGAAAAGAATTACACGGTAACCGAGCAAGAATGTCTAGCGGTGGTGTGGGCGATCGGGAAGTTTAGAGCGTACCTGGAAGGATACCGCTTCACCGTAATCACCGACCACCATAGTTTGAGATGGCTCCACAATCTGAAGAACCCGACGGGCAGGTTGGCGCGCTGGGCACTGAATCTCCTGGAGTACGACTACGAGATAGTGCACCGGAAGGGAGCCCTACACCACGTACCAGACGCCTTATCCAGGATGTACGAATCCGCCACGGAGGAAGTGGCCGGGATCGAGGATGAGAGCGACGCCTGGTACAAGCAGCGGTGGCAACACGTGGAAAGGAACCCGAAGCAGTTCCCCGGTTGGACCATCGACGGCGATAGACTCTACTACCGCCGGGAAGATCCCTTGCTCGCCGGAGTGCTGGACGACGCCGACGAATGGAAACTAGTCGTACCAGCCCGGGACAGGGAGGCCGCTTGGCGCGAGGCGCACGAAAAGCCCTCGGCAGGCCACCCGGGAGTGGAGAAGACATATCACCGGCTGGCCCGAAGATGGTATTGGCCAGGAATGTACCACGACGTAGTTCGCTGGGTACGAGCCTGCACGGTGTGCCAAGCACAGAAGGTGCAGCAGCAGCCACCGGCAGGGCTGATGGGCAGACGGCTGGTGGAAGAACCGTGGACGGTAGTAGCCGCAGACATTATGGGGCCGTTTCCACCAAGCCGCGCGGGAAACGCCTACCTGCTGGTCTTCCAAGATCTCTACGCACGCTGGATAGAATGCGTGCCATTGCGGAAGGCCAACGGGAAGAACATTGTCAAGGCGTTTGAAGACCTGATCGTGTTCCGATTTGGTGCGCCAGAGGTGCTACTCACGGATAACGGGACGGAGTTCGTGAACCGGACAGTGGATGAATTGACCAAGGCTTATGGTATTCACCATTCCACGACGCCGCCGTATCACGCGCAGGCAAACCCGGTGGAAAGGGTGAACCGTTCGTTGAAAACGATGATCGCCTCGTTCCTGGAGGAGGACCACCGGGAGTGGGATGTCCACATCGCGGAATTCCGCTTCGCAGTAAATACCTCTGTGCACGCGACGACGAAGCTGACGCCGGCGTTCCTGAATCTAGGGAGAGAGCCGCGGGCAGGTCGCGTCGAGAGAGAGGGTGTCGGGCGCGAGGAACGAGAACCGCGGCCAGTGGAAGACTGGGCGGAAAGGATGACTCGATTGTCCGCGTTGAGGGACTTAGCCCAGCGACACATAGCGGAAGCCTGGCAGCGTCAGGCCCGCTATTATAACGCGAAACGGAAAGCGAGGGAATTCCAAGAGGGGGATAAGGTATGGAAAAGGAATCGAGTACTATCCTCCTCGGCGAATTGGGTTGCGGCGAAACTAGCACCGAAATTCGCGGGGCCCTATCGAATAGGACGCGTAATTTCTCCGGTCGTGTACGAGCTCCTGAGCGAACAGGGGAAACCGATCGGGAAAGTGCATATAAAGGACCTGAAGGCATGGGGGTCGGAAACAGACAGGAAAACTGATGAGAAGGTTTCTGTTTCAGATTTAAGCAAGGATGGCCGAACCAGCGAGTCCCGAGCGGATGGAGACCGGCGGAACGACAGGGATGGTCGTGGTCGAACTCCTGCCGCAGGAGCTGGAGGGTCTAAGGGCCATGCTGACCCGGGAGCGGGAGAAGGCCGCGCGGGAGGAGGAGACGCGACTGAGCGCGTCCCTCACCCGGGGTCTCCAGGTAGGAGCCGTCGACGAGGTCGACGAGGACGCCCTCCTGGCCGACTACCCGGAGAGCGGGGAGGAGCGGGTCGACGAGACGACTCCGGAAGTCCGGGAGGAGAAGCCGCCGACGGCCAAGGAAGCCGCGCGTCCGGCGCCAGCCCGACGTACGGAGGACGTGAGCCCGCCTCGCCCAGCGCCGCGCCGAGCCCGGTCAAGGGTCCGCTGGGAGGACGAGTCCCCAGAGGACGAGCGCGCCGCGGGACCGTCGCAGAGGACGATCCGTCGAAGGCAGGCCCGCCGGCAACAGCGCGACCGGAGTCCGGCACCCCGTGGGGAAGCCGCCTCCGGCCGAGGGCGCGGCGCGGAGAAACGGGAGCGATCGCGAGACCGGTCACAGTCCCGGGGTCCCGCGAAGAAGCCGCGGCCGAGCAGCGGCACTCTCGGCGAAAGTCAGGGAGAAGCCCTGGGCGCAGCGGTAGCCGCGGTCGGCCGACTCACGGCCGACCAGTGGAAGACCCTTAAGGGGTGGGTCGACCGGGGAGAAATCGGCCTTCGCGAGGCCCCGAGGTGTTGGAACTGTGGAGCGACAGGCCATCGGCACCGGGATTGTCGGCAGCCGAAGCGTCGCTACTGCGACCGGTGTGGCGCGCGAGGCACCGAACGAGAGCGATGCCCGCGCTGTGCCGCCACGCATGCCACCGGGAATAGTTCCGGCCGCATGTAGAAGTGGAACGGCGGCCGGGAGGAGGAAGTCCAGGGGTCCTAAGACCGTGCGTATTCCGGCCGGCCCCTGGCCGGCCAGAGAGAAGCCGTGCAACGAAGTCCGGCTCGATAGGGAGATCTTGCCGGGCCCACGAACACCAGGGCAAAAGACGAAACGGCACCAGAGGGAAGCCGAGGAGTCAAGCAAGCGAAGGCAGTAGAGCGGCACCAGAGGGAAGCCGCCACGCCAAACTGGAGCAACTAGGCGGAACGCATCTCCCCTTAGTAAGAGATACGTCCCGGATAAGGGGGGGGGGAGTTGTAACGTGGCGTCCGTGGGACGGCCAGTTACATAAAAGCATAGAGGCTCGGAGAGCCGTGCCGCCGACGAGAGCCGCCGAGAGAATGCCGACGACGCCGAAGGTTCGTGGCGAGGGGACGCCGGGGAGAGAAACCGGCAGCGCCGAACCGACGGTCGGGCGCGCTCGGGTGAGATCGGCGCCGCCCAGAGAGATTGACGGCCGATGGGCGCCGAAAAACGGAGATCGGACCGAGGCGAGTGATAGCGCACGAGTTCGGGCGAGCTCGGGATTCTTCGGGAATCCTCGGACCGGGGGGGCCGAAAGGGGGTCACTTCGTTTTGAACCGCGAGCCTGGTGTGAGCGAAAGTTAACGAGTGATTAGTGGATTTTGGGTTTTCGGTTTTTTTGTGAAAGAGTGTGTGACTGGACGGATAAAAACAGAGACGACTTGGCATTTCCCCCCGGACTTGATTTTTGGAGCTGCAACAGCACCGAGAGGGACCGAGAGAGAGAGAGCGAGACGGGCGAGGAAACAGCCAGGGACGACCAGGAAGAAGTCCGAGTGCACCGGAAGTTGTGGTAAGTCCCGTCAGACTATCCTTTGAGAGCGAAGCCGCGCGCCGGCCAGGGATGGGGTGCATCCGCCGGTGCAGCACGGCACGCGGAGTGGGGGCTACGGGCCCGCCACCGGCTCACACGCGTGCAGAATGCAACCGCCCAAAGAAGAGAAGACGACCGCCGCGACCGCGTCCCTTAGTAGGATTGTATAGAGTCGCGCTCGTAACACCACCCGACTGTACTCGTTTACCTAGGACGGAATAAAGTTCGATTGTTGTAATGAAAGCCCACCGTGTCGATTATTTCGTAAAGGCCGACCGATTCCTGCAGATACTCGCCGCCCTCACGTTCCCCTCTACCATGATGCGATAGGAGCTAGCGGGAAGATCCGGTCGAGAAGACTCCCGGAAGTGATGCGCCGCGGATTAAAAATTAAAGGCCCGATGAGTCGGGCTGGTGCAAGGATGCACCTGGCGCCCAAGGGATCCGCGGAATGCCACGTTGGGGTCAGGGAGATAGAACGTAGGTCAGGAAATGCGTTACAATTGATACGTGAAAGTCCATTAAAAGAATTTATAAAAGGTTCATAGAGCACCTTTTACAAATTCTCTTAATGCTCTTCCAAGTATGAGCTTAATCATTTTTTGTAATAGATCTCAATTTCAAATTTCCCCACTATGTTTCTTATACTGCTGAGTTCAATTATTTGCTGTTCATAAAAAGACATCCTGATGTTATACCATTTTGACATATTTCATTTGTTTATTAAAATAACCTAATAAAGTACAAAGTTTACGCCGTAGAAGATGTACATCCCTAAATAATAAAATATATAAAATATTGCTTAAAGCATCCGTAGAAAGATTTAAATTATATATACATATATATATATTCTTTATATTTTATAATAAAATATAATTTATAACAAAAGGATTGAAGATATAGACTAAAAAAATTGCAATAACTAATCTATGTAAGTATATGAGTTATCGTATTATATTATTTCTCATTCATATAATATTTTTAATAAGAAAAATGTGATAAGCATAAATTTATATGCAGCACTTATTTTTTAAATATATATTTATTTTATACAATGTGATGTGAATATTGATATTTTTTCAGAATAACAACATATTTTTATTGGGGTGCACGTGTCCCGGCATTATAATCAAAGGTATGCGTTAAACTAATTATTCATAATTAAATATTCTATATTAAATTGGGAATAAATAATCACTCATTTTATTGAAGACTATATATTTTTATAAACATCCTTCGTACTTGAAACAGATTATACAATATAAATATTACTATATGTAATACGTAGACTCCCAAATTTTCAAGAATGACCTCCCCCGCCCTAATATCTCAGTATATTGCCAGCAAAATAAGAGTGCCATGTAAAATGTACTACTACCAGGCTGACAATATGCTGGAATACAACGTTTTTAGCTATTAGAGTTACTTGCAATGTGCCTCTCATATATAAAACATCAATGTATCGCAATTGACGTTATATAAAAAAATCAAGAATAAATTGCAACTAACATGTGCGTTACTTTTAATATCGTTTTTGTTGAAAATAAGTCTCTTGATATTGTGATCAGCCAAAATTATTCATGTAAATCTGTATTTATTGTGAATTACCCTGTATGCCTTCTTAATGTTAAATCATTTTTGTTAAATTATATAATTTAAATGTATTTATTATTTATTAATACTTATATGTTTATTTAATTTTATGTTTCAGGTTTTCCAGGACAACTCAATTCATGATGTAGATGATGATGATGATGATCAAATGATGAAATGATATGATATGATATATGATATTGATATTATGATTATGATGATGCAATGAAACTGACAGTATTTGTGGTGATAATGACATAATATGATATGACGATGGTCACAACGATGATGATGATAATGATGATATTAATTACAATTTACGTTTTCAGTTTTATACTTTCAGAATAATAAATGATATTCGTATCTTGGCTATTAGCTGCATTGTTATAGTTCTACTGTTTTTCTTTTATATATTTATTATAAGTGTTAAAATTTTCACGATCGGTTTGTAATTTACATAATAAGAATAATGCCTCGAAGAAAGATTTATCGGACACCCGAAGAAGAAGAAGAATTCAAACGTATTAGACGTGAAATAAATGCTGAAAATCAACAACGTCGTCGCAGTATTGCTACTGAGAAAGCTCGCCTTAATAACGTAGTTTCCGGAATTTCAACTCAATGTACTGTATCTGCTACTTCGACAGACAACGATATAAGGGGTAACAGCGAATTTACAATACAATTTCAGACAGGGCATAAAGCAGTTGTAGAAAATACTACACAAAATAGTAACATTACAATACTACATGTCGTTTCAGGCATAGAACTACGACATGTAATAGACATTGAGTCGCGTATTGCTGAGGATGATCAAACAAATAATAGATTGTTTAATTATCAACATCAGCAAGATTGTCAAGCACGTCAAAGAGGATATGTGGATGCAATTCATGTAGAGACCATACAGGATGTTATTGAGCATTATATTGGAAAAATGGATGTTACATGCATTCATTGTAATGCAATGCATTTTTCCGCTGAAAAAGTGGCAAATAAAGGTTTTTCCTTTAACGATTGTTGTCATCATGGCACTGTGATTCTTGATGCAATGCCAAATCCACCAGCTGAATTGCGATCATTCTTCGAAGGAACGCATTCCATGTCAACAGATTTTTATCAACAGATAAGAAGCTACAACAGTGCATTTTCATTTGCATCCTTTAATGCCAATCTCGTAAATTTTAACAGCGGACGTCGTGCTCCGTATTGTTTTAAAATTCATGGTCAAATTTATTATCAGATCAACACATCTTTATATCCTACTCCTACCGAACGAGCTAGCTACGGACAACTCTTTATAGTAGATCAAAATGAAGCAGTCGATTGTCGAATGAATTACAACTCTGATCTAGATACTCAAATTTTGCGTACACTGGATACCTTATTTCGCGAGTACAATGCGTTCGCTCAGTCTTATCAAATGATGAGTGAAGAGTTAGAGGCTCAACGAAAACGATCACACGAAACTAATGAGATATTACCGGAGGAATTACAGCTGTTATTTACATTAAAGCCCGGAATGGATCGTCGTAGATACAACTTTCAACGAACAAACGAGGTTGCTGCTGTTTTTTCTACCACAGCCGATGGAGAAATTCCTTAATCTTATGTTACTATATATAATAGAAATACTAAAATATTACAATCTATAAGTTCCATGGATCCGAACGTTGAACCGTGGATCTATCCACTGTTTTATCCATATGGTACACGAGGATGGCATCGAGACTTGAAAACTACAAATGACAAGCGTGTAACCAGAGCAGCATATGTAAAGTATAGAATGGCCTTGCGTAGCAATGAAAATGAGTTCAATTCTATTTTACTGGGTCGTCGTTTATTTCAGCAATGGGTAGTTGACAACTATGTAAAAATTGAAAAAGACAGGATTGAATTTATAAAGGCCAATCAGAGACAATTACGAGCAGACACGTATCACGGATTAGTTGATTATTTACAAAATTCTGCTAGCAATTCGAACGCCCGCGTCGGTAAAATGCTAATTTTGCCTTCAACATTTGTGGGATCTCCACGTAATATGATGCAGCATTATCAAGATGCAATGGGCATTGTTAGGAAATATGGTAAGCCAGATCTTTTCATTACTATGACGTGTAATCCGCAGTGGCTGGAAATTAAAGAAAATCTTTTTCCGCAGCAGCAGGCATCCGACAGGCCAGACATCTGTGCTCGCGTTTTTAATATAAAAAAAGACTGCCTGGTGGATATGATTGTACGACAAAAGCTTTTTGGAGAAGTAACAGCTTACGTTTACGTGATTGAATTTCAAAAACGTGGTTTGCCACATATGCACATGCTGGTAACTCTCAAACAAAATTCAAAAATAACGGTACCGGAAGTTGTCGATCAATATACAGGGTGTCCCATGACTTATTGCCCACCGGGCACTGGCATATTCTCCGTTGAAAATAGAGCATAATGCAATTAGTCCGAATGAAATCGGTTGCAGCGTTCTCGAGAAAAGAAATATTAAAAATTTAGAAATATCATCATTTTAAGTGATGATTTCCAACCACCGCCAAAAGAAAACAATGGCAGTAGAAAAAGTAGAGTAGCAGTAGAAAAGGAAAATGACGGGCGTTTGATTCTGTGAACACATTCACATCATTAGACTATATGATAATATTCCTGTTTTTACTTGAGTGAATATATATTGTGACGTGATTCTGCCGAATCTCGCCACAAAAATTACTAAACTGTTTTTTTTCACGCTACCTAAGCTCCGCACGACAATCCACCAGCGAAATTCCGTATGCTACGCTATTCTTAAGTTTTCCGTTTGTGAACGTCCACTATCGTCCTTGTTGTCAGTTCCGATTACGTTTCTTGCGATTAATTATTATTTTGCTTCTATTATGTTATGGGCAATCTCTACTCTCGAGTCTCTCGACAACGAACTACGGGCGTGACGACAGGACCGTCGCGTGGAGATTTTTGAGGATTTTGTGACGTTATGACGTTATGGCTGTTTGATGCCGCTTTTGGAGAGTTTTGGACTACTGGACTAGGATGCCCTGCCGCCCCCACCGGACAAGAGATGCCCGCCGACCTGGAAGTCGCCGGGAACCTGCTGCTGCCACGACGCCGAAAGAAGCCCTGGAGCACCCGGGAGGGGGCTCCGCCGTTTCCGTCGGCCGGCGAGGGCTGCCCTCTGGGCCTATCCGCCGCCGATACGACCGGCAGGGAGACGAGATTTTCCTCCCTGGGCCGCCTAAGGTCGGCTGACCGCCCACGACAGCGCCTCCGTCCGGTTGAGAAGCCGCCTGCGCCTCCTCAACCCGCAAGGCCCAGCGTGCTTCGAGGACCGTGCCGTCAGGATCGCCGCTCGATTCCGTTCGGCCGCTTCCGTCGCTGTGCGTCGACGCTCGGGAGAGCTCGGCTATCCTCGTCAATGTCCGTCCGATTCCGGTGCCGTCCCGCCTCACCTACGCCCGCTCGCCAACGATCCAGGATCGATAAACCATTGTCGTGCGAAGTTTTCAAGCGAAGCCACGTTTCGAATCTATCAAGCGAGCAAAAATAGAGAGAGAGAGAAAGAGATTGAGAGCCGTGTCTCTTGCCTTGAGAGCCTTTGGATCTGTTGATTTACGCTTTACGCTTTTATTTTATTGTGGTGAGATCTTTCGCTTACTTAATATTGTCTGATTTTTGGTGATATTGACGATTGTAGACACGTGCACGGCTAAACCGTCCGTTTAGCCGGTGACGAATTTTTCTTTGTCGTTATCGGGCGAATGTCTTTCCGCCTACTATAGTATAAAGGACGATAGTGCCGTTTTTAGTGATAGTGTTGAGTTTTCCGATTTTGCGCTTTCTTATCTGATTTATGCTTTATACTTTTCTGTGATTAACTTTTCTGGAATCTTCGCTAACGGAAACGTGTGAATCCGCCTGTTTGAACGCTTGACCCCGGGTTGACCAGCTTGGTTGTTCTTCAGCCCGATTCTCTCGCTGCCGATTTATAATATTGTGCCTATTGTTATGAGATATCCATTGCCGTAAACGTATGATTTTTCTGCTTTTGCCTAATTCTTGTGAGATTTTCGAACCTTAAGTTCCGTTAAAGTCAGTGGCGAGCCCACGCCGTACTTATTCTGATCTTTTCTATTCACACTGTTTCTATAGTGTTCTTTGCGTTAACTGGGCAAAATTAATTGAATCTTTTCACTTGACTAACGCTTTGCTTTGCGACTTATGCTTCCGATTTTCATGATTCTGTTTTTGTGTGCGATACCTTCTATTGGACTTTTTGTGAATTATTGCTGGTGTTCTCGTATTTAATTATCGTTGCCAAGCCTAACGTATTTTTGTCCCTTTCGCTGAGAACCTTTTAGTAAATTTCACGTATCGCGCACGTCCCTCTGACGTCACGCGCCGAGCGCCCTTCGAGGCGACCTTAGTGTTTACGTTCCTCGACGCCGAGCCTTCAGCCGGTCTCGAAATTGTACTATCCGTTCCGAGAACGTCTTGTAGAGCAACCATAATTAAATACTCGCTATAATATCTTATATTTCTCTGACTGTGATATATTTTCCTGTGCCATATCTCGTATTAATTTATTGTGACATTTCTGATTATTGTGCTATTTTCGTGTTCGCGATTTTCGTCGTGGTGTTAACGAACCCGCGTGCATTATTCTTTTGTCGGGTTTCGTCGTATTATAATTTATTTTGCGTGACTCTTTCGTATTACGATTGTCGACCGCGGTTATAATTTCACGCGTGCGAGAATTGGAACCGCGCAGATCGTTCCGCTGCCGTTCCTCTGCCGTTCCTTGCGTTCCGATTTCTTTTTTTGTCATTCTCGTTAGTTAGTTATTTTATTTAAAAAACGAATTTGTTAGTTTATTCCGAGTCAGTCGATTCTTCCGACCGTATTAGTTTCCGTGGATTGCGTCTGGTAGAAGTACCGAGCCCGCGTGCCCGTGTCTTACTCGCGTGCGCGCTCACGCGTAGCGCCTTCGGTCGTTATTTTCCGTTAAGGATGCTGCGACTATAATTTCCGAAATTCTATTTGGATGATTCTTATTTCCCTTTTGCATTGTATAGCTTCCGATTTTGGATATTGATTTTTGTACCTTAATTTTAAGACTTTTGTAAAACTATGCTTGGCTATCGCTCGCACCCTCAGTAATGCCTGAGTTAATGCTTTTGTACTATTGCTATTGAGTTTATTGATTAATTGGAATTTTGTTTGCTTAATACAACTCTGGTGCGTTAACTATTTAATTTGAATCATTTTCTTGTAGTTTTGCGTATTACTTTCCTCTAAGCCCTTGGCCGAGTTTGTTCCTTCCTTACCTCTTGAACGCCGCGACGCTTCCGACGAGCTAGCCTCCGAAGCGGCGTACCTTGGGACGGGTAGTGGTCTGATTTAGTATTAGCGTTTGATTTCCGGGTAACCGTTAGGTTTAGTTACGTTTGATCTTCTTTTTCTTGGCCGTGGTGCCCCTATCTGTTTTGAGTGGCCGTGGTGCCTTTAGGTTAGTTGCGTTAGTATCTTTTCTTGGCCGTGGTGCCCCTATCTGATTTTGCGTGGCCGTGGTGCCTTTAGTTTTAGTTCGCCTGGTGGCACATTTAGGTTTAGTCTGCCTGGTGGCAATTGGTTACCCCGAATCAACTATCTCTCGCGATCGGTATGGTATAGATAACGAGCCCCGAGCTCGTGGTGCTCCTTAGAGGGTACCTGGCGCCCAACAATCTTTTAGAGTTCACGGAGACCACTTCCGTTCCCGATTTCCTGTTTTATTGCGTTCTGTTTTGCCGACGAGCGAAATATCGTCACAATATATAAGTACATGTAAAGAATATATATATATACAATAAGTCATGGGACACCCTGTATATCGGCCGAAATTCCTGATCCCAGTGAAAATCCTGTGTTGCATGAAATTGTCATGAAGCACATGATACATGGACCTTGTGGATCCTGGTGCGAGGTCAACGGAAAATGCTCCAAGCATTATCCTAAGCAATTTCGAGAACAAACTACCATGGATGAAGACGGTTATCCCTATTATCGCAGACGAAACACTAACAACACGTACGAACGTCCGGGTGGACACGTTGTAGATAATCGTCACGTCGTACCATACTGTCCGTTACTTTCCATGATATACAACAGCCACATCAACGTTGAGGTCGTTTCAAGTATTAGATCCGTGAAGTATCTTTACAAGTACGTATACAAAGGACACGATGTTGCTGCTGTAACCATTGGTGAAACTTCGGAGGATAACGTCATCAATCACGATGAAACACAAAATTACATCGAAGCCCGCTACGTTGGGCCAGTGGAAGCCTGCTGGCGAATTTTAAGTAAGCCTTTACAGCAAAAATGTCACGCGATCATGCGACTGCCTGTACATCTCCCGAACGAGCAATCTATAACGATTCGAAACGACGACTTAAATGAGGACACTGTGAGGTCTGTATTGGATCGTGTTACAATGCTAATTGATTACTTTGCATTAAATACACGCGACGAAGACGCCAGACAGTATGTCTATTCCGAGATACCATGTCACTATGTTTTCAAGAACAGAAAGGTTAACGGAAAAATCATCCATCAGTGGGAGAAACGTCAAGCTCACTTTAACGCAATCGGTCGTATGTATTCGGTCAGCCCGTCTCAAACGGAGTTGTTTCATCTACGACTGTTACTGCTAACAGTAAAAGGAGCCACCAGTTTCGAAAATTTGAGAACTGTAAATGGTCAGGTTCATGAAAGTTTTACAGCTACTTGCCTGGCCCTGGGCCTTATCGAAGACGATGATGAATGGAGAAGAGCGATACAGGAAGCTGCAACTTGGATGATGCCTCGTAGACTACGCAGGATGTTCGTCAGAATTCTAATACACTGTCAGCCGGTGCATCCTGAAGAACTCTGGGAGGAATTCAAAGTAGCCATGTCCGAGGATTATGTGAGACGCGTTGGTACGGTACAGGGTCATAGAACTGCATACGCACGAATCGCTGCTATGCTTTTGGCAGAGGGATGGAACCTATCACAATTCCCGACCATGGAACAGACATCGGAGATCATTGAATCGGATGATATCATCTTGCCTGATCAGTCAATGCAAATCGGTATACGACAATACGAACAATTAAATGACAGTCAAAAAAATGTAGTTGACACTATACTGAATGCAGTAGACGCAACCAATCAACAAGAAAGCAATCAAACTTGCATTTATATTGATGGTCCAGGAGGATCCGGAAAGACTTTCATTTACACCACTCTTTGGCATTTGCTAAACGGCAAAAACAAATCTGTGTGTTCTATGGCTTTCACAGGAATAGCAGCGACTTTGCTTCCTCATGGTAAAACGGTACACAAGACGTTCGGTTTGCCTGTACCGTTGTTCGCAGATTCGTCATCCAACATCAAGGTTCAATCAAAAGATGGTAAATATTTGGAGAAAGTAGATGCTTTCATTTGGGACGAAGCACCAATGGCTCCGCGCTATGCACTCGAAGTTATGGATCGAACTCTGCGCGATATCATGAATAAAGATATCCCATTCGGTGGAAAAATTGTAGTTCTCGGCGGAGATTTCAAGCAACTCCTTCCAATCAAAGTGCACGGCACTCGCAGTGAAGTTCTTAATCTGTGTATCAAAAATAGTACACTGTGGCGTCATTTCTCTCACTTTACTCTGACACAAAACATGAGAGCTTTACCAGAACAAGTAGACTTTGCCAAATTCTTATTGGATGTGGGAAACGGCACGTTGAATGATTCGGAAGGTAATATTCTACTGCCAGGACGTTGCGTGGCATATGCCAATTCCGATATTGTCGAGGATGTATATGGACAATGCATCAGAGATAAACTATACAAGGATGCTGCTAAATGCGCGATATTGTCCGCGAGAAATGCTGATGTCAACGAGATTAACACTAGGGTCGTAGAGTTACTAGATCAATCCAGCGAAAGAATCTACACGAGCGTCGATAACGCTGAGCGCTGTGACACCATCGAAGAAATCAACGAAGCGCTTTTACCGGAGTATTTAAACTTTTTGTCACCGTCGAGCTTACCTCCTTACGAGTTGCGTCTCAGGAAGTACACTATCGTCATGCTCATCAGGAACTTGAGCATCAACGAAGGTCTGTGCAATGGTACAAGGTTATTGGTTTTAGATCTAGCTAATAACATGTTGCGATGTGAAATTTTAACAGGTGACAAGGCCGGCGAGATAGTGTATCTGAATCGTATTACCTTGCACTGCGAGAACGTCTACCCGTTCACCTTTAAAAGACGACAATTTCCGGTAAAGTTAGCCTTTGCAATGACAATCAACAAAGCGCAAGGTCAAACTTTTGAGAAGATTGGAATCCCCCAAAAAACACTTACGTGTAAAAAACTACGCCAAGTACAGGAGTGCTGTGTATTCCTCTAATAAAAAGTATTGATATCAGATTATGGAGGCCAAGTACATAAGTCACTACATGCTTGCCTATTATATGATCTAGCACTGGCCCATCGTTTTAATTGTATTTTCAAAATTTCTTATAACGTTTTCACTACTCTTTTACATTACTACTGCTTCCCGTAGTTGATTATGATTTACTGGTAATTTAATAATTAATAAAACTTTAGGTGATTCCTTATCGAGTACTACTTGGAGGGTCCGTGCATTTCTTGACATAAATTCCCGTTCATTATGCCAGTCACCAAACTCTAAACCAATGTCAACTTTCTATATACAGCTGATTCACAATAACTCGTCAGAAATAATCACGATAAAAGCTTAATAACAAACATACAGTTTTAGGATACTATTAGTACGATCAAAGTAAGTACTTTGGAATTCCTGGCATGGACCCGCCAAGTAGTACTCGATAAGGAATCACCTAAAGTTTTATTAATTATTAAATTACCAGTAAATCATAATCAACTACGGGAAGCAGTAGTAATGTAAAAGAGTAGTGAAAACGTTATAAGAAATTTTGAAAATACAATTAAAACGATGGGCCAGTGCTAGATCATATAATAGGCAAGCATGTAGTGACTTATGTACTTGGCCTCCATAATCTGATATCAATACTTTTTATTAGAGGAATACACAGCACTCCTGTACTTGGCGTAGTTTTTTACACGTAAGTGTTTTTTGGGGGATATCACAAGTTTTTGTTGTTCAACGGGACATACAAGTATGAAGCACTGAAATCTATATTGTCACAGATATAAAATGTAAATGCATTATGATGTTGCTAATCAGAACAATATATTGCGGTGTCGAAAATGTTTAATGGCATATAAATTTAATTTGTAAGTCCCTTTTTCCAGAAATGCATAAAGACATATACAAATTTTTAAAGAAAATGTAATCTTCAATGCATATAAGCGTCGTTAATGGTGTCCAGCTTGTTGAAGCCGTGTGGTAAACGTAAGAGAGGAGAGTGTGCTGGATTATTTCAGACCTTGTACCAGGCCGTGCGAACATCAAAGAGGATACTATAGTTTGAGCGAAGCACCAAAGCTTGTTGCACACTTTTCTGGACTTCTACGGCCGACACCTAAATACAGGAAACTACGGAGCGAAACACTTGGACACCCTGAACTTCCACATCCGACACCTGGACACAGGAAACTACGGAGCGGAATACCTGGACACCCTGGACTTCCACATCCAACACCTGGACACAGGAAACTACGAAGCGGAATACCTGGACACCCTGGACTTCCACATCCGACACCTAGATACAAAGAACTACGAAGCGGAATACCTGGACACCCTGGACTTCCACATCCGACACCTGGACACAGGAAACTACGGAGCGGAATACCTGGACACCCTGGACTTCCACATCCAGTACATAAATACAGAGAGCTACGAAGAGGAATACCTGGACACCCTGAACTTCCACATCCAGTACCTAGATACAAGAAACTACGGAGCGGAATACCTGGACACCCTGAACTTCCACATCCAACACCTAGATACAGAAAACTACGAAGCGGAATACCTGGACACCCTGAACTTCCACATCCGACACCTGGACACAGGAAACTACGGAGCGAAACACCTGGACACCCTGAACTTTCACATCCGACACCTGGACACAGGAAACTACGAAGCGGAATACCTACACACTCTGGACTTCCACATCCGACACCTAGATACAGAGAACTACGAAGCGGAATACCTGGACACCCTGGACTTCCACATCCGACACCTAGGTACAGAAAACTACGAAGCGGAATACCTGGACACCCTGAACTTCCACATCCGACACCTGGACACAGGAAACTACGGAGCGGAATACCTGGACACCCTGGACTTCCACATCCAGTACATAAATACAGAGAGCTACGAAGAGGAATACCTGGACACCCTGAACTTCCACATCCGACACCTGGATACAGGAAACTACGGAGCGGAATGCCTGGATACCCTGGACCTCCACATCCAGTACCTAGATACAAGAAACTACGGAGCGGAATACCTGGACACCCTGAACTTCCACATCCAACACCTAGATACAGAAAACTACGAAGCGGAATACCTGGACACCCTGAACTTCCACATCCGACACCTGGACACAGGAAACTACGGAGCGGAATACCTAGACACCCTGGACTTCCACATCCGACACCTGGACACAGGAAACTACGGAGCGGAATACCTAGACACCCTGGACTTCCACATCCAACACCTGGACACAGGAAACTACGAAGCGGAATACCTGCACACCCTGGACTTCCACATCCGACACCTAGATACAGAGAACTACGAAGCGGAATACCTGGACAACCTGGACTTCCACGTCCAGTACAAAAATACAGAGAGCTACGAAGAGGAATACCTGGACACCCTGAACTTCCACATCCGACACCTGGATACAGGAAACTACGGAGCGGAATGCCTGGATACCCTGGACTTCTACGTCCGACAACTAGATACAGAAAACTACGAAGCAGAACAGTTGGACAAAATGTCACCTAAAATACGAGGAACTATGCCGAAGCACACATATTCATACACCCATATTCGCGCGCTGCACATGAATGCTATTAAAAACTTAATAATTCTATACTGTTGTGAAAGCACCCTTATACTAACTGGAAATTCGGTATGAACGGTAGCTTCACGTATAAAGTGTATTTGATTGTGTTGTGTATTCGTAAATTACTACCACCATACAGAGTACAAATAGGTAAAGAAGGCACAGTAGTCAGCGCCCTCTGTCGTGTCAAAAATGCAATGTACGACGACGACGACGACGACGACGAGGACGACGACGAGGACGACGAGGACGACGAGGACGACGAGGACGACGACGAGGACGACGAGGACGACGAGGACGACGAGGACGACGACGAGGACGACGAGGACGACGAGGACGACGAGGACGACGACGAGGACGACGAGGACGACGAGGACGACGACGAGGACGACGAGGACGACGAGGACGACGAGGACGACGAGGACGACGAGGACGACGACGAGGACGACGAGGACGACGAGGACGACGAGGACGACGACGAGGACGACGAGGACGACGAGGACGACGAGGACGACGACGAGGACGACGAGGACGACGAGGACGACGACGAGGACGACGAGGACGACGACGAGGACGACGAGGACGACGAGGACGACGACGAGGACGACGAGGACGACGACGAGGACGACGAGGACGACGAGGACGACGACGAGGACGACGAGGACGACGACGAGGACGACGAGGACGACGAGGACGACGACGAGGACGACGAGGACGACGAGGACGACGACGACGACGACGACGACGACGACGAGGACGACGAGGACGACGACGACGACGACGAGGACGACGACGAGGACGACGAGGACGACGAGGACGACGACGAGGACGACGAGGACGACGACGAGGACGACGAGGACGACGAGGACGACGACGAGGACGACGAGGACGACGACGAGGACGACGAGGACGACGACGACGACGAGGACGACGACGAGGACGACGAGGACGACGACGACGACGAGGACGACGACGACGACGACGACGACGACGACGACGACGACGACGACGACGACGACGACGACGACGACGACGACGACGACGACGACGACGACGACGACGACGACGACGACGACGACGACGACGACGACGACGACGACGACGACGACGACGACGACGACGACGACGACGACGACGACGACGACGACGACGACGACGACGACGACGACGACGACGACGACGACGACGACGACGACGACGACGACGACGACGACGACGACGACGACGACGACGACGACGACGACGACGACGACGACGACGACGACGACGACGACGACGACGACGACGACGACGACGACGACGACGACGACGACGACGACGACGACGACGACGACGACGACGACGACGACGACGACGACGACGACGACGACGACGACGACGACGACGACGACGACGACGACGACGACGACGACGACGACGACGACGACGACGACGACGACGACGACGACGACGACGACGACGACGACGACGACGACGACGACGACGACGACGACGACGACGACGACGACGACGACGACGACGACGACGACGACGACGACGACGACGACGACGACGACGACGACGACGACGACGACGACGACGACGACGACGACGACGACGACGACGACGACGACGACGACGACGACGACGACGACGACGACGACGACGACGACGACGACGACGACGACGACGACGACGACGACGACGACGACGACGACGACGACGACGACGACGACGACGACGACGACGACGACGACGACGACGACGACGACGACGACGACGACGACGACGACGACGACGACGACGACGACGACGACGACGACGACGACGACGACGACGACGACGACGACGACGACGACGACGACGACGACGACGACGACGACGACGACGACGACGACGACGACGACGACGACGACGACGACGACGACGACGACGACGACGACGACGACGACGACGACGACGACGACGACGACGACGACGACGACGACGACGACGACGACGACGACGACGACGACGACGACGACGACGACGACGACGACGACGACGACGACGACGACGACGACGACGACGACGACGACGACGACGACGACGACGACGACGACGACGACGACGACGACGACGACGACGACGACGACGACGACGACGACGACGACGACGACGACGACGACGACGACGACGACGACGACGACGACGACGACGACGACGACGACGACGACGACGACGACGACGACGACGACGACGACGACGACGACGACGACGACGACGACGACGACGACGACGACGACGACGACGACGACGACGACGACGACGACGACGACGACGACGACGACGACGACGACGACGACGACGACGACGACGACGACGACGACGACGACGACGACGACGACGACGACGACGACGACGACGACGACGACGACGACGACGACGACGACGACGACGACGACGACGACGACGACGACGACGACGACGACGACGACGACGACGACGACGACGACGACGACGACGACGACGACGACGACGACGACGACGACGACGACGACGACGACGACGACGACGACGACGACGACGACGACGACGACGACGACGACGACGACGACGACGACGACGACGACGACGACGACGACGACGACGACGACGACGACGACGACGACGACGACGACGACGACGACGACGACGACGACGACGACGACGACGACGACGACGACGACGACGACGACGACGACGACGACGACGACGACGACGACGACGACGACGACGACGACGACGACGACGACGACGACGACGACGACGACGACGACGACGACGACGACGACGACGACGACGACGACGACGACGACGACGACGACGACGACGACGACGACGACGACGACGACGACGACGACGACGACGACGACGACGACGACGACGACGACGACGACGACGACGACGACGACGACGACGACGACGACGACGACGACGACGACGACGACGACGACGACGACGACGACGACGACGACGACGACGACGACGACGACGACGACGACGACGACGACGACGACGACGACGACGACGACGACGACGACGACGACGACGACGACGACGACGACGACGACGACGACGACGACGACGACGACGACGACGACGACGACGACGACGACGACGACGACGACGACGACGACGACGACGACGACGACGACGACGACGACGACGACGACGACGACGACGACGACGACGACGACGACGACGACGACGACGACGACGACGACGACGACGACGACGACGACGACGACGACGACGACGACGACGACGACGACGACGACGACGACGACGACGACGACGACGACGACGACGACGACGACGACGACGACGACGACGACGACGACGACGACGACGACGACGACGACGACGACGACGACGACGACGACGACGACGACGACGACGACGACGACGACGACGACGACGACGACGACGACGACGACGACGACGACGACGACGACGACGACGACGACGACGACGACGACGACGACGACGACGACGACGACGACGACGACGACGACGACGACGACGACGACGACGACGACGACGACGACGACGACGACGACGACGACGACGACGACGACGACGACGACGACGACGACGACGACGACGACGACGACGACGACGACGACGACGACGACGACGACGACGACGACGACGACGACGACGACGACGACGACGACGACGACGACGACGACGACGACGACGACGACGACGACGACGACGACGACGACGACGACGACGACGACGACGACGACGACGACGACGACGACGACGACGACGACGACGACGACGACGACGACGACGACGACGACGACGACGACGACGACGACGACGACGACGACGACGACGACGACGACGACGACGACGACGACGACGACGACGACGACGACGACGACGACGACGACGACGACGACGACGACGACGACGACGACGACGACGACGACGACGACGACGACGACGACGACGACGACGACGACGACGACGACGACGACGACGACGACGACGACGACGACGACGACGACGACGACGACGACGACGACGACGACGACGACGACGACGACGACGACGACGACGACGACGACGACGACGACGACGACGACGACGACGACGACGACGACGACGACGACGACGACGACGACGACGACGACGACGACGACGACGACGACGACGACGACGACGACGACGACGACGACGACGACGACGACGACGACGACGACGACGACGACGACGACGACGACGACGACGACGACGACGACGACGACGACGACGACGACGACGACGACGACGACGACGACGACGACGACGACGACGACGACGACGACGACGACGACGACGACGACGACGACGACGACGACGACGACGACGACGACGACGACGACGACGACGACGACGACGACGACGACGACGACGACGACGACGACGACGACGACGACGACGACGACGACGACGACGACGACGACGACGACGACGACGACGACGACGACGACGACGACGACGACGACGACGACGACGACGACGACGACGACGACGACGACGACGACGACGACGACGACGACGACGACGACGACGACGACGACGACGACGACGACGACGACGACGACGACGACGACGACGACGACGACGACGACGACGACGACGACGACGACGACGACGACGACGACGACGACGACGACGACGACGACGACGACGACGACGACGACGACGACGACGACGACGACGACGACGACGACGACGACGACGACGACGACGACGACGACGACGACGACGACGACGACGACGACGACGACGACGACGACGACGACGACGACGACGACGACGACGACGACGACGACGACGACGACGACGACGACGACGACGACGACGACGACGACGACGACGACGACGACGACGACGACGACGACGACGACGACGACGACGACGACGACGACGACGACGACGACGACGACGACGACGACGACGACGACGACGACGACGACGACGACGACGACGACGACGACGACGACGACGACGACGACGACGACGACGACGACGACGACGACGACGACGACGACGACGACGACGACGACGACGACGACGACGACGACGACGACGACGACGACGACGACGACGACGACGACGACGACGACGACGACGACGACGACGACGACGACGACGACGACGACGACGACGACGACGACGACGACGACGACGACGACGACGACGACGACGACGACGACGACGACGACGACGACGACGACGACGACGACGACGACGACGACGACGACGACGACGACGACGACGACGACGACGACGACGACGACGACGACGACGACGACGACGACGACGACGACGACGACGACGACGACGACGACGACGACGACGACGACGACGACGACGACGACGACGACGACGACGACGACGACGACGACGACGACGACGACGACGACGACGACGACGACGACGACGACGACGACGACGACGACGACGACGACGACGACGACGACGACGACGACGACGACGACGACGACGACGACGACGACGACGACGACGACGACGACGACGACGACGACGACGACGACGACGACGACGACGACGACGACGACGACGACGACGACGACGACGACGACGACGACGACGACGACGACGACGACGACGACGACGACGACGACGACGACGACGACGACGACGACGACGACGACGACGACGACGACGACGACGACGACGACG
The DNA here is from genome assembly GCA_963971525.1 of Cephus spinipes. Taxonomy (NCBI): domain Eukaryota; kingdom Metazoa; phylum Arthropoda; class Insecta; order Hymenoptera; family Cephidae; genus Cephus; species Cephus spinipes. Next base: position 26,107,316 of record OZ020573.1, read on the forward strand.
ACGACGACGACGACGACGACGACGACGACGACGACGACGACGACGACGACGACGACGACGACGACGACGACGACGACGACGACGACGACGACGACGACGACGACGACGACGACGACGACGACGACGACGACGACGACGACGACGACGACGACGACGACGACGACGACGACGACGACGACGACGACGACGACGACGACGACGACGACGACGACGACGACGACGACGACGACGACGACGACGACGACGACGACGACGACGACGACGACGACGACGACGACGACGACGACGACGACGACGACGACGACGACGACGACGACGACGACGACGACGACGACGACGACGACGACGACGACGACGACGACGACGACGACGACGACGACGACGACGACGACGACGACGACGACGACGACGACGACGACGACGACGACGACGACGACGACGACGACGACGACGACGACGACGACGACGACGACGACGACGACGACGACGACGACGACGACGACGACGACGACGACGACGACGACGACGACGACGACGACGACGACGACGACGACGACGACGACGACGACGACGACGACGACGACGACGACGACGACGACGACGACGACGACGACGACGACGACGACGACGACGACGACGACGACGACGACGACGACGACGACGACGACGACGACGACGACGACGACGACGACGACGACGACGACGACGACGACGACGACGACGACGACGACGACGACGACGACGACGACGACGACGACGACGACGACGACGACGACGACGACGACGACGACGACGACGACGACGACGACGACGACGACGACGACGACGACGACGACGACGACGACGACGACGACGACGACGACGACGACGACGACGACGACGACGACGACGACGACGACGACGACGACGACGACGACGACGACGACGACGACGACGACGACGACGACGACGACGACGACGACGACGACGACGACGACGACGACGACGACGACGACGACGACGACGACGACGACGACGACGACGACGACGACGACGACGACGACGACGACGACGACGACGACGACGACGACGACGACGACGACGACGACGACGACGACGACGACGACGACGACGACGACGACGACGACGACGACGACGACGACGACGACGACGACGACGACGACGACGACGACGACGACGACGACGACGACGACGACGACGACGACGACGACGACGACGACGACGACGACGACGACGACGACGACGACGACGACGACGACGACGACGACGACGACGACGACGACGACGACGACGACGACGACGACGACGACGACGACGACGACGACGACGACGACGACGACGACGACGACGACGACGACGACGACGACGACGACGACGACGACGACGACGACGACGACGACGACGACGACGACGACGACGACGACGACGACGACGACGACGACGACGACGACGACGACGACGACGACGACGACGACGACGACGACGACGACGACGACGACGACGACGACGACGACGACGACGACGACGACGACGACGACGACGACGACGACGACGACGACGACGACGACGACGACGACGACGACGACGACGACGACGACGACGACGACGACGACGACGACGACGACGACGACGACGACGACGACGACGACGACGACGACGACGACGACGACGACGACGACGACGACGACGACGACGACGACGACGACGACGACGACGACGACGACGACGACGACGACGACGACGACGACGACGACGACGACGACGACGACGACGACGACGACGACGACGACGACGACGACGACGACGACGACGACGACGACGACGACGACGACGACGACGACGACGACGACGACGACGACGACGACGACGACGACGACGACGACGACGACGACGACGACGACGACGACGACGACGACGACGACGACGACGACGACGACGACGACGACGACGACGACGACGACGACGACGACGACGACGACGACGACGACGAC